>JAWZYU010000027.1:46846823-47214823 GCA_038380435.1 Ryuthela nishihirai
TGCGCACAATTTGCTAAATAACTAGGTCATTGGATTGAATTGCTTTACCTCTGAGTGTCACTTTTTTTGCACACAATGGGCTATATGGCCAGATCACATGGACCCCGAAGGCTCAGAAAAGGTTGGGGGAGGGGACCCACTGGAACAGCTGTTGGGAGACAGATGGTAGCCTCCCGTCAGGGCCATCCACCGTGTTCTTTAACGTGCGCAGGGTGTAGTTCTCCCCCACACGGGCCACGCTTAACGTCCCATCCGACGGCGGCCTTTTCAAGTCCATCGGTGTCCCCTACTGACCGTGGGCAGGGAATTTTGCGGAGATAAATCTCAACGCTGTCTCAGCTGGGACTCGAACCTGGTAACTACAGATTACCAGACTGGCGCGCTACCGACTGAGCCACCCCCGCCCCAATAACTAGGTCAAAAGGAGCCCAAGAGCTCAGAGTTGACTAGGGAAAAAGCACCCACTTGACAGTTGTTAGACTGAAGCCTCCAAAGTCATCCAGCGCGTTCTTTAATGCGCACAAGCAATGACTATCTTCCTGGACACAGACAATTGCTTAACGTCCCTGGAGGTGACTTTTCCAAGCCCATCGGAGTGGCCTTTACGACCGAGGGCAGAGCGAGGGTTTAGTGGAAAACTCTGGACTTGACTAGAGAGCTGTAAGTTACAAGCCTGGCGCGCTACCGACTGAGCCACTCCCGCCCCTATTTAATCTGCAAAAACAAAATTCCACATTACTCAAACACTTTGATGTTGATAACACACTCAACACCACGAGAGGAACAAATTCATCAGAATCTGTGGTTTTCTGAGATCACGCATTCGGAAGGGCTAAACGCACGCTAGTAATAGTAAGCTGTTAACTACCCTAACCTGTTATATCCCATTTTCAGACCCAATTTCATTGACAAGAGATTGAATTTAAAATCTGAAAAATTCGCAGGCATCGTCGCTTTTTTAAAGCAAGAATATAAAAAAAAGTACTTCAAGTTTTGAGAAAAATCCCCCAAAAATTTGCGTTTTCATTAAAAAATTTCATTAAAAAGAGATTGATTTGAAAAAACTGAGTACTTCTGTTTAAACTTATATAGACCAACTTTAATACTTTCGATCCAGAATTAATTTGATTCTATATTTATTTATATATATATATATCCTTCTGTTCTACACAAGCCCGGGGGGGCGGGGGGGGCTCAGTCGGTAGCGCGCCAGGCTCGTAATCTGTAGTTCCCAGGTTCGAGTCCCAGCTGGGTCAGCGTTGAGATTTATCTCCGCAAAATTCCCCGCCCTGCCCACGGTCAGTAGGGGACACCGATGGGCTTGGAAAGGCCGCCGTCCATCGGATGGGATGTTAAGCCATCTGTGGCCCCGTGTGAGGGAGAGCCATACCCTGTGCACGTTAAAGAACACGCTGAATGGCCTTGACGGGAGGCTACCATCTGTCTCCCAACAGCTGTTCCAGTGGGTCCCTTCCCCCAACCTTATCTGAGCCTTCGGGGTCCATGTGACCTGGCCATTTAGCCCATGGTGTACAAAAAAGTGCCGCTGCGTTGTTGTTTTACCTCTGAGCGGCACTTTTTTGCACACCATGGGCTAAATGGCCAGGTCACATGGACCCCGAAGGCTCAGAGAAGGTTGGGGGAGGGGACCCACTGGAACAGCTGTTGGGAGACAGATGGTAGCCTCCCGTCAAGGCCATCCAGCGTGTTCTTTAACGTGCACAGGGTATGGCTCTCCCGCACACGGGGCCACGGCTTAACGTCCCATCCGACGGACGGCGGCCTTTCCAAGCCCATCGGTGTCCCCTACTGACCGTGGGCAGGGCGGGGAATTTTGCGGAGATAAATCTCAACGCTGACCCAGCTGGGACTCGAACCTGGGAACTACAGATTACGAGCCTGGCGCGCTACCGACTAAGCCACCCCCGCCCCCAAAAAAGTGCCGCTCAGAGGTAAAACAACCCAACGTTAAAGAATACGCTGGATGGCCTTGACGGGAGGCTACCATCTGTCTCCCAACAGCTGTTCCAGTGGGTCCCCTCCCCCAACCTTCTCTGAGCCTTTGGGGTCCATGTGACCTGGCCATTTAGCCCATGGTGTGCAAAAAAGTGCCGCTCAGAGGTAAAACAACCCAACCCAAATACACAAGCCCGGATCTAAAAAATAATGAGAGGAGCTAATCAATACAGCCGAAAAAGGGAAAAAGGAGCCCCCATGAGAATTACTTCTCCCCTACATTTTAAAATATTTTTTTAAATATTATCCAATGATGTAACATCCACAAATTAAAAAATATTTTACCACCATTTTCGGTACTATAATTCTCAGGGGAGCATAGCCCTCTTTTCTTCCCCTCCCCGCCCTTTAGATCAGGTTGGGTTGTTTTGCCTTGAATTTTGCGGAGATAAATCTCAACGCTGACGCAGCTGGGACTCGAACCTGAAACTACAGATTACGAACCTGGTGCGCTACCGACTGAGCCACCCGTCACCCTCTAGTTCAGGACCTGGTCTTGTATATGTCTGCAAAACACAAAAAGGTCTTCCGCAACGGAACATACTTGTTTTGGTCTTAAATTTACATTTCATTAATCATCAAAAATGCACACAAATTTTAAATGGCGAATTTGGGTTGTGGGGGATCTCTTTCCATACATTTTACACTTCTTATCATAAGCCGCTCATAAGCTTACCATAATTTTCGCTCCATTTTAAAATCCGGAATGCAAATATGCATTTTAAAATACATGTGCATCTTCTACTGCATATGGGGCGGGGTTGGCTCAGTCGGTAGCGCGCCAGGCTCGCAATCTGTATTTCCCAGATTCGAATCCCAGCTGCGTCAGCGTCGAGATTTATCTCCACAAAATTCTCCGCCCTGCCCACAGTCAGTAGGGGACACCGATGGGCTTGGAATAGGTCACCGTCCGTCAAATGGGACGTTAAGCAGTGCCCCCGTGTGTGGAAGAGCCATACCCTGTGCATGTTAAAAAGCACGCTGGATGGCCTTGACGGGAGGCTACCATCTGTCTCCCAACAGCTGTTCCAGTGGGTCCCCTCCCCCAACCTTCTCCGAGCCTTCTGGGTCCTTGTGACCTGGCCATTTAGCCCATGGTGTGCAAAAAAGTGCCGCTCAGAGGTAAAACAATGGCGTTGATGGAAGGTTACCATCTGTGTGCCCAACAGCTGTTCCAGTGGGTCCCCTCCCCCAACCATCTCTGAGGCTTCGGGGTCCATGTGACCTGGTCATTTAGGCCATGGTGTGCAAAAAAGTGCCGCTCAGAGGTAAAACAACCCGACGTTAAAGAACACGCTGGATGGCCTTGACGGGTGGCTACCATCCGTCTCCCAACAGCTGTTCCAATGGGTCCCCTCCCCCAACCTTCTCCGAGCCTTCGGGGTTCATGTGACCTGGCCATTTAGCCCATGGTGTGCAAAAAAGTGCCGCTCAGAGGTAAAACAACTCAACCCAACCTACTGCATATAAAATTCTATCATTTCATCCAGATCACTATGATCCCATTTAGTCTGGATAATCTAAATTCTACTCTAATTGAAGTAAGCAATTGCTACTTACCTGCATCCATTGGGCAATAGATGAGCTATCCAGATAGCCATGAATGATGACTTTAGTATGAGCAGAAGGGATGAAGTAAGTGAAGTTCCCTTTACTCTTCGCATCGATTTTCGCTCCTAATGGCAGCCTCGCGTTAAAGAGGCTAAATTCGGCTATCGTTCCGTTATAGGGCGTTCCTTGAAGCATCATAACTGGCAAAAACAAGATTTCGCTCTTAATCAGGAGAATGGTAATAAAACTCGTAGTGTTATCAATTGTGAAATATAGAAATACTCAACTCACTATTAAGCAAAATTATATCTGCCCATTTAGCGCATTTGTATGGCTTCTTTTTGTCTCGTTTTCAAACAGAAAGAGATAATAGTTTCGCTTTGTCGTCCCTTGGCCGAGTGGTTAGCACGCTTGGCTGCTGATCTAAGGGACCTGGGTTGGGTTGTTTTACCTCTGAGCGGCACTTTTTTGCACACCATGGGCTAAAGGCCAGGTCACATGGACCCCGAAGGCTCAGAGAAGGTTGGGGGAGGGGACCCACTGGAACAGCTGTTGAGAGACAGATGGTAGCCTCCCGTCAAGGCCATCCAGCGTGTTCTTTAACGTGCACAGGGTATGGCTCTCCCGCACACGGGGCCACGGCTTAACGTCCCATCCGACGGACGGCTGCCTTTCCAAGCCCATCGGTGTCCCCTACTGACCGTGGGCAGGGCGGGGAATTTTGCGGAGATAAATCTCAACGCTGACCCAGCTGGGAATCGAACCTGGGAACTACAGATTACGAGCCTGGCGCGCTACCGACTAAGCCACCCCCGCCCCCACGAAGGGTGAAAATGATTAAAAGGGAAATTGTGTGAGGTCCCACTGGAACAGCTGGATGGCGAGGTCTCGCCATCCTCACAGACCTTATACCATGGCGTATAAAATGACAATCTCCTGTCAGACCTCTGTGGCAAGCAGCTGCTTGAGGGGGTATTTATTTTTGTCGTCAGTCTGTCTGTAGACATCGAACTTTTTTTTTGTTTACAGAGATGAATTAAAATTCTTTTTGTGTTGGATAGGTATTGAAGAAATATTACGACACGCACTTTCAGATTCTCTCTAAAGTTATAATTATGCCCTCTAGCAGTGGAAAAAGTTGAAAATTGCAAAGTTTCAAACGAAAATTGCAAACGATGTATTTATGCTAGAAATTTTAAATTTTGGTGGTGGAATGTGAACGCCACGATGTTTTCATTTTCAAAAAATGAATTGGCCTCTTAGATTCGGAGAGAAGGAAAACACAATTTTTTACTTTAAAGATAAATGTTTGTATTTAGAGATAAATGAAAAAATTAGATAGGAATTGACTATAATTCACCATTAAAGCAGACATTATTCCTACGAAGTTTTACTGAAGCCTAATTTTGTAATCCTCTCAATCCTACGATTAAGTTTCTCTTAAAAGAAATACGTTATACTGGCAGATTATTGGGGCGGGGGTGGCTCAGTCGGTAGCGCGCCAGGCTCGTAATCTATAGTTCCCAGGTTCGAGTCCCAGCTGGGTCAGCGTCGAGATTTATCTCCGCAAAAATTCCCCGCCCTGCCCACGGTCAGTAGGGGACACCGATGGGCTTGGAAAGGCCGCCGTCAGTCGGATGGGACGTTAAGCCGTGGCCCCGTGTGCGGTAGAGCCATACCCTGTGCACGTTAAAGAACACGCTGGATGGCCTTGACGGGAGGCTACCATCTGTCTCCCAACAGCTGTTCCAGTGGGTCCCCTCCCCCAACCATCTCTGAGCCTTCGGGTCCATATGACCTGGCCATTTAGCCCATGGTGTGCAAAAAAGTGCCGCTCAGAGCTAAAACAGCGCTTTTGCACATTTATTGCTTCATCTCGTGCAGCTCTCTTCTACTTGGTTGACCTTAAATGACCGATGCTGTCCGAATCCACAGAATAGAGTTTAGAAGCCAAAAACGCGAAAGAATCTTCTTGATGTCTTCGCCCTAGAACTTTTGCTTACGCTCCTGAGTCGGGAAAGTTTAAGATAGTGGATTCGGCTTGCCTGCTCACATACCTTCAGACATGATACTTAAATCAATGGCATGTTTTCTCAAACCTACATATTAGAGCGAGTTTGTGGAAGTCAAACATTTGGAATTATCTTGCTACCTCTCTTCGTAATCTAAATATCAATTTTTGCCGTTTAAGATTGCTTTGTAAAGCTTATTAAAAATGTTAATTTAAACTTTATAGTGACGACTGCTTGCTGACAATTGGCTAATAGGAACTCCAATTAGGGTTCTTTACCTCTGAGCGGCACTTTTCTTCTCACAATGAGCTAAATAACCAGGTCACAAGGATCCCAAGCACTCTGAAAGTTGAGGAAAAGGGCCCACTGGGCATCTATCAGGAGACAGATGGGTAAAATTAGGTTAGCAAAATCGACTAGCATAATAAGATTAGTAAAATTAGATTTGGGTTGTTTCACCTCTGAGCGGCACTTTTTTGCACACCATGGCTAAATGGCCAGGTCACATGGACCCCGAAAGCTCAGAAGAGGGAGGTAACCCACTGGAACAGCTGTTGGGAGACAGATGGTCGCCTCCCGTCAAGGCCATCCAGCGTGTTCTTTAACGTGCACAGGGTATGGCTCTCCCACACACGGGGCCACGGCTTAACGTCCCATCCGACGGACGGCGGCCTTTCCAAGCCCATCGGTGTCCCCTACTGACCGTGGGCAGGGCGGGGAGTTTTGCGGAGATAAATCTCAACGCTGACCCAGCTCGGTCTCGAACCTGGGAACTGCAGATTACGAGCCTGGCGCGCTACCTACTGAGCCACCCTCGCCCCAGTAAAATTAGAATTCCATTAGGAGACAATAGTAACAATATTAAATTTCTTTTACAAATTTCACATCCTGTTCATTAACTTTTAACAATTTTGAAAATTTAGTCCTTTGGGAAATAATTTCCGAACAAGGCGCGAATTAGAAACAATATGCTGTCCGAATTTTCGGTCCGTAAAAACTGCTAGTTTTGAAACTGTCGTAAAGAGTTTGCAGACATCATCAAAGAAAAGGCTAAAGAGGAGTTTCTTGAATTCCATTTACTCAATTGAGTAGGTTGAATAAAGTACCTTGAAATAGGAACAATCATTGTCGGCTGTGATCGAGAGTATGAAGCAATAAATCTGTCATTGCCTTTTGTCACAATACCAAATCTCTCATATCCATGGATTGGATTGCTTTACCTCTGAGCGGCACTTTTTTGCACACCATGGGCTAAATGGCCAGGTCACATGGACCCCGAAGGCTCAGAGAAGGTTGGGGGAAGGGACCCACTGGAACAGCTGTTGGGAGACAGATGGTAGCCTCCCGTCAAGGCCATCCAGCGTGTTCTTTAACGTGCACAGGGTATGGCTCTCCCGCACACGGGGCCACGGCTTAACGTCCCATCCGACGGACGGACGGCCTTTTCAATTCCATCGGTGTCCCCTACTGCCCGTGGGCAGGGCGGGGAAATTTTGCGGAGATAAATCTCAACGCTGACCCAGCTGGGACTCGAACCTGGGAACTACAGATTACGAGCCTGGCGCGCTACCGACTGAGCCACCCCTTGGAGGTGAAACAACCCAAACTTCATACTGCTGACATAAAATTACTCATGGGTGGGGATCTTATATTTTAATTTGAAATGGAGAGAGAAATGTTATACTACAGTGGAAATCCAGTCTACTTCCGCAGCATCCCCCCCTACATTTTTTCGGCTCTGGTGTGCTTCTCCCCCCCCCCCCCTCCCACCTCACCCTCGGTTTTGTCCTAGATCAATGATCTCAACCAAAGCGCAGTTTTTACATCTCTTCCTGGCATGTTGCATTACTCATTACCCCTCCCCGCAACCTTCCCAAAACAAAAATCATTCAACTTATGATATTTCACCAATTCTTCACTAACGTTTTTTTAAAGACCACTAAAAACAGAGGGGGTAACGTTATGGTGAAATGAAAATCCGGACATTTTTCTGTACTACTTTTCTCCTGATCAACCGAGTTTTTGCTCCACCTCCACCTCCCCCTCCCTCTTTCTTTTTGGATCTAGTCTCGTCTGAACATTTGGGGTCATTGTGACCTGACCATTTAGGTCACTGTGTGTTGGGTTGGGTTGTTTTACCTCTGAGCGGCACTTTTTTGCACACCATGGGCTAAATGACCAGGTCACATGAACCCCGAAGGCTCAGAGAAGGTTGGGGGAGGGGACCCACTGGAACAGCTGTTGGGAGATAGATGGTAGCCTCCCGTCAAGGCCATCCAGCGTGTTCTTTAACGTGCACAGGGTGTGGCTCTCCCACACACGGGGCCACGGCTTAACGTCCCATCCGATGGACGGCAGCCTTTCCAAGCTTATCGGTGTCCCCTACTGATCGTGGGCAGGGCGGAGTAATTTTGCGGAGATAAATCTCAACGCTGACCCAGCTGGGATTCGAACCTGGGAACTACAGATGACGAGCCTGGCGCGCTACCGACTGAGCCACCCCCGCCCCAGGTTACTGTGTGTAAAAAAAGTGCCGCTCAGTGGAATGAAAGCCAACCAATCTAAAGAAATTCAAAATATGTCACTTAGAGTTAAGAGACTTCGACAGGTAAAGAATTTAAAAGTTGTTTTCATACTTACGATTTCTATCTCCTTCGGTAGAATAATCTCTCTGCAATTCTTTCAACATGTAGCCGTTGTCGAGGAACCAATCCACGTTGAGACAAGCAACACGTAGACTGATCACGACAAACAACCACAACATCACAGAAATACTAAAAGCACCCATAATGGCTTACTGAACAGGAGCTTCCGAAGCGGCGAAGGAGTTCAAAGGCAAGTCGCGTGCTCTCGTTTATATACCATCTGGACAGATGGCACTCGAGGCAGAAGAAGCGGAGCTCATTGTTCAAGACTTGCGCATTTCCTCTACTCATTTGAAATGCTTACAGAAATAGTTTCTAGATTAGGTTGAATTGTGTCAATTCTGTTCGGCACTTTTATGCACACAAGGGGTTGTTTGGGTTGTTTTACCTCTGAGCGGCACTTTTTTGCACACCATGGGCTAAATGGCCAGGTCACATGGACCCCGAAGGCTCAGCGAAGGTTGGGGTAGGGGACCCACTGGAACAGCTGTTGGGAGACAGATGGTAGCCTCCCGTCAAGACCATCCAGCGTGTTCTTTAACGTGCACAGGGTATGGCTCTCCCGCACACGAGGCCACGGCTTAACGTCCCATCCGACGGACGGCGTCCTTTCCAAGCCCATCGGTGTCCCCTACTGACACACAAGGGGTTAAATGGCCAGGTCATAAAGACCCCGAGAAGTTGAGGGAGGGGGACCCACTGGACAGCTGTTGGGAGACGGATGGTAGTCTCCCGTTAAGGCCATCCAGCGTATTCTTTAACGTGCACAGGGTATGGCTCTCCTACACACGGAACCACGGATTTACGTGCCATCCAACGAACGGTGGCCTTTCCAAGACCATTAGTGTCCCCTCTTTCACCAAGGCAGGGGCGGGGGTGGCTCAGTCTGTAGCGCGCCAGGCTCGTAATCTGTAGCTCCCAGGTTCGAGTCCCAGCTGGGTCAGCGTTGAGATTTATCTCCGCAAAATTCCCTGCGCACGGTCAGTAGGGGACACCGATGGGCTTGGAAAGGCCGCCGTCCGTCGGATGCACATGCTCCATATTCATTGCATTATATATTCATACGCATTATATATATTAAAAAAATATCCGAACCCTATGGTTGATTACAGAATTCAGGAAAAATATCTGGCAACGATTTTTTTAGAATAAGTGATCTGGCAACCTTCGTGTCACGTGACACGAAGGTTGCCAGATCACTAATTCTAAAAAAAATCGTTGCCAGATATTTTTCCTGAATTCTGTAATCACGTGACACGAAGGTTGCCAGATCACTTATTCTAAAAAAAATCGTTGCCAGATATTTTTCCTGAATTCTGTAATCAACCATAGGGTTCGTATACTTTTTTGAGCGACTGTACTCTGTAGCTCCCGATATAAATTACCGTACGGAGCCAAATTTCGTTTGCTGGTTCAAAAAATCAGGTCACTAGCTACAATGAAACCAGGATCCGATAGAAATTGGGAAACCCTGTTTTTATTAAGATATTCCACCGAACAGGTAATGTTAAAATGATATTCTATATGGAATGAGATTTTATAGTTTTTTTAATCTATTTTTAGTGTCGGACATAAAATATGGGGCTAAAATAAAATTATATCAAAACAACTATATTGGATTTCTAAGCAGGTAGACTAATTTCAGATTTAGTGTACGACGACAGTATTTTGGGTGGAAATTTTGTAAGGTTAATTAATTTTTTAAGCCCTCCCCAAAACTTGAACATGATACATCTGTCCATTGATTACATTTCGCACCAATAACATATTACCCCATTCATAACTTTCAACTCTCCATTTGGGGCGGGGGTGGCTCAGTCGGTAGCGCGCCAGGCTCGTAATCTGTAGTTCCCAGGTTCGAGTCCCAGCTGGGTCAGCGTTGAGATTTATCTCTGCAAAATTCCCCGCCCTGCCCACGGTCAGTAGGGGACACCGATGGGCTAGGAAAGGCCGCCGTCCGTCGGACGGGACGTTAAGCCGTGGTCCCGTGTGCGGGAGAGCCATACCCTGTGCACGTTAAAGAACACGCTGGATGGCCTTGACGGGAGGCTACCATCTGTCTCCCAACACACCTCTGAGCGGTTCACCTCTGAGCGGCACTTTTTTGCACACCATGGGCTAAATGGCCAGGTCACATGGACCCCGAAGGCTCAGAGAAGGTTGGGGGAGGGGACCCACTGGAACAGCTGTTGGGAGGCTACCATCTGTCTCCCAACAGCTGTTCCAGTGGGTCCCCTCCCCCAACCTTCTCTGAGCCTTCGGGGTCCATGTGACCTGGCCATTTAGCCCATGGTGTGCAAAAAAGTGCCGCTCAGAGGTGAAACAACCAAATCCAAATAGTTCTACTTATTTTCCCTACAGATGAGTAATGGAGAACGAAATGAGGGGGCTATTTATCTGCATCAAAAACTCCCCCTTCTCCACCATACTCCCACAGTTCTTTCTTAGATCATACCCTGATAAAAATCCCTTTTTTTTTTACAAGGATAATTGATACTGATTTCTTCTAGGTCATTACTCTTAGACTCCAACAAAAATCAATAAATGTGACGATGGTGCATCAATTTTTAAAAGGAAAAACAAAATACATACATATTAAAAATATACAATTTTATTGACAAATTAATCGATGAACATGTAAAAAGATATCAGATGACTATGAAGACAAGGAATGTTTTCCAAGATATCTTAAATTTACAGGAACTAGTGATTACACAGAAAACTACATGCACGATATGTTCAATTGCGAGATGTCTGAAGAGCCATTGCTGGGTCTTCATGAAAAAAAAAAAGAATTTCTGCAATTTAGTTGCTGAATTCAGTCTAACATCAAATTATATTATATATTAATAATATATATATTGCGTTTTTTCAGCAAAGGTTTACTTTAAATTCCAACAAATGGTTTCTTTGCACCATTTGATCCGATGATGCACAAAGTACTGTTTTCTGTAACCAAAGATTTCTTTCCCTAAAAGATAAAAAAAAAATATACAAAATAACACTCAGCAATTATTATACACGTTGAGTATCCCTAATCCGAAAAAAAAAACAGACTTTCAGAAAGATCTTTTTGTTTGACATAAAAAATATGAATACAAATGCAACAAACAAAGCATGTAAATACATTTATTTACCATCTTCGGAAGGAACATCGAAAGAGATTAACGGACCAAGAACTGGATTCTCCAGAGATGAAGAGTTGGGTTGGGTTGTTTTACCTCTGAGCGGCACTTTTTTGCACACCATGGGCTAAATGGCCAGGTCACATGGACCCCGAAGGCTCAGAGAAGGATGGGGGAGGGGACCCACTGGAACAGCTGTTGGAAGACAGATGGTAGCTCCCGTCAAGGCCATCCAGCGTGTTCTTTAACGTGCACAGGGTATGGCTCTCCCGCACACGGGGCCACGGCTTAACGTCCCATCCGACGGACGGCGGCCTTTCCAAGCCCATCGGTATTCCCTACTGACCGAGGGCAGGGCGGGGAATTTTACGGAGATAAATCTCAACGCTGACCCAGCTGGGACTCGAACCTGGGAACTACAGATTACGAGCCTGGCGCGTTACCGACTGAGCCATCCCCGCCCTCTCAAAGGGAGAGGAGCGGCTCCAAAAATCGAGCCCCAACTCATCTCAATGGTCTACCCATGTTTCTCCAGATGAAAGTCACGCTACGCACTGAAGTCTTAGAATCGAATCCACGATAACGTTGGGGCGGGGGTGGCTTAGTAGGTGGCGCGCCAGGCTCGTAATCTGCAGTTCCCAGGTTCGAGTCCCAGCTGGGTCAGCGTTGAGACCTATCTCCGCAAAACTCCCCGCCCTGCCCACGGTCAGTAGAGGACACCGACGTGCTTGGAAAGACCGCCGTCCGTCGGATGGGGCGTTAAGCCGCGACTCCGTGTGAGGGAGAGCGATACCCTGTGCACGTTAAAGAAAACGCAGGATGGCCTTGACGGGAGGCTACGATCTGTCTCCCAACAGTTGTCCAGTGGATCCCCTCCCCCAACCTTCTCTGAGCCTTCGGGGTCCTTATGACCTGGCCAATTAGCCCATGGTGTGCAAAAAAATGCCGCTCAGAGGTAAAACAACCGAAATCCGACCATCACTTTTCAGACACCCTGTATATATATAGAGAGAGAGATTTCTTTTCCCGACGAAGTTGAAAATAGTCTTAGGGGAAAAACAAAATCAAGATCTAAACGCAACAGTGGTTTAGGGAATTTAAAACGAATTTAGCATTTGTATCCTGAAAGAAGTAAATGTTACTCTGAAATTAATCGTAATTGTAATTTATATCAACAATATTTCATGACGTTGCCCGAATAGTTAGTGTATTGACAAATGATCAAAAGAACCCGGGTTCAAGTCCCGTGTATCCCTTTCTGGGTTGTCTTTCTGACGAGCTCTAACCTTCCTCACAGATCTTCTCTATGGCGTATTAAACTGACAAGTTCTGTAGCCGAGTGGTTAGCGCGCTTGGCTACTGATCTAAGGGTTGTGGGTTGTTTTACTTCTGAGCGGCACTTATTTGCACACCATGGGCTAAATGGCCAGGTCACATGGGCCCCGAAGGCTCAGAGAAGGTTTGGGGAGGGGACCCATTGGAACAGCTGTTGGGAGAGATGGTAGCCTCCCGTCAAGGCCATCCAGTGTGTTCTTTAACATGCACAGGGTATGGCTCTCCCACACACGGAGCCACGGCTTAACGTCCCATCCGACGGACGGCGGCCTTTCCAAGACCATCGGTGTCCCCTACTGACCGTGGGCAAGGCGGGGAATTTTGCGGAGATAAATCTCAACGCCAACCCAGCTGGGACTCGAATCTGGGAACTACAGATTACGAGCCTGGTGCGCTACCGACTGAGCCACTCCCGCCCCTACTGATCTAAGGGATCTGGGTTCGAGCCCCGGGTAGGGCATAGCTGTCTGTGTCGTTTTTCTGCTGAGGGCCTGCCATCCTCTCAGACCTTCTACTATGGCATATAAACTGACAGGCTCCTGTCAGACCTCTGTGGCAAGCAGCTGCTTGAGGGGGTATTTATTTTTATTATTTATCTTGTCAGTACTCTAGGGTAAGCAACTCTTTGAGGAGGGATTTATTTTATTTATTAAGAAGGCTGACTAAAACTTATATTATAACCTGTAGTGTTTTATCATACTTACGCCCTGCTTGTTACTTCAATGGGAACAATCTTTATTTTCTTTAATGGAAATCCTGGATCTCTTCTAGTTGCTCCTCTTCTTGAACTTTTTTCGTGTGCGATCGATACGAATGCGCTTGATATATTCCCCAAAGGCGTATCACTGGTCACGAGATACGTGTGCGTCGTTCCCGGTGTTACGTGGCCTTTTCTATAAAAAAAAATATGAATTATTTAAAATGTGTACGAGTATATAATATTTATAAACGTAAAGTTGTATAAAATAAACACTTGCTTTCTCCTAAGTATTAAACACTTTTAACCTCCTAAATTAGCAAACTGTGCATCAGTATACCTCTTTCAACTCGATTTACACATGTAAATACCAAAATCGCGGCTCTTAGTTTACATACGTAAAATATCGGGCTCTTAGTTTACACACGTAAAATATCGGGCTCTTAGTTTACACGTGCAGAAATATTGGGTTCTTAATTTACACATGCAGAAACATCGGGCTCTTAGTTTACACATGCAGAAACATCGGGCTCTTAGTTTACACATGCAGAAATATCGGGCTCTTAGTTTACACATGCAAAAAATGTCGGCCTCTTAGTTTACATACACAAAAAATGTCGTGCCCGCGTAAATTGACGGGCTCTTTAGTTTTGCCCGCGTAAAATGCGAGCTCTTTGGTTTTACCCGCGTAAAATGACGGGCTTTTAGTTTTACCCGCGTAAAATTTTCATTTTATTTTACACATGTAAAATATCGGGACTCTTAGAGAGCAATTTAATGTCTTATCAACTAACTTATGGTCTAAAATTCACGGACTGAAATAGGTGTGAGACACAATCAGCCAATGCCATTTAAATCGTTTTATTAGTAAAAGAGGTCAATCGATGGACTTCGAAACGATGCCGTCACTAGAATGGAACATAAAGCCGTGATTCAGGGCAGCCATGACCTGTACACGTTAAAGAACATGATGGCCGGCCTTGACGAGAAGCTTCATCTCCAAACAGTTGTCCAGTGGGTCACGTTCCTTCAACCTTCTCTGAACCCTCGGGGTTGTGGGTTGTTTTACCTCTGAGCGGCACTTTTTTGCACACCATGGGCTAAATGGCCAGACCACAAGGACCCCGAAGGCTCAGAGAAGGTTGGGGGAGGGGACCCACTGAAACAGCTGTTGGGAGATAGATGGTAACCTTCCGTCAAGGTCATCCAGTGTTCTTTAACGTGCACAGGGTATGGCTCTCACGCACAAGGGGCCACTGCTTAACGTCCCATCCGACGGACGGCAGTCTTTCCAAGCCCATCGGTGTCCCCTCCTTACCGTGGGCAGGGCTGGGAATTTTGCGGAGATAAATCTCAACGCTGACCCAGCTGGGACTCGAACCTGAGAACTGCAGATTACGAGCCCTCAGGGTCCTTGTGACCTAGCAGTTTCGCCCATTGTCTGCAAAACAGTGCTACTGAGAGGTAAAACAACTCAATCTAGAAAGCACCACTCCGAGGCAAAACAGCCCAACTAGCACATTCTTGCCTTCTTTATCCATATAATGTGTCAAATATAATTCGTTTGGATAAAAAGAGACTTCTTAAGTCACCAATTCGTACTCTTGGTGTAAGCAGAAATATAGAGTTCTTACCTTTCATTGAGAACGAATCTGGTGAGTTTTCCGTCTGCTTTCATGTCCAGAATAATCTCGCTTCCTCCCATTTCATCTTCGTCTTCCGTGCTGTTCCCGCCAACCTGAAGAACCACTTGAAACTGATGCACTGCAAATAAACTATTTTACTTTTTCGTCCGCAATTATGTTTCAAGAACTTAATACAAGATCATTTCAAAAGCGTACCTCTATTTTCAAGTGTTGTATTTTATTAAATAATTAAGTAATAAATTTAACTGTGTGTCCAAAAAGTTAAGAAATTCTCGAAATTTCCAAATTATGACGGCGTGGAGTTAGTATTACAGTCGCTCGAAAAATATCCGAACACTATGGTTGATTGCAGAATTCAGAAAAATATAACTGGAAACGATTTTTTTAGAAATTAGTGATCTGGCAACCTTCGTGACACTACGGTTGATTGCAGAATTCAGAAAAAACTATCTGGAAACGATTTTTTTAGAAATTAGTGATCTGGCAACTTTCGTGAAACTACGATTGATTGCAGAATTCAGAAAAAAATATCTGGAAACGATTTTTTTTTTTAAATTAGTGATCTGGCCACTTTCGTGACATTACGGTTGATTGCAGAATTCAGAAAAAAAATATCTGGAAACGATTTTTTTTTAGAAATTAGTGATCTGGCAACTCTCCTGACACTACGACTGATTGCAGAATTCAGAAAAAAATATCTGGAAACGATTATTTTTTTTTAAAATTACTGATCTGGCCACCTTCGTAACACTACGGTTGATTGCAGAATTAAGAAAAAAATATCTGGAAACGATTTTTTTTAGAAATTAGTGATCTGGCAACTTTCGTGACACTACGGTTGATTGCAGAATTCAGAAAAAGTATATGGAAACAATTTTTTTAGAAATTAGTGATCTGACCACCTTCGTGGCACTACGGTTGATTGCAGAATTCAGAAAAAAGTATCTGGAAACGATTTTTTTTTTTAATTAGTGATCTGGCCACCTTCGTGACACTACGGTTGATTGCAGATTTAAGAAAAAAAATATCTGGAAACGATTTTTTTAGAAATTAGTGATATGGCCACCTTCGTGACACTACGGTTGATTGCAGATTTAAGAAAAAAAATATCTGGAAACGATTTTTTTAGAAATTAGTGATATGGCCACCTTCGTGACACTACGGTTGATTGCAGAATTCAGAAAAAAGTATATGGAAACGATTTTTTTAGACATTAGTGATCTGGCCACCTTCGTGACACTACGGTTGATTGCAGAATTCAGAAAAAAGTATATGGAAACGATTTTTTTTAGAAATTAGTGATCTGGCCACCTTCGTGACACTACGGTTGATTGCAGAATTCGGAAAAAAGTATATGGAAACGATTTTTTTAGAAATTAGTGATCTGGCCAGCTTCATGACACTACGATTGATTGCAGAATTCAGAAAATATCTGGAAACGATTTTTTTTTAATTAATGATCTGGCCACCTTCGTGACACTACGATTGATAGCAGAATTCAGAAAAAAATAACTGGGAACGATTTTTTTAGAAATTAGTAGTCAACATTCGTGACACTACGGTTCATTGCAGAACTCAGAAAAAAATATCTGCAAACGATTTTTTTTAGAAATTAGTGATATGGCCACCTTCGTGACACTACGGTTGATTGCAGATTTAAGAAAAAAAATATCTGGAAACGATTTTTTTAGAAATTAGTGATATGGCCACCTTCGTGACACTACGGTTGATTGCAGAATTCAGAAAAAAGTATATGGAAACGATTTTTTTAGACATTAGTGATCTGGCCACCTTCGTGACACTACGGTTGATTGCAGAATTCAGAAAAAAATAACTGGAAACGATTTTTTTAGAAATTAGTGATCTGGCAACCTTCGTGGCAATACGGGTGATTGCAGAATTCAGAAAAAAAGTATCTGGAAAC
Organism: Ryuthela nishihirai; assembly: GCA_038380435.1. Taxonomy (NCBI): domain Eukaryota; kingdom Metazoa; phylum Arthropoda; class Arachnida; order Araneae; family Heptathelidae; genus Ryuthela; species Ryuthela nishihirai. The sequence continues at coordinate 46,863,775 of JAWZYU010000027.1, forward strand.
GATTTTTTTAGAAATTAGTGATCTGGCCACCTTCATGACACTACGGTTGATGGCAGAATTCAGAAAAAAATATCTGGAAACGATTTTTTTACAAATTAGTGATCTGGCAACCTTCGTGACACTACGGTTGATTGCAGAATTCAGAAAAAATATTTGGCAACGATTTTTGTAGAAATTAGTGATCTGGCTACCTTCGTGACACTATGGTTGATTGCAGAATTCAGAAAAAATATCTGGCAACTTTTTTTAGAAATTAGTGATCTGGCAACCTTCGTGACACTACGGTTGATCGCAGAATTCAGAAAAAAATGTCTGGAAACGATTTTTTAGAAATTCGTGATCTGGCTATCTTTGTGACACTACGGTTGATCGCAGAATTCAGAAAAAATATCTGGCAACGATTTTCTTAGAAATTAGTGATCTGTCAACTTTCGTGACACTACGATTGATTGCAGAATTCAGAAAAAAGTATATGGAAACGATTGTTTTAGAAATTAGTGATCTAGCCACCTTCGTGACAATACGGTTGATTGCAGAATTCAGAAAAAAATATCTGGAAACGATTTTTTTTTTTTAATTAATGATCTGGCCACCTTCGTGACACTACGATTGATTGCAGAATTCAGAAAAAAGTATATGGAAACGATTTTTTTAGAAATTAGTGATCTGTCCACCTTCGTGACACTACGATTGATTGCAGAATTCAGAAAAAAATAACTGGAAACGATTTTTTTAGAAATTAGTAGTCAACATTCGTGACACTACGGTTGATTGCAGAATTCAGAAAAAAATATCTGCAAACGATTTTTTTAGAAATTAGTAATCTGGCCACCTTCGTGACACTACGGTTGATTGCAGAATTCAGAAGAAAATATTTGGCAACGATTTTTTTTAGAAATTAGTGATCTGGCAAACTTCGTGACACTACGGTTGATCGCAGAATTCAGAAAAAAATATTTGGCAACGATTTTTGTAGAAATTAGTGATCTGGCTACCTTCGTGACACTATGGTTGATTGCAGAATTCAGAAAAAATATCTGGAAACGATTTTTTTAGAAATTAGTGATCTGGCAACATTCGCGACACTACGGTTGATTGCAGAATTCAGAAAAAATATCTGGCAACAATTTTTTTAGAAATTAGTGATCTGGCAAACTTCGTGACACTACGGTTGATCGCAGAATTCAGAAAAAAATATCTGGAAACGATTTTTTTGGAAATTAGTGATCTGGCAACCTTCGCGACACTACGGTTGATTGCAGAATTCAGAAAAAAATATTTGGCAACGATTTTTGTAGAAATTAGTGATCTGGCCACCTTCGTGACATTACGGTTGATTGGAGAATTCAGAAAAAATATCTGGAAACGAATTTTTTTTTTAATTAGTGATCTGGCCACCTTCGTGACAATACGATTGATTGCAGAATTCAGAAAAAAGTATATGGAAACTATTTTTTTAGAAATTAGTGATCTGTCCACCTTCGTGACACTACGGTTGATTGCGGAATTCAGAAAAAAATATTTTGCAACGATTTTTGTAGAAATTAGTGATCTGGCTACCTTCGTGACACTATGGTTGATTGCAGAATTCAGAAAAAATATCTGGCAACGATTTTTTTAGAAATTAGTGATCTGGCAACCTTCGTGACACTACGATTGATTGCAGAATTCAGAAAAAAATATCTGGAAACGATTATTTTAGAAATTAGTGATCTGGCAACCTTCGTGACACTACGGTTGATCGCAGAATTCAGAAAAAAATATCTGGAAACGATTATTTTAGAAATTAGTGATCTGGCAACCTTCGTGACACTACGATTGATTGCAGAATTCAGAAAAAATATTTGGCAACGATTTTTGTAGAAATTAGTGATCTGGCTACCTTCGTGACACTATGGTTGATTGCACAATTCAGAAAAAATATCTGGCAACGATTTTTTTAGAAATTAGTGATCTGGCAACCTTCGTGACACTACGGTTGATCGCAGAATTCAGAAAAAAATATCTGGAAACGATTTTTTAGAAATTAGTGATCTGGCAACCTTTGTGACACTACGGTTGATCGCAGAATTCAGAAAAAAATATCTGGAAACGATTTTTTTAGAAATTAGTGATCTGGCAACCTTTGTGACACTACGGTTGATCGCAGAATTCAGAAAAAATATCTGGAAACGATTTTTTTAGAAATTAGTGATCTGGCAACCTTCGTGACACTACGGTGATTCCAGAATTCAGAAAAAATATCTGGCAAAGATTTTTGTAGAAATTAGTGATCTGGCAACATTCGTGACACTACGGTTGATTGCAGAATTTGGAATAAAATATCTGGCAACGTTTTTTTAGAAATTAATGATCTGGCAACTTCGTGACACTTCGTGACACTATGATTTTTCACCATTTTTACCCTCTTCCCACTCTATTGATTTGACAGAATTTCTTATTATGGTTCCCACTCTGCACATTCTTCCCTCATCTTACACTTTCCACCTCCCCAGGCACCGGGGGCGGGGGTGGCTCAGTCGGTAGCGCGCCAGGCTCGTAATCTGTAGTTTCCAGGTTCGAGTCCCAGTTGGGTCAGCGTTGAGATTTATCTCCGCAAAATTAACCGCCCTGCCCACGGTCATTAGGGGACACCGATGGGCTTGGAAAGGCCGCCATCCGTCGGATGGGACGTTAAGCCGTGGCCCCGTGTGCGGGAGAGCTATACCCTCTGGACGTTAAAGAACACGCTGGATGGCCTTGACGGGAGGCTACCATCTGTCTCCCAACAGTTGTTCCAGTGGGTCCCCTTTCCCAACCTTCTCTGAGCCTTCGGGGTCCTTGTGACCTGGCCATTTAGCCCATGGTGTGCAAAAATTGCCGCTCAGAGGTGAAACAACCCAACCCAAATCTCCAGGCACCGACTGACGCATTTTCCCCCATCGCAGCATTTTATTCAAGGCGGCCAGCGGCCATCTGCCTTCGCAACTCTACGGTTCCTGGCGCTTCACTGTGTTAGGCCTCAACTCAGAGTCGCCTGCAGTACCCTCCCAGCAATTTTGCGAGTGGACCTGATGATAATTCGTATCATCTCGAGCTTACGAAAAGACCAGAGGAGATGGGTTGGGTTGTTTTACCTCTGAGCGGCACTTTTTTGCACACCATGGGCTAAATGGCCAGGTCACATGGTCCCCGAAGGCTCAGAGAAGATTGGGGGAGGGGACCCACTGGAACAGCTGTTGGGAGACAGATGGTAGCCTCCCGTCAAGGCCATCCAGCGTGTTCTTTAACGTGCACAGGGTATGGCTCTCCCGCACACGGGGCCACGGCTTAACGTCCCATCCGACGGACGGCGGCCTTTCCAAGCCCATCGGTGTCCCCTACTGACCGTGGGCAGGGGGGGGTGGAATTTTTCGGAGATAAATCTCAACGCTGACCCAGCTGGGACCCGAACCTGGGAACTACAGATTACGAGCCTGGCGCGCTACCGACTGAGCCACCCCCGCCCCTACCCAGAGGAGAAGAAGGTAGGATGTTAGTAAGACGCGGCGGTAAACCAAAATCTAAACAAAATTTTTAAGATATAGTAAAGTGGGTTAAAGGAAATCAATGAATAGTTGATAGATTTAGTAAGTCTACTTCAGATGGAGCTTTTTGTGCAACGTGTGATCAGATATTGGATGAGATCTTTTAAACATGGGACACTTTTTAACATGTGGGCACACTATTGAAATTAAGTAACTAATGATAGAAATATAGTCGTCATCTTGCTATCAATGATAAATCCATAAATTTGTACTGAATTGCTAGAGCCATTGCTTCTGTCTTTACACCAGTCATAGACAAGTATTTCTTTACTTCCCGGTGGGGGGCGGGGGGGGGGCTCAGTCGGTAGCGCGCCAGGCTCGTAATCTGTAGTTCCCAGGTTCGAGTCCCAGCTGGGTCAGCGTTGAGATTTATCTCCGCAAAACTCCCTGCCCTGCCCACGGTCAGTTGGGGACACCGATGGGATTGGAAAGACCGCCGTCCGTCGGATGGGATGTTAAACTGTGGCCCGCGTGCGGGAGGGCCATACCCTGTGCACGTTAAAGAACACGCTGGATGGCCTTGACGGGAGGCTACCATCTGTCTCCCAACAGCTGTTCCAGTGGGTCCCTTCCCCCAATCTTCTCTGAGCCTTCGGGGTCCATGTGACCTGGCCATTTAGCCCATGGTGTGAAAAAAAGTGCCGCTCAGAGGTAAAACAACCCAACAACTTCCCAGTGGCGTGCCAGCAAAAATCGTCTTCGCCCAACCTTCTCTGAGCCATTGAGGTTCTCGTGGTGTAGACATTCAGCCCATTGTGTGGAAAAATCTGGCCATTTAGTTGTTGTTTGGGTTGTCTTACCTCTGAGCGGAACTTTTTTGCACACTGGACTAAATGGCCAGATCACAAGGACCCCGAAGGCTCAGAGAAGATTGGGAGAGGAGACCCACTGGAACAGCTGTTGGGAGACAGATGGTAGCTTACCGTCAAGGCCATTCAGCGTGTTATTTAACGTGCACAGGGTATGCCTCTCCCGCACAGGGAGCCACGGCTTAACATCCCATCCGACGGACGGCTGTCTTTCCAAGCACATCGGTGTCCCCTACTGACTGTGGGCAGGGAGTTTTGCGGAGATAAGTCTCAACGCTGACCCAGTTGGGACTCGAACCTAGGAACTGCAGATTACGAGCCTAGCGCGCTACCGACTGAGCCACCCCCGTCCCGCTTTGTTTACATACTCTACTAGAGTTAAATAACTTCAAACGTTATTCCTTCATTTTAGTTCATAATTTGCAATATTAGAAATGCCTAATCAACTCACAGCAGTATGGGTTTTGAGCTGCCGTCTTCCCATAGAACATCCTCCCTTCGCTTACAGCTTGATTGCTCTGGAACCTCTCGATGCTGTGGTATCCCATGATCGCACAGCGCATCGGGTCGCTGCAGTCTCCGCAGAGTCCTCCTGCGAAGCTTTCCCAATCCCTACAAGTGATGGCGACGGTTTGGCAGTCTTTGGCATTGATGCTCGATATGAAGTACTCAATTGAGCGGAAATGATCACAAGACACGAAATAGCGAAGAGCTGAAATAGAAGGTTGATAAGAGGGTTAAATCAATTACCTTTAATGAAACAAAAATATATAAATGAAAAAGTAAGACTTTTTAATTATCGTAATCAAAACATTCTTTCTCATAAAATGTGATTGGGTTCGGCTGTTTTACCTCTGAACGGCACTTTTTTTTCACACAATAGGCTAAATAGCCAATCCTGTGGGTTCAGAGAATTTTGGGGGAGGGGTTGGGTTGTTTTACCTCTGAGCGGCACTTTTTTGCACACCATGGGCTAAATGGCCAGGTCACATGGACCCCGAAGGCTTAGAGAAGGTTGGGGGGAGGGGACCTACTGGACAATTGTTAGGAGACAACTGGTAGCCTCCCGTCAAGACCATCCAGCATGTTCTTTAACGTGCATATTGGTCCCCTCATGCTGTGCTGCACCATGGCTAAATATCACATCCGACGGGTCAGTCGGTAGCGCGTCAGGCTGGTAATCTGTAGTTCCTAGGTTCGAGTCCCAGCTGAGACAGCGTTGAGATTTATCTCCGCAAAATTCCCTGCCCACAGTCAGTAGGGGACACCAATGGACTTGAAAAGGCCGCCGTCCGTTGGATGGGACGTTAAGCCGTGGCCCGTGTGCGAGAGAGCCATACCCTCTGCACTTTAAAGAACATGCTGGATGGTCTTGACGGGAGGCTACCATTTGTCTCCCAACAGCTGTTCCAGTGGGTCCCCTCCCCCAACCTTCTCTGAGCCTTCGGGGTCTTTGTGACCTGGCCATTTAGCCCATGGTGTGCAAAAAAGTGCCGCTTAGAGGTAACCTAAGCCAACGGATGGCAGCTTTTCCAAGCCCATTTTGTCTCCAACTGACCGAGGGCAGGGAGTTTTGCGGAGATAAATCTCAAGGCAGGCCCAGATGAGACTCGAACCAGTGAAATGTAGATTACGAGCCTGTTGCGCTACCGACTGAGCTAACCCTCCTTCTCCTGAATCTTGAGGAGACTGCGTCAAAAAATAGTACCATGAAATTTTTCATATTAGCGATTGTGCAAAAAATTCGAATTATATGCCTTGTAAACTTACTATCTCATCGACCCAGGGGCTTAGCTATGGGGGGATAGGGAAGGTTCCCCCCTTCAAAGTTAATTGGAGTTGGCAAAATTCGAAGCGACTTCGTAAAATCCAGGTGAATTTTGAAAATTGGATTTTTTTTTTTTGTAAAGTTAAGAAGAGTTAGCAAAATGTAAACAACTTGACAAAATCTTGGGGAGTTGGAAAAATCGGGGCAACTTGGCAAAATGCTGGAGAATTGGCAAAATTCAGGTGAGATGTAAAATTGGGATTTTCTGTGCAAAATTATGGCAACTTGGTAAAATCTAGGGCAGGTTGGTAAAATTCGAATCCACTTGTTATACAGGCGAGTTGTGAAAATTGGTATTGGTTTCGTGAAATTAAGAAGAGTTTTCAAAATTCAGACAACTTGGCAAAATCTTAGAGAATTAGGAAAATTCGAATTCAATTGGCAAATTCAAGGGATATGTAAAAATTGGGATTTTTTTTTTTATGTGAAATATGGCGAATTGGTCAAATTTAGGTAACTTGGCAAAATCTACGGAAGTTGGTCGAATCTAGATAACTTGGCAAATCTACGGCAGTTAGCAAAATCGGGACAACTTGTGAAATTTTAACAATGCGTTACTTGGTTTTTCAAGGATAAATTAATGCGATTTGTACCTAAACTTGAGGGCAGTTTTAGTTGAAGCATTGCACATGTCATCAAATGGAAAATATATTGTTACGACAGAAGGAATCTGGCAACCGGAAAGCAAAGTTTCAGCCAACGAATTGAACTTTGGGAGAATTTGGAGAAGAAGAGTGGAGCGTTAACGGTCGTTGTATTGTAACGGTCGTTGTGTTGTAACGGTCGGTGAGTTCGAAAATGGACGGTGAGCTGTTCTGAGACAGTGCGCGTAAGTATCAAGAAGTAACTTGATGTGTTGTGTATACGCGGAAGGATAAAAGTGGGATCTTTTATCGTTAAGTATCAAGAAGTAACTTGATGTGTTGTGTATACGCGGAAGTATAAAAGTGGGAACTTTTATGGCTAACTTCGAATGTCTACACGGACTGTCTTTTTGTTCGGCTAGTGTGTGAAAAGTTATTAGCACAGGACGAGAATTGGTTTACGAGTGAAGATCTTCGGGTGACCTGGTAAATCAAGTAAAAGGTAGTATTTAGTAAAATACACAGAGCTGATATTGTGTGCTCTACGCAGGAAGATTGATGACTTGTGCATGTTAATAGTTGATTTGTTAATAAGATACTTCATCCATATTTCCTTTGTAACAATTTACCTTGTATTGAATTTGGTTTTGAAATATAGCTTTTAATACTCACGCTCAGTGGCTATCCATTTTTGTGATCCGCAACATTTGGTGTCAGAAGCGGGATAATTTATTGAATGCCGTTAACTAGAAGTATGGATGAATTGGTAAAGTTGTTGAATGACATTAAAAGTCAAAATAATGATATGAAAGCCGAAATAGCGACACAAAATAGTACATTGGATGAAATGATAGCCGCAATGGCCGCACAAAATAATGAGTTGAGGACTGAGATAGTTTCTCAAAAAGATGACTTGAAAGCCGAAATGGCCGCACAAAATAATGAGTTGAGAACGGAGATAGTTTCTCAAAAAGATGATTTGAAAGCCGAAATAGCCGCACAAAATACTGAGATGAGAGCTGAAGTGGCTTCTCGAGTTGGTAAGATTATTGATCACTTCAAGGATCATAAAACCGAACTCAATAGACAATGCAATAGTTTAAATGTTGAATTTGTCAGTGAAAAAGATGATCTTGATAGTGTTAAGTTAGATTGTAAACATGGAAAAGAAAAAGAGAAAGGCAACGCATATAAAAATGTGGATCTGCTACTGGAAATCAAGAATTGTAGAGATAGCGCAGATGATGCCTTTGACCACGCAACTACTGGTAATGCATGGCAGAGTGTCTATGTCGCTGGTGACATGTCTAGGAACTGTGAAGAACAATCACACAGATCAGAGAGCTGTGAGACTATACAGTACGCTTTGCACTTCAAAATACCTAGGTATACAAGTCTGGCACGATCTGAAGAGAGATCCACACGAAAGGTATTCTATTCCTCGCCGTCAGCAAAATGTGTCATGGACATTTATCGCAAAGGCAGAGTAACGAGTGGTAATGAGGGGGAACGAAACAGAGTTTACGTTTCGCAGAGTGGTCCGAGTAAAGAAGAGGCGTCCATTCATCATAGATACAAAGTGCCATTCGACGTTACTGGGGAAGTCGGAGAGATTTTTCCGAAACATATAGCCACACTCGAATCGTTTATAGAAAGTGGGGATTTAAGGAAGAGGAATTCCGAAGAATGGCTTAGAAGCATAACAGGTGATGCTAGTAAAGGAGCTTCAGGCAGAGACAGTACTTCAAAGACTAACTTTCTGGATGAAACTAAGCCTCAGAGTTACGATCAGAGAGAAGTGAATCCCTCAGATAATTTCAACGTAGCCACGCTGAATTTCTTTTCTGAACAGTCAATGTGCAGATTTGGACATTATAACCATTTAGATTATAAGGATATAGAAAAGTTTTATCACGACTACAAGAGCTCTAAAGTGGACAATATCATGTTACAAAACTCGTCGCTGATCTCCAGAATGAACAATTTGGCAATCATGACTGATGTTTCCCTAACTAATTACAATGAGAGCTCAAAGAAAGTGAATTCCGAAGAAACAGCAACTATGACCTCCTCGGGTCATGTGTTTTGCTGGAGACCCGAGTGGCGCCATCGGATGGTAGATAAATACGGTACAGGAGGTGTCGGCGACAAAGTGAGTCTTGTCTTGGCTCCTGCACTTGCTGCTTTAGGTCTCAAGGTCCCTATGATCTCCGGTCGTGCTCTCCAATTGACGGGAGATACTCTGTACAAATTGGAATCCATCCCTGGCTTCACAGTCGACTGCACTAAAGATAAAATCGAGCAGATGATGGAAGACGTCGGATGCTGCATCGTAGGACAGACAGAGGAGCTGGTGCCAACAGATAAGGAGATTTACCGCTGCAAGGATCTGATGGCTACCATAGATAGCGTTCCTCTAATGATATGCTCAATTGTGTCCAAAAAGCTGGCTGAAGGAGTGTGCGCTTTGGTTTATGATGTTGAATTCGGAAAAGGAGCTATTGATCTCGTCAGTACAGAAGATGTTGCTGTTGATTTAGTTAAGAAAGTGGTTGCAGCATCACAAGCTCGTGGAATGAAGAGTTTGAGTTGTTCAGCTGTTATCAGCAACATGGATTCACCTCTTGAAAACTCTGTTGACAACTCTCTGGAAGTGATGGAAGCTGTTCAGTGTTTCCTTGGTAACGGATCCTTGGAACTGCAAGAGCTCGTCGAAGAGTTAGGAGGAGAACTTCTGCGTTTGGTGAACATTGTGGATAATAGGGTAGATGAAGCATCACGTGTCTGCAAGGTTCTGCATAACGGCAATGCTTTGAACAAGTTTCGTAACATGTTAATAGAACAAGGAGTATCTGAAGATGTTGCAAGCTGGCTATGTGAAGGTAAAACAGAAAAAATATTGCTAGCAGCCCGACACATCACTGATTTCACTTATACAGGAGAAACAGGTAAGGTTGTCGGATTAGAAGCTGCAGTTCTAGCAAGAGTATGGAAGGAGGAGATGGACCGAAGAGCTAAAAAGAATTATGGAGCTGATATTATATTTGTGAAGCACCTTGGGGATCAAATGGAATCAGGTGAAATATGGCTGAAGGTTCATCATGACAGTTCTGAATTAAAAGAAAGTCAACTGACAAAAGGGTCAGACTGGAGGATGAAACTCCCTAGATTTTATGTCACTAATGACTTTCATTCCTTGTTACTCTTGATAGAAGTAAAAATCCAAAGAAGAAAACTTTCGACAAAGAAGAAAACTTTTTACAGGTTTTGCACGAAAACTCTTAGTCGATTCTTCTCCCTGCAGAGACATAAACGTGTTCACAAGGGCTATAGGCCTTACACGTATTATGTTTGTGGACGAGGCTTCAGTCAGAAAAGAAATCTACGTCATAATGAGATTCGCTTTCATTTTGACACAGACGTGGTATATCGCATTCGTCGACGTCCAGCTACAAAGTGCAAGGTGGTTCACGTGGATCGTTTGGCCCCGTTTCATCGAAGAACTGAAGAAACTTTGGAATCCAGAATTGTTCGGGACGAACAAGACCTAGGAAGGGGGCAGTGTTACGACAGAAGGAATCTGGCAACCGGAAAGCAAAGTTTCAGCCAACGAATTGAACTTTGGGAGAATTTGGAGAAGAAGAGTGGAGCGTTAACGGTCGTTGTATTGTAACGGTCGTTGTGTTGTAACGGTCGGTGAGTTCGAAAATGGACGGTGAGCTGTTCTGAGACAGTGCGCGTAAGTATCAAGAAGTAACTTGATGTGTTGTGTATACGCGGAAGGATAAAAGTGGGATCTTTTATCGTTAAGTATCAAGAAGTAACTTGATGTGTTGTGTATACGCGGAAGTATAAAAGTGGGAACTTTTATGGCTAACTTCGAATGTCTACACGGACTGTCTTTTTGTTCGGCTAGTGTGTGAAAAGTTATTAGCACAGGACGAGAATTGGTTTACGAGTGAAGATCGTCGGGTGACCTGGTAAATCAAGTAAAAGGTAGTATTTAGTAAAATACACAGAGCTGATGTTGTGTGCTCTACGTGAAGATTGATGACTTGTGCATGTTAATAGTTGATTTGTTAATAAGATACTTCATCCATATTTCCTTTGTAACAATTTACCTTTATTGAATTTGGTTTTGAAATATAGCTTTTAATACTCACGCTCAGTGGCTATCCATTTTTTTTGTAATCCGCAACAATATAATAAACATATTCAGAGAGCACGAAAGGGCGGCAGACAGTACGAAAGGCTGCGCAAAAACGTGTTTTTGTACAGTCCCTCAAAAAAGTATCCGTACAGTCGCTAAAAAAAGTATTACATAATTCAGAAAAAATATCTGACAACGATTTTTTTAGAAATTAGTGATCTGGCAAATTTCGTGTAAACACTATGGTTGATTACAGAATTCAGAAAAAAATATCTGGAGCGTGTACAGCAACTGTACACGCTCCAGTTACCGTTCACAGCAAACTGGAGCGTGTGCAGTTACTGCACACGCTCCAGTTTGCTGTGAACGGTAACTGCACACGCTCAATATTTCTGTGAGTGGGCCCCCACGATCCAGGTTTTTGTGAGCTCACACGATCCAATGTGCTGTGAACATTAACCGCAACCGCTCCAGTTTGCAGTGAACGGTAACTGCACACGCTCAATATTTCTATGAGTGGGCTCACATGATCCATGTTTATCGTGAGCTCACACGATCCAATGTGCTGTGAACATTAACCGCAACCGCTCCAGTTTGCTGTGAACGGTAACTGCACACGCCCAATATTTCTGTGAGTGGACTCACACGATCCAGGTTATTGTGAGCTCACACGATCCAATGTGCTGTGAACATTAACCGCAACCGCTCCAGTTTGCTGTGAACGGTAACTGCACACGCTCAATATTTCTATGAGTGGGCCCACAAGATCCAGGTTTTTGTGAGCTCACACGATCCAATGTGCTGTGAACATTAACCGCAACCGCTCCAGTTTGCTGTGAACGGTAACAGCACACGCTCAATATTTCTATGAGTATGCCCACACGTTCCTTTTGTGAGCTCACACGAATTAGTGATCTGTCACGACACGAAGGTTACCAGATCACTAATTTCTAAAAAAAAGTTGCCAGATATTTTTCCTGAATTCTGTAATCAACCATAGTGTTCAGATACTTTTTTGAGCGACTATACAAATGCATATCTTGACTAGACTACAAACTTGACAGTTAAGACGACAAAAATTTGGTGGGATACAGTTAGTATTAATATTTCTACATATGCATGTCTTGCCTACAAACTTGACAGTTAAGGTGAGAAAATAACCTTACCTCTAACGATTCCCAAGGTTTTCATTGCTTCCGGAAGAGAATTTTTGCAGCCAGGTTGATCACTTCCTCCATTGGGATAGAAATCCATATGTCCAACGGGAGTCCTTAATCCTAAGCCTGTAAAAAAAACAGGAGGAAATAGATAAAATATTCCCCTACCTGCTGATTTAATTGTCTTGTACAGTCTGAAATATTCTTTGTTAATAAAAGCATAATGTAAAAGAACCCCTAACGCGTTGTTTACATATGGAAAAATTGCGATGAATATGCAAAGAAGTTTCACATAGGAAAAACAATGATAGAAAAAGGAAAATACAAAAATACAAACATAGGAAAATACAATGGCCTGCAGGTACGGATTTTCGGATAAAACATTTTTAAACATCATTTTTTAAAAAGCACGTTAACAAGGATGGTTACACCCTTGAGTTGGGTTGTTTTACCTCTGAGCGGCACTTTTTTGCACACCATGGGCTAAGTGGTCAGGTCACATGGACCCCGAAGGCTCAGAGAAGGTTGGGGAGGGACCCACTGGAACAGCTGTTGAGAGACAGATGGTAGCCTTCCGTCAAGGCCATCCAGGGTGTTCTTTAACGTGCACAGGGTATTTCTCTCCCGCACACGGGGCCACGGCTTAACGTCCCATCCGACGGACGGTGACCTTTCCATGCCCATTGGTGTCCCTACTGACCGTGGGCAGGGCGGGGAATTTTGCGGAGATAAATCTCAACACTGACCCAGCTGGGACTCGAACCTGGGAACTACAGATTACGAGCCTGGCGCGCTACCGACTGGCTAGTAACCAGAACGGAGGATAAAAAATATTAAACTTATATATTACCCTTATTTCTCAAAACATTTTTGAAGGCCAAAATCGGGGGGGAAACGTTTATGCCGGAGGGGTGTTACGTTTCATTCTGACTCAATATAAGTACTAAATATAAGTGACTCAATATAAGTAAATCAACACCTTTTTTTTCACTCTGATTAACCTCTCCTGTCCAGTGGAGTATTTTAGAATTTAAGTAATTGATAAGCTCTACTTAAGTCTTCTATTCTGACCCTACTTCCCCCCACCCCACCCCAAAACTAAATTCTGGGTATGTGCCTGGTCGAGAACGTCACCATCAGAAACCGTCTGCATGAGAATGAGTTTCGTTCTCGTTGCACTGTAACGAAGCAATCGCACAACTGGATTAAATTTTCTTTTGATCTTGGTTCCACGTAAGTGATCATCCCTACTGTTTAGCAACGAGTTCAGTTTTTATTTGCAGTCTGAAGGCAGGCACACAATTCAATGGAAGATGTCTGGCATGCTTTCCATTATGTCCAGAAAGTTCACTCGTATGGTGGAAAATCTTTCATACTGTGGAGAGCATCATGTTCAACTCCCAGAAAAGAACAGACTTGGAAAGGCCGCCGTCCGTCGGATGGGAAGTTAAGCCGTGGCCCAGTGTGCGAGAGAGCCATACCCTGCACACGCTGGATGGCCTTGACGGGAGGCTACTATCTGTCTCCCAACAGCTGTTCCAGTGAGTCCCCTCCCCCAACCTTCTCTGAGACTTCGTGGTCCTTGTGACCTGGCCATTTAGCCCATGGTGTGCAAAAAGGTGCCGCTCAGAGGCAAAACAACACAACCCACTCCCTCCACACAATCAAATATCTAAACCTCCTCCTCATTAGAGCTTTCTGGGTACATTACCGAGCATATATATATATACGTCTCTGTTTAGTATTCTTCTCTGTTAACCTCAATTTCTTACTTTTTTGTGCTCATTTACCCAATATCCCTGGGCACTAGGGGGGCGGGGGGGGGGGGCTCAGTCGGTAGCGCGCCAGGCTCGTAATCTGTAGTTCCCAGGTTCGAGTCCCAGCTGGGTCAGCGTTGAGATTTATCTCCGCAAAATTCCCCGCCTTTCCCATGGTCAGTAGGGGACACCGATGGGCTTGGAAAGGCCGCCGTCCGTCGGATGGGACGTTAAGCCATGGTCCCTTGTGCGGGAGAGCCATACCCTCTGCACGTTAAAGAACACGCTGGATGGCCTTGACGGGAGACTACCATCTGTCTCCCAACAGCTGTTCCAGTGGGTCCCCTCCCCCAACCTTCTCTGAACCTTCGGGGTCCATGTGACCTGGCCATTTAGCCCATGGTGTGCAAAAAAGTGCCGCTCAGAGGTAAAACAACCCAACCCAACCCTGGGCACTAGAGCAGTTTTGGCATTTGGAAATGAAAGCAAAGAGATCAAGAATGGGAAAAAAAATTAAATGCTACAGGATCAAGAATGTGTGTACTGCACATTTTAATATTTTTTTATATTATACATATTATTTAAATACAAAAAAAAGCTGTTCCTCACCTTCTGAAATTTTTCGTCCAGAGTCTGTGTGAATGACATCAACAAACTCTGCATCCGACGAATCCAACCGCTCATTCAAAGGAGCATGATAGAAACTGGGTCCTGCTGGATCAAGCCCTGGACAAATCAAGAATTTTGTTGAACACAATTTCTACACTGCTTTCGATTTTCTGAATCCAGTTTCCAAATTACATAGACCTATTCAGACTCATTATATTATATAAATAAATTTATATTCTTTGTATATTTCTTTAATAAATTTTTTTTAACAACTACCTTTTTTAATAATAATCAATTATTTTTTCTACACATCTCAAATTTCGTTAATTAAAGGACTATCAGTTATTAACCATATTGAAAGACATTTCAAAAAATTACTTACCGGAAATTCTCCCCAAGTGTGGCACTCTGTGTCCAGCTAACGAAGCAACCTGACTTCCGAGGCTGTGACCGATCAAGTGGAAATCTTTCGGATCTGCTCCTGCGGCATTCTGCTCAAAATCAAAAGAATTCACATATCTCAGAGAATAAAAATAAAAATTCCTACTTAACACTGAAAGTTGGGTTGTTTTATATCTGAGCGGCACTTTTTTGCACACCATGGGCTAAATGGCCAGGTCACATGGACCCCGAAGGCTCAGAGAAGGTTGGGGGAGGGGACCCACTGGAACAGCTGTTGGGAGACAGATGGTAGCCTCCCGTCAAGGCCATCCAGCGTGTTCTTTAACGTGCACAGGGTAATGTGCTCCCGCACACGGGGCCATGGCTTAACGTCCCATCCAACGGACGACGGCCTTTCCAAGCCCATCGGTGTGCCCTACTGACCGTGGGCAGGGCGGGGAATTTTTGCGGAGATAAATCTCAACGCTGACCTTTTCGCGAACCTGGGAACTACAGATTACGAGCCTGTCGCGCTACCGACTGAGCCACCCCCGCCCCCAAATTTTCGCATAATTTGAATTTTCTTTTAAAATCCAATATGCAAATTTCATTTAAAAAAAAGGACCTGGTTAATTCTAAATCTTTGTTAATTCGTAATTCGGAATAAAAATTAGCCCGTGCTCATAATATCACTATATTTGTGTCTGAATAATTAAAAAAAAATTATGAAAAAATATTGTTCATATGAAACACACGTTTGCGAACAGATACATTAAGTAGCCTGTTGTCAAGGCCATCCAGCGTGTTCTTTAATGTGCACTGGGTAAACATCGCGGTCTTGGCTTAACATCCCATCTGACGAATTCGGTCAGTAGAGGGCACTGATGTAGCCTCCCATGAAGGCCATCCAGCATGTTTTTTAATGTACATAGGGTATGGCTGTCCCGCACATGGGACCATGGCTTAACGTCCCATCCGACGGACGGCGGCCTTTCCAAGCCCATCGGTGTCCTCTATTGACCGTGGGTCAGGCTGGGAGTTTTGCGGAGATAAACTCAACTTTGACCCAGTTGGGACTCGAACCTAAGAACTACAGATTACGAAGCTGGCGCGCTACCGACTGAGCCACCCCGCCCTTAAAAAGTAATATGCGTGAAAGACAACGCCAACTGCTTGCCGTGCAAGTTCAAACGTTAAATTTGAAATTTATGTCGGTTGCATGAGAATTACGGATGCTTGAGTAGAAGATAACCGGCAGTTTAAATATGACCAGACTGCAAGATCAAAAAGTATAAAATAATGGGCAATTCCGGATTCAGGGGGGCGGGGGTGGCTCAGTGGTAGCTCGCGAGGCTCGTAATCTGTAGTTCCCAGGTTCGAGTCCCAGCTGGGTCGGCGTTGAGATTTATCTCCGCAAAATTTCCCCGCCCTGCCCACGGTCAGTAGGGGACACCGATGGGCTTGGAAAGGCCGCCGTCCATCGGATGGGGGGGCGGGGGGGGGCTCAGTCGGTAGCGCGCCAGACTCGTAATCTGTAGTTCCCAGGTTCGAGTCCCAGCTGGGTCAGCGTTGAGATTTATCTCCGCAAAATTTCCCCGCCCTGCCCACGGTCAGTAAGAGACACCGATGGGCTTGGAAAGGCCGCCGTCCGTCGGATGGGACTTTAAGCCGTGACCCGTGTGCGGGAGAGCCATACCCTGTTCACGTTAAAGAACACGCTGGATGGCCTTGATGGGAGGCTACCATCTGTCTCCCAATAGCTGTTCCAGTGGGTCCCCTCCCCCAACCTTCTCTGAGCCTTCGGGGTCCTTGTGGCCTGGCCATTTAGCCCATGGTGTGCAAAAAAAGTGTCGCTCAGAGGTAAAACAATCCAATCCGGATTCAGAAATCTTACTTATTTTCAAAAGATGAGAGATTCACCTTCAAGAAATCGATCAAGTCTGCAACAAGAGCACCGGCATGCTTCGCATTTTTCACAGCTTCTGAATAAGGGGGACCATTTCCGTTACTCCAGTCCACAATGATGATATTGTAACTGCCTTCGTGAAGCAATTCGTCCTTCAGTCTCTGGGGATGCAACAAAAACGATAAGAATTAAGATATTTGGAGGAAGAATTCTATTATAAGAGAGCAGCAAATCTTTTCTACGGTAGACACAAGCAACTAAAATGAATCAATCAATATTTAAATTTTTGTATTAAGTATTTCATTGCATATGTGCATTTATGGTAGGGTTTTTCAACGATTTTTGGATGGCGGAACACTTAGTAATTTGAAAAAAATTGAGTGAAAAATTGGGTAGCACACTCATAAACTTCACATAACTTCAATAATAAATAAGAATATATGAAATTCAACAAAAAAATTTGTTTTAATGAATTGTTTAACCCTTTCACGACTAAGGGGAACATTTTTCCCATTTTAAAATTGGTGATTGTCGTATTTAATTATAACCTTATCTGCATTTTTTATACAGAATGTCAAAATAGAACGTATGCCGAACGCAATTACGTAAACGGGAACGTTTAGAAAACAAAAACAGAACTGTCAGGACGCATAATATATGTACTATGTGCAATGTCCATCTTTGCCTCACTACCAAAAGAAATTGCTTCGCAGAATATCATAATTAGCACATCATTTTGTATAGTAATTTTATTTCATAATTTTGTATTATTTTAGTTAACATTTTGTTCTAATAAACCAATAAATAAAAGACATTGCTTAATAAGCCTAACTATAATTTGTGTTACCTTTATAGTCCATTGGGAAAAATATTTCCCATAAAATTCCAAAAAAACTACACATTGTTATGTATTTTTCTTATGATTTTTATTTATTTTACGTCTAAACAAACTAAAATAAACAGTTACATACTAATATTTACTCTTAGAAACCTTATGGTCCTGAAAGGGTTAAACATATCGTTGTCTTTTACACAGTGGTGTTTTCAATAAGTCTTACCTTTAGATTGTTTATAAGGACGATAACTTAATTTATTAATTTTAGTTGTTGTTTCACTGTTGCCAAAAATAAATACTAAACTTCAGTAATGATATCGATGCAAGTAACAGCAGCGTCTTTTGTCAAATGTTTCAGCTTCATTAACTATCAAGATATTAAACGAATATTGCTTAAAATCGACATTTAAACAATTTACTCTGACATTTTTCTGTAAAAACCTTATTTTTAAAGTTATGGAGTATTAAATGTGGTTTTCCATTCACATAACATGGTAGTGTACAAATAAGTCTGATCGTATGCTGTGTGTCCTCACATTCCATATCCCTTAAAAGTTCACTTTCGATTAGCATAGGGGAGAGTTCTTTGAATCGCTCTTTAACCATGGATATTTGTGACTAGTTTTTTATTCCTTCTAAGACTGGAAAAAAACAACATAATTTTCTGATATAAAAAAATAATAAAATACCCCCCTCAAGCAGCTGCTTGCAACAGAGGTCTGACAGGAACCTGTCAGTTTATATGCCTGAGTAGAAGGTCTGAGAGGATGGCAGGACCTCAGCAGAAAAACAACACGAACATCAATACCTTACCCTGCAGCACTTGGAAGCTGACACCGTTATTACATTGTAGAGGTCCTGTATAGTTAGAGGCTGGCCTTCTTCTTCTTATACATCCTTCTTTCTAAGCTGGACCTATTTGTAAAGGGGGCCTCGGCCCCCTTATCATCAGGTCCATACGCATAAAGGGCAGTGGGTGCGGATGAAAACAGCAAAGACTGGCCAGTACAGTGAAGGCTGACAATCCTACATATTGGCAATTGGGCTTTAGGCCGCAGACCGCCCAGTGGTGGA
Source organism: Ryuthela nishihirai (assembly GCA_038380435.1). Lineage (NCBI taxonomy): Eukaryota > Metazoa > Arthropoda > Arachnida > Araneae > Heptathelidae > Ryuthela > Ryuthela nishihirai. Next base: position 46,882,431 of record JAWZYU010000027.1, read on the forward strand.
GAGGCAAATGTTGAAGGGTGAAGGAGAATAAATACCAGTTGCATGTCATGTGAAGGGGGGGAAGGGGGGAGAGAGATAGAGGAAGAAGTAGTGTATATATTTTTTTTATAATTTTCCGAGTGGCGAATGTTATGTTATTTTATGAAGTTGTGGCCAAGGTTGGTTGCCAGTATGGTAGATTTGAGTCAATCAAAGGGGGATGAAATATTTGGTGGGGGAGCAGAGACGGTGGGATAGGTAAAACTCCTGTGTAAGGAAGATGGAGAAGGAAATATTTATGGATGCTTATCTAACACCAGAGGTTAGCATTGGGTTGCCCTGCCATGCAGTGAAATGTTGCGCAGGGGTGGATCTGGGAAAAGTCATAGATCAGTGACAGCCATATATATGGGAAGGAGTATGATAAAGATAATCTTTTTTATTTTGGGAGGAGAATGGTAGAGGCTGGCCATCTCGGTGATGCACTGCCATTGGTTGCTTGAGTCACGTGGTTTATGGACGCCATGTTTTGTCGTACCGTGAGACGAAAGCCTATGAGTTAGTGTATGTACCAAGTTAAAACTTCTCAGTTGTCATAGTTTTATATATTTCTACCACTTTTTTTGTCTGTAAAAGCTGTCATATTTTAAAAATGCCACACTGCGCTGCATTTGGCTGTAAAAATTTCATTCAAAGAAATAATTTAATGAATATTTTTTCCCGAGAAACTCCATCAGAAGACGGCAATCGGATGCAAAAGTGAAACGAGCTAACTGAAAACCAACAAATAATTTAAGGTTCGTTTGAAAAACGAGCTAACTGAAAACCAACAAATAATTTAAGGTTAATTTGAAAAACGAGCTAATGTTTCCATTTTGTCGTCTGCCTATGCCAATATTTGTTCGTCTGTCTGTCCGTTTCTCTGTTAACTGTTGTCTGTCCATCTGTCTTTCCACCTGTCTGTCCGTTTCTCTGTTAACTGTTGTCTGTCCATCTGTCTTTCCACCTGTCTGTCTGCCTATAGACAATTTTTTTTTACTTTTAGAGCTAAATGAAAATCTCTTTTTGGGTTGGATAGGTGTCGAACAAATATTGTGATTAGCAATTTTAAATATTTTCAATAGCTTTAATAGCGCCCTCTAGCGATGGGAAAAGATGGAAAATGCTAAAATTTCAAACGAATATTGCAAACAAACCAATTACAATGGAAATCTGAAATTTTGGTAGTAGAGGTAGTAGGTTTTGGCTCACCTAGGCTAGTGCCTAACGTGCCTTGTATGAAATCCGACACTGGGTAAATTTAATATTAATATAAATATGAAAAACTTTGCTTAAAGCTTTAGTAAAACTTCATTTGATTTCTTTCTACTTACAAACATCCAGTCACTGAGATGAATATTATCGAAAAAGCCGTGAATGATTATCTTGGTAGGAATAACAGGATCAAAAGTAGATTTAGTCAGATTTTCTTTATTACCCGGTTCCAAATAATGGGGCTTGTCAGGCTTAATTCTTGAATAATGCAAAAAATTCACCTTGAAGTTCGGAGAAGGGCGAAAAAACACAGATGAGAATGATTTGATGGCTGATATTATAGTCTTAACATTTGATGGATCTGTAAAAAAATCAAAGAAAGATTATATGATTAAAGAACGAATTATTTATTAATATCAGTAGGCAAATTGTCGCCGACACTAAGTTTAATTTTTCAGGGAGGGTCCAGTATTTTTACGGCCTAACATTTTAAAGGGGGCGGGGGTGGCTCAGTCGGTAGCGCGCCACGCTTGTAATCTGTAGTTCCCAGGTTCGAGTCCCAGCTGGGTCAGCGTTGAGATTTATCTCCGCAAAATTCCTCGCCCTGCCCACGGTCAGTATGGCTTGGAAAGGCCGCCGTCCGTCGGTTGGGACGTTAAGCCGTGGCCCCGTGTGCGGGAGAGCCATACCCTGTGCACGTTAAAGAACACGCTGGATGGCCTTGACGGGAGGCTACCATCTGTCTCCCAACAGCTGTTCCAGTGGGTCCCCTCCCCCAACCTTCTCTGAGCCTTCGGGGTCCATGTGACCTGGCCATTTAGCCCATGGTGTGCAAAAAAGTGCCGCTCAGAGGTAAAACAACCCAACCCAACCCATTTTAAAGTTTCTTTTTGTCATATCTAGAGCATTACGACATCTAAAGCCTTTTCAACATTTAAACTAGAAAATCCAATATTCTCTGACGAATATGAAATGCTCATTTTCAAAAAGGAAAGATTTTTCATTCTTCAAAGTTACAAACTTCTAAACCTTGTAAATTGAAGCTAAATGCTTAGGTTCAGAAATTATTTAAAAAATAAAACACAGTGGTGCTCAAAATTGCACAATGGCGCATCTCGTTGGGTGGTTTTAACTCTAAGCAGTCCTTTTTTTTGCGCACAATGGGCTAAATGGCCAGGTCACAAGGATCCCGAAGGCTCACAGAAGGTTGGGGGAAGGGATGGGTTGTTTTACCTCTGAGCGGCACTTTTTTGCACACCATGGACTAAATGGCCAGGTCACATGGACCCCGAAGGCTCAGAGAAGGTTGGGATACTGGAACAGATGTTGGGAGACAGATGGCATTCTCAGGACATCTCATCCTGACGTCAAGGCCATCCAGCGTGTTCTTTAATGTGCACAGAGTATGGCTCTCTCTCGCACACGGACCCACGTCTTAACGTCCCATCCGACGGACGGTGGCCTTTTCAAGCCCATCGGTGTCCCCTACTGACCGTGGGCAGGGCTCGAATTTTGCTGAGATAAATCTCAACGTTGACCCAGTTGGGACTCGAACCTGGGAACTGCAGATTACGAGCCTGGCGCGCTACTGACTAAGCCACCCCCGCCTCATGAGGGAAGGGGACCCACTGGACAGATCTTAGGAGACAGATGGTAGACTCCCGTCAAGGCCATCCAGTGAGTTCTTTAATGTGCACACAGTACGGCTCTCCCACGCATGGTCCATGCCTTTACCTCCCATCCGAGGGGCGGGGGTGGCTCAGTCGGTATCGCGCCAGGCTCGTAATCTGTAGTTCCCAGGTTCGAGTCCCAGCTGGGTCAGCGTTGAGACTTATCTCCGCAAAATTCCCAGCCCTGCCCACGGTCAGTAGGGGACACCGATGGGCTTGGAAAGGCCACCGTCCGTCGGATGGGACGTTAAGCCGTGGCCCCGTGTGCGGGATAGCCATACCTGGGAAAGTTAAAGAACACGCTGGATGGCCTTGACGGGAGGCTACCATCTGTCTCCCAACAGCTGTTCCAGTGGGTCCCCACCCCCAACCTTCTCTGAGCCTTCGGGGTCCATGTGACCTGGCCATTTAGCCCATGGTGTGCAAAAAAGTGCCGCTCAGAGGTAAAACAACCAACCCAACCCTCCCATCCGATGGATGGCGGCCTTTTGAAGCCCGTCGGTAACCCCTAATCACCGAGGGCATGATGGGGGTTTAGTAGAGATAAATCTCATCGCTGATATACGGTGGAGAGAGATAAGTAGAATGGAAACAAGATAAAAAAGGGCAGGTGCATGAAACTGGATTTCCATTACAGCATAACATTCTCTCCTCCGTTTTCGTCTCCAGCCTGTATATTTCCAATGTATTAATAATTAACATTAAACTATTTCCATGGGTTTTTGGGGTTACTATATCCCACACAAAGCTTTTGGTAGTTGTCGTGAATCAACAGTGAGCTCCATGCACCTCAAAGTAAACAGCCATTTGATTCGAAATGCATCGTCGGCAGACTATCCAGATAGACTCATTTCGCAAGCATCACCAGACCGAGCACCAAACGCCAACTGTAAGAATAAAGTAGTTTGGTAAACAAGCTCGCCACGTGACCACCGAACTCAAGGCCAGATGGGCCAAGTCTGTAATATAGGTTCCAACTGGATATGAAAGGAGAATGAAAATAAGAGTGTTGAAGTTTCTTCCTTTTTCTCCTCAAAAAGCTGGTAGCGGGAGTAGGGGGGGGGGGTCAAGCGAAAAACCTGGAATTTTGAGAGAAAAAAAATGTCTGTGTGGAATTTACGAAATATTCATTTTTAATGCTTAAATAGAAAGTCCAATCACATCTGGTGAATATCGAATGTTCGTTTTCAAATACTAAGTTACTCTTGACCTCTTGACCCCGAGGACAGTTGGGTTGTTTTACTTCTGAATTCCGCTTTTTTTGCACACAATGGGCTAAATGGCAGGTCACAAGGACCTCGTTGGCTGAGAGAAAGTTAGGGAGGGGATTCACTGAACAGCTGTTAGGAGAAAGATGGTAGCCTCCCATAAAGGTCATCCAGAGTGTTCTTTAACATGCATAGGATATAGCTCTCCCGCACACTGCGGGGCGGGGGTGGCTCAATCGGTGGCGTGCCAGGCTCGTATTCTGTAGTTCCCAGGTTCGAGTTCCAGCTGGGTCAGCGTTGAGAATTATCTCCGCAAAAATTCCCCGCCCTGCCCACGGTCAATAGGGGACACCGATGGGTTTGGAAAAGCCGCCGTCCATTGGATGGGACGTTAAGCCGTGGCCCCGTATGCGAGAGAGACATACCCTGTGCACGTTACAGAACACGCTGGACGCCTTGACGGGAGGCTACCATCTGTCTCCCAACAGCTGTTCCAGTGGATCCCCTCCCCCAACCTTCTCTGAGCCTTCGGGGTCCATGTGACCTGGCCATTTAGCCCATGGTGTGCAAAAAAAGTGCCGCTTAGAGGTAAAACAACCCAACCCAACCGTCTTATTGCGAATGTGCTTTTCCGTTTTCTCTTCGTAAATGAAGCTTGCTATTGCTACAGGTTCGAGTCCCAACTGGGTCAGCGTTGAGATTTATCTCCGTAAAATTCCCTGCCCTGCCCCCGGTCAGTAGGGAACACCGATGGACTTGGAAAGGCCGCCATCCGTCGGATGGGACCGTTAAGCCGTGGTCCCGTGTGCGGGAGAGCCATACACTGTGCACGTTAAAGAACACGCTGGATGGCCTTGACGGGAAGCTACCATCTGTCTCCCAACAGCTGTTCCGGTGGGTCCCCTCCCCCAACCTTCTCTGAGCCTTCGGAGTCCATGTGACCTGGCAATTTAGCCCGTTGTGTGCAAAAAAGTGCCGCTCAGAGGTAAAACAATACAACACCCGAAAAAATTATCTATCCTTCCCAATGGCCACAACATGTTGTTGGCAAAATCAAAATGGAGAAATATTATTCCATCGTTAACCAAAACGTTTTAAAAAAGAAACTTTTTATATTTAAAACTAGTGTTGCATATCTAGCTAAAAATCACTTACCCAAGATGTCTTCAATCACTGATTTCGAGTCCGAAGTTGCATAGCAACAGAGGACAAACATGAAAGTCAAAAGTTTTCTTTGAAAAGCCATTTTTACTTTTCACCTTTTCCTTATTTTCAGTGTCTAAAACCTCGATTCGGTTCACTGCACAAAGTCGAGAAAGTAATCCGCAGGTCTCAGGTGTATAACTATGACAACCGCTGCAAGATTCTCGACGAGTCCTTCGTTCTCTTGTAGCGAGAGGAATGGTTGAAAAAGACTCGAAGATGATTTAAGCCTTCAATGGTAAACACACGCGCTGTTTGCCTCTGGGTGAATCGGTCTCAAGGTCACTCAGACAGGTTTCCCAGTCAAACGAGCTGATATGATAATGCAGACAGAAAGAGAAACTGTAGATGTGGAAGTTTTGTTCTTGTTTTTTGTCACTTTCGTCATTAACCCACTAATGAGTTGGGTTGGGTTGTTTTACCTCTGAGCAGCACTTTTTTGCACACCATGGGCTAAATGGCCAGATCACATGGACCCTGAAGGCTCAGAGAAGGTTGGGGGAGGGGACCCACTGGAACAGCTGTTGGGAGACAGATGGTAGCCTCCCGTCAAGGCCATCTAGCGTGTTCTTTAACGTGCACAGGGTATGGCTCTCTCCCGCACACGGGCCACGGCTTAACGTCCCATCCGACGGACGGCGGCCTTCCCAAGCCCATCGGTGTCCCCTACTGACCGTGGGCAGGGCGGGGAATTTTGCGGAGATAAATCTCAACGCTGAGCCAGCTGGGACTCGAACCTGTGAACTACAGATTACGAGCCTGACGCGCTACCTACTGAGCCACCCCCGCCCCTCCCACTAATGAGAATAACGCGATTGAATGAGAAGTCTGATAGAGATGAACTGATCCAAAATAAAAAAAACAAAACCTTCGTTATTTGGCTTTTACAGTGATACGGCTTTGGGTCCTATTTTGGAGCAAAATATTTTCAAGTGGGTTAATGAGGCAGTTTGTGAGATCAGAGGAAATTCGAGTACGCCTCCGTTTCTTTCTACTGTGACAACATGGAGGGAAAATTGCAAAAGACTTGATGCTCGTTAATGGAAAGCTCTTGCACAAGGGGTTGTTCCTAATTAATTTTCCGGGTTTTTTCTTTTCTTTCCAGTTTCCAACAAACGAGAACAGATATTCGAGACTTTCGGACGAAAAGGATTTATGGATGAAGTGACATCGAGTTGTTGGGTTATTTTACCTCTGAGCAGTACATTTTTGCACACAATGGGCTAAACGCTCAAGTCACGAGGACCCCCGAGGTTCAGAGAAGGTTCGGGGAAGAGGGTTCGGTTGGATTGTTTTACCTCTGAGCGGCACTTTTTTGCACACCATGGGCTAAATGGCCAGGTCACATGGACCCCGAAGGCTCAGAGAAGGTTGGGGAGGGAACCCACTGGAACAGCTGTTGGGAGACAGATGGTAGCCCCCCCCCGTCAAGGCCATCCAGCGTGTTCTTTATCGTGCACAGGGTATGTCTCTCCCGCACACGGGGCCACGGCTTAACGTCCCATCCGACGGACGGCGGCATTTCCAAGCCCATTGGTGTCCCCTACTGACCATGGGTAGGGGGGGGGGAATTTTGCGGACATAAATCTCAACGCTGACCCAGCTGGGACTCGAACCTGGGAACTGCAGATTACGAGCCTGGCGCACTACCGACTGAGCCACCCCCGCCCCCAAAATCTTTAGGAACCATGCTTTTATAATAAAAGATATTCAAAATTTCAGTCATCCAAGTGGTAACCGAAATATTCCCAGCTCTAAGCATTTCTCTAGTAATTTCATCTACCCCTGGGAATTTATGAAGTTTAAGTTAGAAATAGCCAAAATAACTTCAGATTGTGTTATAGGGCCAACATTAAAGCCACCAATGCATCTATCATCATTACAAACAATGGGAGTAGAACTAACACATTGTTTAGAACATCTCTGAAATACTCAGTCCACCTAGCCCTGACAGAATCCTCCCCTTCTATAACCTTAGCTTGTTTATCCTACAATCCTAGTATGCCTGTCCGTTTTCTACCACATAAAACATTAACTATCTGGTACAGCTCTCTGCTGTTGTGCTGCCTAACTGCTTCCTCAGCTTTGTCAGCCAAGCCATCAAGCCAAAGATTCTTATCAGCAGCTAACTGATCCTTTACACATTTATTAAGCTCTCTGTAATGCTTCCTATTAGGACTAGTAGAGTATTGATTAAGGACATTACAGCAGTTCTTTTTTCCGAAATAAACTCAAGTGCCTTATCACTCAGATAATTCTGTCTCCTCTGCTCCTTTTTTCCTAAAAGAGCAGTTTTTGTTTCAAGAAAAGCCTGTGTGAAGCGTTCCCATTCTTTCTCATCTTCAGTAGTAAGCAAACCATGACTGTCATAATGATTAAGTAACCTATAATGGTAAGATTTAGCTATAACTGGGTCTTTCAGAGCTTCAGAATTAAAGGTAAATTTTTTAACCTTAGCACAACACTTCTTAAGTTTATTGCAAGACACTTTTAACAAGGTAATGGTCAGATCCAATTTCAGCTCCCCTATATGCCCTGGTATTTCTAACAGAACTAGCCCATTTGCTGTTAATTAATATATAATCAATCATATTCTTATGCAGCCCATCAGGTGAAACCCATGTGTATTTATGTATGTCGCGGTGTTTGTAATATGTGTTAGTTATTCTGAAACCATTTAGTTTACTTACCTGTAGGAGACGTTGCCCATTGCCATTGCAGCTACCAATACCAAAAGGGCCTATTACTCCTCCCCAAAGGTCAGAGTCGGTACCAACTTTGGCATTGAAGTCACCAAGAACAAGGGTAATATCTCCTTTCTTGACAGAATTCAAAATATCCTGAAGTTGTCTGTAAAACCTATCCTTCTCATCCTCATCAGAATCCTCAGTGGGGGCATAACAGCAGATAACATTCAAGTCTTTAATGCTTGTCTGAAATTTTGCTGTAAGAAACCTTTCATTAATGCACTCATATCCTAGAAGAGCATCACTAGCATGTCTGCTGAGCAGCAGACCCACGCCTTGGTGATGCTTTCCATCCCTCATCCTGTAAAGAGAAATTTAAAGTTAGTTTTAAGTATCTCACCTTTACCTGTCCATCTGGTCTCTTGCAAGCCTAGAATATCTAGGTTATAGCGCTGGAATTCCTGCATGAGGACATCAAGAGAATAATCTCTATGTAATGTCCTCACGTTCCACGTTCCTGCAGAGAGAAAATGATTAGTAGGATTTTTAAAGAAATTAGGTTTATTGAGATTGGTAGGGCCAACAATATCAAACAGCCCCCTGATTGCAGGCATGGGGCAAAGACCCGTTCCTCCTCCGCTAAAGGCTTCAGCCTTTAGCGGAATGGTCACCGATGCTGGTAGGAACTTCAGGCACCACCTTTTCAAGTGGACTTTTTCAAGAGCCATATGGCCTGCCTGAAACACATTACTCCAGTTTAGGCTTGACGATGCCCAACTAGCTAAGTAAGGTTCAGGTACCTGCGATGGCCTCTGATTAAGATTATCCACCAGCTGATATAAGGTATCCCATGCCTCTGTTCACTTAGAGCTGGCAACCCAGAAGCAAACAGAAAACACGGCGGCAGACTCTCCCTCAACAGAGGCCCACCAGTGCAGCAGTCCAGGATCAATAATCAAGCTCAAATCCATAAACATGTCCAATCTATTAGGTATAAATGGTCAGCACCAGGACCCTGTGAAGTTGACCACTCCTCAGCAGGGTTGAAAAAAAAGAAAAAAGTGGCCATAGATGACCAGATCAGTAGGCCATACTGAACTGGCAGCCCTCCCCTTCCGTTCCCTTCCAAAAGAGAATATCTCTTTTGAAAGGTACTAACGGCTTACACCACGAGAAGGCGGGGTCGGACATTAGGTGCTAGACCTGGTCGGTTCTGTGCCTCATCACTAGAGATTGGTACACAGCTCTCCTTCCAGTTTATGCCTAGCTACCATTTAAAGGACAATGCCGTATAACATTTCCTTATCCGTTTTATATGTGCTTAAAAAATTTCTTGATAAATGCAAAAAATATAAATCAGTTTAAAAATTTATTGTCTCCATTACCCTTACAAGCATTCTGAAAGGGGAGGGCATAGCCCCCCCCCCCCCCTAGATCCAGCACTGTACGGTAGAAATTTCAAACCTAGATCCAGCACTGTACGGTAGAAATTTCAAATTTCGGCAATAGAATGTCAAGAGATATTCCAGTGACAGCAGTAATCTTCCCCTTTTCTTAAAGGGGTATGAAAAAAATCAACTTTTTAAATTTTTTAAGGAATAAAAGAGAAATGCATAAATATTAACAAAAACGTACTCTTTGCATTTTCCCAATTATCCATTGTTCGATATGATACTTTTAAAAAATGTAAACGTAGTTTAATGAAAAAACATATTCTGTTTCAGAGCGAGATTGCCATATTCGTCAGAGGCGATCGCGTTGTTTTACCTCTGGGCTGCATTTTTGCACACACTGAGCTAAATGGACAAGGCACAAGGACCCCGAAGGATCATAGGAAGTTGGGAAACCATTAGACACCTGTTAGGATACAGATGGTAGCTTCTCGTCAAAAGCCATCTAGTGTGTTACTTTACCCTGTGCACGTTAAAGAACACGCTAGATGGCCTTGACGAGAGACTACCATTATGGCTCTCCAGCACGTAGAGCCATCTTGACGAGAGACTACCATTATGGCTCTCCAGCACATAGAGCCATCTTGACGAGAGACTACCATTATAGCTCTCCAGCACATAGAGCCATCTTGACGAGAGACTACCATTATGGCTCTCCAGCACATAGAGCCATCTTGACGAGACACTACCATTATGGCTCTCCAGCACATAGAGCCATCTTGACGAGACACTACCATTATGGCTCTCCAGCACATAGAGCCATCTTGGCGAGAGACTACCATTGCAGCTCTCCAGCACATAGAGCCATCTTGACGAGAGACTACCATTATGGCTCTCCAGCACATAGAGCCATCTTGACGAGAGACTACCATTATGGCTCTCCAGCACATAGAGCCATCTTGACGAGAGACTACCATTATGGCTCTCCAGCACATACAGCCATCTTGACGAGAGACTACCATTATGGCTCTCCAGCACATAGAGCCATCTTGACGAGAGACTACCATTATGGCTCTCTAGCAAATAGAGCCATCTTGACGAGAGACTACCATTATGGCTCTCCAGCACATAGAGCCATTTGACGAGAGACTACCATTATGGCTCTCCAGCACATAGAGTCATGGCTTAACTGTTAGGAAAACCTACTGTTCACTACATTGATGGCCTTAGCAAAAGCCACTGTCCATCTGATTGGACATCAGATGGACAGTGGCTTTTGTTAAGGCCATCGGTGTCCCCTACTGACCATGCGCAAGGCCAGAGGACTTCGCGGAGATAAATCTCAACACTGGCACAGGCATTGGTACTGGCACCTGGGAACTGCAGATTACAAGCCTGGCGCGCTACCGACTGAGCCCCAAGCTTTGTGGGTAAATGTTTTATAATCTGTGACACTCCCAATGCCACAAGCTTTCATTTGACCCATTACTCGTTACATTCTATCCTCGTGTTTGGAAGATATAGTAGAACAATCATTTTCACATCTTTTTTTAGGGGGGAAAGCACTGGGGAAAATTTTTATAACCTCCCACGTCACAGAATTTGTTTTCGCGCATGACACGTTAAGTTCGACCCTCGTCTTCGAAGGATAAGGTGGAACAATTGCTTTGGCAAACCGACAAACCAGAGAAGCAATACGAAGCATGATTTAAGCAATCTGAATTCGGCATTTGCAATGCTTTCATTCCTCTACTTACGTATTCTTTGGCTGAACTACTTCTATCCATATACTGGCCAGGCTCGTAATCTGTAGTTCCCAGGTTCGAGTCCTAGCTGGGTCAGCGTTGAGATTTATCTCCGCAAAAATTCCCCGCCCTGCCCACGGTCAGTAGGGGACACCGATGGGCTTGGAAAGGCCGCCGTCCGTCAGATGAGACGTTAAGCCGTGGCCCCGTTTGCGGGAGAGTCATACCTTGTGCACGTTGAAGAATACGTTGGATGGCCTTGACGGGAGGCTACCATCTGTCTCCCAACAGCTGTTCCAGTGGGTCCCCTCCCCCAACCTTCTCTGAGCCTTCGGGGTCCATGTGACCTGGCCATTTAGCCCATGGTGTGCAAAAAGTGCCTATCAGAGGTCAAACAACCCAACCCAATCCATATACTGCGCTGGTTTGTTTAATGCAATTAGATGGCAGCACCACATTAAATCGAAGTTGTACTACCGTGGTTTTTAAGCTATGTAAGTTAAAATCAATGCAGCAAAGGGAGGGTGGGGGATGGTAATTAACTTAAAAAATGATCTTGGTAAAATTAAATTTTTAAGAAATAACGAGTTTGTCAATTTACATTAACAAAGACATTGCAATATTTCTCCATACCCCTCCTACTACTTACAAAACTTCTGTCTGCGAAATTGTTTAATATTAATGATTATCATTATATAAAACTGAAATCACTTATGCGAAAACTAATGATGCCTATGAAGCTAATTCTTGAAACTGTCTGCAAACTGATGTTTATATGATTAACGATAGATGGCAGCACCACATTAAAAATCTTTTAAGTTTCTTCTGTCATGTACTAGTCTAGTGACTATCACTCAGTGGCGCACCTAGAGGGGGGGGGGGCAAGGGGCCCTGGCACCCCCAAAGAAAAAGGAAAAAAAACAGTAGAAAATTTTCCAAAAATCTTTTCCTAATTAAAATTCATTTTTTATATTTATGTTGTGTCTTCTATTTCTATACTACTTATGAATTAGCGGCTACATAAGGTGGGAATGCCCTATAGCTCTCGGGAATCGCGGCCCTGTGAACACGAGGCGAACGAATCGGGTGAACCGAGCGTTACTTCGTTTGCCCGAACCGGGCCATCCAGCCCCCCTCCCCGCCCCCAAGATTAAATCCTGAGTGCGCCACTTGTATCACTCATCCCTGAATTAAGTAAATTTCCAGCTTTCTATAGTTCACCTCCTCTGTTGATTATATATATATATTGTTTATAAACACTAAAATTGTTTCCTGTTGCATTATTTTAGCTTAGCTATTGCAATCTGAACTTGCCCTTCTCTGAAACAATACCTGACGAATAATACCATTGTACACCAACATATGAGCAAGAGCTTTCGGAAAAAATTTTGATAAAATTAGTTTCGTTTGGGTGGGACTTCAACCCTCGTTCCGTGTGTTTTCCGAAGTATACTAACCACTAAACTATCAAAGCCAGTTATAAGCCGACCACTAAATCATAAATGGAAGTTATAATTTTTCAGCTAGTTGTAAGCCGACTTGAACTTGCCGATCGTGGCGCCATCTATGATCGGCAACTGTAACCTTTCAAATAATGTTCAAAAATGTAAATTAGAGTGTCACTCATGCTACAGCGTAATTAATGGAAGCATCAATCATTAGTAAAATACGAAAACCCTATAACTCTCTCTTCCTACCAATTCCACCACAAGTAGCAGCAAGCCAGCGGAAACGGCATTCAGCGTTAGAAAATTTTTCCATGAACAATTATTATTTACTTATTGTAGATTGGCTCTATTTTTTCGCTTTTAGAGTCACTCCAATATCTTTATTATTGTAAAAAATAAATATTGTATAGTCAAATATAAAACAGTGGAGGAAATAGATATATGCATGAGTTTTGAGAAATCTCTATCACCCCCACCCGTCCCAAACATTTTCTTTATTTCTATGGGGAAATTATGCTCGATTTACGTGCTTTCAACTGAAGCGGCCATTTTTAAGAATGCAATCTCCATATAAATCTAGATCCGACTGTTTTTTAATCGCAAAAAATAAGCAGTGAACTTCAACGTTGTTCTTTTGTTTCCAATAAATGAAATACATTCTTTTATTTTAACTTTTACATCTACTCTGTGGAGTGGTGGTGACTCAGTTGGAAGTGTGCCAGGTTTAATCTGCAATTCCCAGGTTGGAGTTTCAGCAGGGCCAGGGTTGAGATTTATCTCCGCAAAACTACCCATCCTGCCTTTGGACAGTAAGGGACACCTATGGGCTTTGAAAGGCCGCCATCTTTCATATGGGACTTTAAACTCTATATGCAGGAGAGCCGTATCCTATGCACATTAAGTAACACGCTGGATAGCCTTGATGGGTTGGGTTGTTCTACCTCTGAGCGGTACTTTTTTGCACACAATGGGCCAAATGGCCAGCTCATAAGGACCCCGAAGGCTCAGAGAAGGTTGGGGAGGGGACCCACTGGAACAGCTGTTGGGAGACAGATGGTAGCTTCCCGTCAAGTCCATCCAGCGTGTTCTTTAACGTGTACAGGGTATGGCTCTCCCGCACATAGGGTCACGCTTAACGTCCCATCCGATGGAGGGCGGCCTTTCCAAACCCATCTGTGTCCCCTAGGCCTTGATGGGAGGCTACCATCTATCTCGTAATAGCTGTCCTTCCTCAACCTTCTTTGAGACTTTGGGGTCTTTGTGACCTGGCCATTTAGCCCATGGTGTGCAAAAAAGTGTCATTTGTATTTATCTCCGCTAACTTCCACCCTATCCTCGGTGAGAAAGGTGACACCGATGAATCTGGTAAAAGCCTCCCATCTGTCGAATAGAATGTTAAGCAGTGATCCCGTGTGTAGGACAGTCCTATTCTGCAATCTGGGTGCCTTAACAGAAGGCTACTATCCCTTTCCTAACAGCTATTCAGTGGGTCCACTCCTTCCAACCTTCTCTGAGCCCTTGAGGGTCCTTGTAATCTTATCATTATGTATTTAAGAAACGGCTGCTCGGAAGTAATCCGATCCACGAAAGATTAGCAAAATAATATTTTCACCTTTCGCACAAAATCGGGGCGGGGGTGGTTGAGTCGGTAGCGCGCCAGGCTCGTAATCTGTAGTTCCCAGGTTCGAGTCCCAGCTGGGTCAGCGTTGAGATTTATCTCCGCAAAATTCCCCGCCCTGCCCACGCGTCAGTAGGGGACACCGATGGGCTTGGAAAGGCCACCGTCCGTCAGATGGGACGTTAAGCCTTGGTCCCGTGTGCGGGAGAACCATACCCTGTGCACGTTAAATAACACGCTCAATTGCCTTGACGGGAGGCTACCATCTGTCTCCCAACAGCTGTTCCAGTGAGTCCCCTCCCCCAACCTTCTCTGAGTCTTCGGGGTCCATGTGACCTGGCCATTTAGCCCATGGTGTGCAAAAAAGTGCCGCTCAGAGGTAAAACAACCCAACCCGCACAAAATATTATCTTAAAACGTTGCTCACGACCCGAATTTGGTTAGTAGAACCATAAGTCAGTTTGTTCATTTTCAACTAGGGCTAGCTCATTAACCCCATAAACTGTCACGAAGTGTTGAGTTTCTAAGTATTGAGAAACACTACGTTAAGGAATGCCAACAACAAAGATATATATTTTTTTTCCATTCAGCTTTCTTGAACTTTGTGATTTGTCTTGCAAAATGTCGTCATGGTAAATATTCAAAAGCTATCTGATTCCCAATCATGCTCCCAGCAGAATAATGAATCGAATGGAATGTTATCGCACATCAAAGTGATCCTCGAACTATAAGATTTCACATCCTAAAAATAAGTTATCTTCTTTTTGTGTTGAAATCTAATAAGAACTAATCAATTAGCCCTTGATTAACATATAGCCCATCGTTTTAACATAGCTTACAAAAAATGTTTATTATTAGAATCAGACTGTAACGCAATAAAAAGTCAGCCCCGTACCGAAATACCGATTGGCTCGGAAAGGTCGCCGTCCGTCTCATGCGACGTTAAGCCGTGGCTCCGTGTGCGGAAGAGCCATACCCTGCGCATGTTAAAGAACACGCTGGATGGCCTTGAAGGGAGGATACCATCTGTCTCCCAACAGCTGTTCCAGTGGGTCCCCTCCCTCAACCTTCTCTGAGCCTTCGGGGTCCATGTGACCTGGCCATTTAGCCCATGGTGTGCAAAAAAGTGTCGCTCAGAGGTAAAATAACCCAACTCGTACCAAAATAACCTTACTCAGGGTTAGATCAGGATCTAGGAAAAAAAAATAAAGGGAGAGGCTACAAGTGACGCAATTAAGCTAAAAAAAATAATAGAGAGGCGAAGAGATTAGATTTCATTGCAGCATAAGGTGACCTGGGCTGGTCACTATGGCCTTCTACTATGGCCTTCCTACCTTCTACTATGGCGTATAAACTGACAATTTCCTTGTCAGACCTCTGTGGCGAGCAGTGCTTGAGGGTATATTATTTATTCACTATTATTGCGTATTAGCGCTATTATTACAAATGCATGAAATATGCACAAGTTTTATTATTTATTGCCACTATTATATTTACTACCACTCTCAAGAGGAGGGGTCATCACCTCTTTCACCCTCCCCTTCTTCTAGATTCAGCCCTATTCAGGCTCCACTCATTCAATTTTTACTCGGACAATCCAAGAACCGAAAGGTCATGACTGGTGTCATGACCGACTTATGGCCTTATCGCTCTTAATCCAAAAATATCTCCCCCTCCCCCAATCCCACCCTGACATTGGTCAGAAAGGGGTTACATGAAATGATTCAACTTTAATGGCAACTTCATGATCAAAATCTATTAAATTAATTTTTCCATTTGATAAATTGCTAAACCCCAACCTGCCATCAGTGAGAAAGGAAATTACCAATGGGCTTGGAAAGGCCACCGTCCATCGAATGGGAGGTAAAGCCAGGGTCCAGTGTGTAGGAAAGCCATATCTTGTGCACATTAAAGAACACGCTGGGTGGCCTTGACGGGAGACTACTATCTGTCTCCTAACAGCTGTCCTATGGATCTCCTTCACCAAACTCTCTCTGAACCCTTGGGGTCCTTGTGACCTGGCCATTTGCTCCTTTGTGTGCAAAAAAAAGTGCTTGAAAAAAAAATTCAACACAATTCAACTCAACAATGGCCTTAAAACGACAGCCATGGAATTGAGGACGCTAAATCAATGTCTTACCCAGAGGAAGGAGACGCGGAAAGAACCCGCCCCTCCCCCTAAAAAAATATGCATCCGAATGAAATAAGTAAACCGATATCTGAGATTAGAAAATATCCAACAGCTTAAAGTTCATTTGAGTAATAAATCTTAAGAAAACAGCGAAAAATGGAAATGTGACTCCCGAAAGTTCTGAAGCTATATTTGGTGTAACACCATTGCCCCATCCTCAACCCCGAATACAAAATTCTGGATGCGCCACTGCATTATGATAAAAAAATTGTTTCTTTAAATCAAAGTTAGCAAACGGTTAATTTATTATTATTCGACGTTTTTGTAATCTCCTAGATAGAGTGGTCTCAAAAATTAAGTCACAACCTCATTGGGGTGGGGTTGGCTCAATCGGTAGCGTGCCAGGCTCATAATCTGCAGTTTTTCAAGTTCGAGTCCCAGCTGATTCAGCGTTGAGATCTATCTCCGCAAAATTCCCCGCCCTGCCCACGATCAGTAAGAGACACCGATGGGCTTGGAAAGGCGACCGTTCATTGGATGGGATCTCAAGAAGCTGCTTTACCACAGATGTCTGACAAGAGCCTGTCAGTTTATACGCCATAGTAGAAAATCTGTGAGGATGATGGAATTTCAGCAGAAAGACAACACAAACATCCATACCTTACCCCACTTTCTCCGAGACCTTGGGGTCTTTTTTACCTGGCTATTTAGACCATTGTGAGCAAAATAGTACCCTTAGAGATAAAGCAACTACTCACCTTCTCTAAGGCATATTACACAGATCATTGGAAGAAGGAGATGACCACCCACGTCTAGAATTCGCACGTTGGTTTTTGCAAAAATGTGTCGCACAGCCGGAATTTCCAGCTTTGGTTCTCTTCACCGATGAAGTTACCTTCTCACGTGAGGGTGTTGTTAATGTTCATAATTTGCATGTATGGGCACATGACAATCCACGAGCTACACGCCCCCATGCTGTGCAACACCAGTTCACCATAAATGTTTGGGCAAGCATTGTTAGAGACTGTTTGCCACGGCCATACCTTCTCCCATCATGACTAGATTGGCGTAGTTATCGGATATTCATGGAAGTCTTGTCGGAACTACTGCACGATGTTCCTGTATCTGTACGCCGACATGTGGTTTCAGCATGACGGGGCACCCGCACATTTCACCTTGGTTGTGCATAGTAGAACACCTTTCCTGCACGATGGATTGGCCAGGACGGACCTGTCGCTTGGCCACCAAGATCACCCAACTTGTCCCCCACTGATTTCTTCCTCTGGAGTTACCTCAAAGGCCTTGTGTATGAAACCCCCATAGCCTCTGATGCTGACCTCATCGCAAGAGTCATTGAGTCAGCAGTATGTGTCCGCAAGAGGCCTGGCATTTTTTAACATGTTCGCAGATCCATGTGTCGACATTGCAAGGCATGTATTGCTGCGGATGGAAAGAACTTTCAGCACTTCCTCTGAAATTGTAAACATGATGTCTAATAAACATGTTGTTATACCTTACTTGTATTCCTTTATTTTTGATTCTTCCTGTACGTTTAGCACACTCGGGTAGCGTTTGCGGCTATATGTTCCTATGTAAAAATGGTTTGTTTTTGTATTCCTGACCTACCTTTTCAGTTTGTCTAAGAACTTTTGAATCACACTATATATAAGGTTGCATTAATAGCTAACTGAACTAGGGTTATTTCAAAACAATTAATAGAGTTCAAAAATTAAATACAGAGTAATTACAAATCATATCAGTGGTTTCAAAAATTCATTTTCTAAAATTAAAAGGCATGCAAAAATAAATATTGGAAACAACGGCTTAAAAATAAAATTTTATGGCATCCTAATGAAGTTCAGTACGTGGAATGTTGAAGTTATAGTTTCAAGTTTTTAAGAAGTTCTAATGTTTGAAATTCAGTTACTGGCTAGTCGGAGCGTTCCATTTCACCAGAACTATCCCCTCCGACTTCTGTCTGTGGAGCTGTTCTGAATGAAGTTCGTGTTTCACCATTGCTCGCAACATTCGATATTTTAAAAGAGAGAATAAGATTCACTAGTGAGAAAAATTTATCATCACTGCTGAAAAATGTTCGGCAAGAAACTGAATATCTACGGTAATGTGTAAACATGATCAGCCCTAGGAGGTACGGGTTTCAAAGCAAACTGGAGTCAAAAAACCCTTTGCCGTTGCCTGGTCCTGGAATATGGTTTTTAACACTGATTATTTTGTGAATTTGATAGCAATGCAATAAAATGGATATTTGTGAATTTGATAGCAAAGAAGATTCTTTGCCAAAGGCGCAAAGTAATTACAAATCATATCAGTGGTTTCAAAAATTCGTTTTCTAAAATTAAAAGGCATGCAAAAATAAATATTGGAAACAAGGCTTAGAAATAAAATAAATATATCTGTATTTACCTTGCTCTGTGGCCCGCTTTGTGTACACTTCATAACAAACGGTGCCCACCCTAAACTTCAATAGAATACCAAAAAAACTTTGATTTGTTCTTTCCAATGGTGTATCTTTTATTTAAGTATTACCTTGAATTTTTTAAAATAATAAATAAATAAATAAATAAATAAATAAATATACCCTCAAGTAGCTGTTTGCCACAGAGGTCTGATGGGAACCTGTTAGTTATACGCCATAGAATATCTGTGAGGATGACAGAACTTCAGCAGAAAGATGACACAAATATCCATGCTTCACCCGTGCTTGAATCCTGGTCCCTTCGATCAGTCACAGTTCAGTAGCCAAGGTGCTAACCACTCGGCCATGAAACCGCTAATTATTTTAATACGCACTTTATTACATGCCACCAGATGGCGCTACAGTATTCACCTCTTTCGTCTCTTCGAGTGACGTCAAAGAGAGTCATTTTTAAACCCTCTTGGTCGTCGTAGTACAGCTCTAAAAGTGTAAGTGCGTTAAATACCTTTGTTTTAATATATAATTACTTCTCTAAAATTCCTTTAAAGAATGTTATATATATTAATTTTAAATATCTTGCTAGTTTCATATTTGATTTTTATCATTATGCATCTATTTTAAAGTGATTGAACCCGTTTTCTAAACTCACGTGTTTATACCAAAAGTGTACAAACCTGATTTGCAATACAGCTTTTACGATTTTATAAAAATTTAAGATATTCCATTGTGCATTGCTTCTTACCGAAATGTATTTACCTTATAACTAGATATTTAAATTATTTAAATTTTGTAACGTTGTTTATACGTGTATTCGTATATGTGAAATACCCTAAAGAATGCTTATTTGGGAACAAGGAATGATCAGATCTTTAGGTTAAGCAGTATTTCGAAACCGCAATACTAGATTCATTCTTTGTTACTCACAAAGGTCTTAGATGCCCTTTTTGTGTAATATACTAGTTTGTTAATGTAAGGTTTAATGGTGTAGTTACGTTAGTAATGAACTTAAATTTCTATTACTGTATTGATATCGCTGAGTACCACAGTGCTATAAACTAACGCTTCAAGCAAGTGCCTCCACCGGAAGGTGGAGGCACTTGCTTGAAGGAAAAATGAGAATAAATCTCATTTGCATTTTAATGCTCCAAGGCTTCCACCGGAAGGTGGAAGCCTGGAGGCACTTGCTTGAAGCTAACACTAATTTTTGTGTATATTAATTATGGTCGGGAAAGAAACATATCGCTTATACTTGTATTAGTTTATTTACAGCCCACAAAAAAATTATTCTGGCTATATGCCTGTTAAATGCTTTGTCAAAAAAGTCCTAGTTATATGAATGAAAACTAATTTTGAAGATCGGTAACTTCTAAAATAAGGTTTTATGGTAAAATATAATAAAGATCAAAAGTAAAATGAAATCTCTACGATATCCCCAGAACTCACAACAAATTCTAAGGACTTTTGTATAAAAAAAGAAACTTTTGTATTCAAAATGCATGTAACAGTAAATAAATGTATGATCTCTAATAGATACAAATAAATGCTAATATATGTAATAGCGAAATATATTATGCTAATAACGGTTCTATTGGTAGGGCAGTGTATATGTGTATTTGATATTTTTTTAATAACAGATTGGGGGGGGGGGGGGAGTTCTTCCTAAATCAGGCCAATTTATTGGCTTATTTACTTCCTTAACAGAAAAAAATAACGAAATCTAGTAAATGAAATCTGTGTTCTGAATAAATCGTTAAAAAAGAAACATTTGCTTCTAAGAATTGCTTATAGAAAAAAACGAATGGGTTGGGTTGTTTTACCTCTGAGCGGCACTTTTTTGCACACAATGGGCTAAATGGCCAGGTCACATGGACCCCGAAGGCTCAGAGAAGGTTGGGGGAGGGGACCCACTGGAACAGCTGTTGGGAGACAGATGGTAGCCTCCCGTCAAGGCCATCCAACGTGTTCTTTAACGTGCACAGTGGTATGGCATTCCCGCACACGGAGCCACGACTTAACATCCCATCCGACGGACGGCGGTCTTTACCAAGCCCATCGGTGTCCCCCTACTGACCGTGGGCAGGGCGAGGATTTTGCGGAGATAAATCTCAACGCTGACCCAGCTGGGACTCGAACCTGGGAACTACAGATTACGAGCCTGACGCGCTACCGACTGAGCCACCCCCGCCCCAAAAACGAATGGGAATGAAAAGAGAAAATAGGCAATTTAAATGATCATTCATGAACAGCTTTTGAATGAATGGTGAGCTTGTTTTCGAAAACAAAAATCGCTTAACGAATCGCTATGGTATGGCCCTCAACTTCTTAAGGCTGGGCTAGTCAAATGAATTTTAAAACGCGTAGGATTATTTAGTTTGTTGGATTTGGGGTTGTTTCATGAGCCAGAAGTGATAATATCACGCAATAACAATTGATAGTACGGTTCCTATTTTTCGAGTTTCTATTTTCGTATTTTTTGTGAAAAAATAAGTTTCTTGTTTTGCCTTTCTTTAAGTATTCTCCGCAGAGCGCCTTTATAAATACTCCTGTATGAATCACATTTCCAGCAATCTTCTTTCACATTTAAGGAAAAATGCGAGCTGAAATATTTAACAGCTTTGCAGATCATAAGGATGATTGATGCAAGTTGTTACAAAAATTCTTATCAAATATGAAATATTTTGTATTAAATTGTATAAATCTGAAAAATATCGTAAAAAAAAAATACTTTCGCGGTCACTGAACGAATCGGTGATCATTAAAATCGGTAGCTGCATACTACGGTATCCCAGCTGGGGGTCGGTTTGCTCAAGGCACGTCCGATTAAAATTAGCTTCATGCCCCACGAGAGAAAATCGCCTTTATTATCGCGTATATTAAGGGTTCTCAACGTGGTGTATGCCGTGAGAGCTCAAAAGTCTTATATGTAGTAACAAAGTAAAAATAACCATTGTTACACTATAACTATGGTTTTATTTATCTATACAAGGGGTACGCCAGTTACATACACCTTTCCAGGGGATACGTGAAGCATAAAAGGTTGAGAACCACTGGCGTATGTTTTCCGACTGTGGTGCACTTGTTCACCACCAGATGGCACTGCTACCACACTGTAGTTCAGCAATGTTTACATTTAAAACAAGAAATGCGGTAGACAGCATGATACTAAAATTCTGAAATTAAAGTTTGGTATCCCCCTTCTTTCTTCCAGAAAAGGGTTAGAGTGTAAACTGTTGTTCTGCTATATCTCACTAACATGAGCAGACCATAACGAATTATATGTCAGATGAAAACTGCTTACGTAGAGAATAACAGGTTTTTAATTTACGCCCCCCCCCCTCACCATTCTTTAAAAGAGAAATTTTCAGTTTTCAGTAGGAAGCAAAAATAAAATGAATAAATTAAAAAATACATATTCTCATAAATGAGACCTAGATAGGAACAGGGGCGTAGTGAAGAGACTATGGTTAGGGGGGCGGGGGTGAAAATTTTCCAACACAGAAATATAATTTTGCCAACTGAGAAAATAAGCCATTTACATAAATTCAATTATATCTCTGTCAGGGACGAACCCAAGATTTAGTTCCAGGGAGGGAGGGGATCAGCCCCACAAGATTTTGCCAACTCGCCATACTTTTACAAAAAAAAAATTCTCAATTTTTACATCTCACCTGAATTTTACTACGAATTTTTCCAACCCTCCTAGATTTTGCCAATTTCCCTTAATTTCACAAAATAAAAATCCCAATTGTCACAACTCACCTGGATTTTACCAAGTTGATTTGAATAGTGCAACCCCCTCTAGATTACTTACTACCTCCTTCGCTTTACTTAGGGGGAAAATTAAGGGAGAGTTCCCCCCATAGATAGCCCTGGGTAGGAAAAAATAAAACATATTGCTAAATCATTTGCTCAATTCATATTAATTCAGAAAAAAATATAGGACACCAAAACAGATATATTCAGCAATGAAAAAAAAACAGTTATTATTCTTTCTCTGAAGTAAATGGTAGCGCGCCAGGCTCGTAATCTGTAGTTCTCAGGTTCGAGTCCCAGCTGCGTCAGCGTTGAGATTTATCTCCGCAAAATTCTCCGCCCTGCCCACGGTCAGTAGGGGACACCGATGGGCTTGGAAAGGCCGCCGTCCGTCGGATGGGACGTTAAGCCGTGGCCCCGTGTGTGGGAGAGCCATACCCTGTGCACGTTAAAGAACACACTGGATGGCCTTGACGGGAGGCTACCATCTGTCTCCCAACAGCTGTTCCAGTGGGTCCCCTCCCCCAACCTTCTCTGAGCCTTCGGGGTTCATTTCACCTGGCCATTTAGCCCATTGTGTGCAAAAAAGTGCCGCTCAGAGGTAAAACAACCCAACCCTGAAGTTAATATGAATTGAACAAGAGACTTCATCAATCGTGATATCCAGTAGTGGACACTTGGGGTCAAAAGCTAGATTAGTACCCCATTTAGGTTCAAACAAGGGTAATGCAGTTATTCCTGAGGAAAGAAAAGAGGTTTCATTTTCCCTCTCTGTGCTTGCATATAAGAGTGGAACAGTAAACCATGATTTAAAATAACTGATGAAAAGATACAAATATTACACTTCTATAGAAAAAAAAAACATACAATTTTCATTGTGAAATCGAGAACGAACTAACATCAGTTCTAGTCAGCACTATCTTCTGTAAATAAGAGACAGGTGAGAGCACGGCTACAGATTGGCCGTGGCTACAGTGTGGTGATAGCGCCATCTACAACTTTCGGCTTTGAAAATTGAATACGCACTTTTTGGAGCACGTTAGCAGTCTGTATCTCAGTTGGCCGTGCTCAAGGTTACTGGAGACTTCCAAAGGTCTAACCTGGATTACTTCATTGAAGGTCATGAATGAAAGAGCCTCCTCACCGGATTAGCTCAATTAGCTTCTCACAAAGGAACAGGAGGGTGAGGTTGAAAGGTCACGGAGGCAGCAGAGGTTAGATGCGAAACAGGTGCAAAGAACTGACCTTTAATCACACCCATTTTGAAACTACTCCACGTGAAATTCCAAATTGGTCGCCGCCCTGCCCACGGTCAGTAGCGGACACCGATGGGCTTGGAAAGACCGCCGTCCGTCGGATGGGACGTTAAGCCGTGGCCCCGTGTGCGGGAGAGCCATACCCTGTGCACGTTAAAGAACACGCTGGATGGCCTTGACGGGAGGCTACCATCTGTCTCCCAACAGCTGTTCCAGTGGGTCCCCTCCCCCACCCTTCTCTGAGCCTTCGGGGTCCATGTGACCTGGCCATTTAGCCCATGGTGTGCAAAAAAGTGCCGCTCAGAAGTAAAACAACCCAACCCAAATTGGTCGACATTTATCTTTTGGAATTTGCGAACCACAGAAAGTTTATGTTAAAAGTAATAATTTCATTGTTATGAATATTTAGCTCGTTCCGTAGCTGAGTGGTTAGTACGCTTGGCTACTGATCTAAGGGATCTGGGTTCGAGCCCGGTTAAGGCATGGATATGTGTGTTGTTTTTCTGCTGAAGTCCCGCCATCCTCACAGACCTACTATGGCGTATTAAACTGGCAGGCTCCTGTCAGACATCTGTGGCAAGCAGCTGCTTGAGGGGGTATTTTTATTATTTTAACGAGCTATTGTTTTCACTTTATCTGTATAGACATTCAACTTATTTTTTTACTTTTACAGATTTGGATAAGTACTGACGAAATATTAAAATTCACATTTTCTGAAACTGCGATCTATTTAGAATATGCAAGTTGAGTGATGAAAATTAAAATATAAATGAAAATTTTATTTTTCTGTCAAAAAAATGGTTTCTAATTTTAAGAACTGAAATCAAAGTTGAAACATACTAGATAACAATCCTCGTTTTAATACATATTATTATTAGTTTTTGTATTCCAAAAAAGCCGTAATCCGCAAATACAACGGAGTCAGCACGTATTTAAGTGCATTAATGTTTATTCACATTACAAACCCCTAAATCATTCGCTATAAGTGGAAAACATAGGGGAGAAATAGAAAATATTGGGACACAGCACTATCGTTACCAGTCTTCATGGGGCGGGGGTGGCTCAGTCTGTAGTGCGCCAGGCTCGTAATCTGTAGTTTCCAGGTTCGAGTCCCAGCTGGGTCAGCGTCGAGATTTATCTCCGCAAAATTCCCCGACTTGCCCACGGTCAGTAGGGGACACCGATTGGCTTGGAAAGGCCGCCGTCCGTCGGATGGGACGTTAAGCCGTGGCCCCGTGTGTGGGAGAGCCCATACCCTGTGCACGTTAAAGAACACGCTGGATGGCCTTGACGGGAGACTACCATCTGTCTCCCAACAGCTATTCCAGTGGGTCCCTTCCCCCAACCTTCAATGAGCCTTCGGGGTCCATGTGACCTGGCCATTTAGCCCATGGTGTGCAAAAAAGTGCCGCTTAGAGGTAAAACAACCCAACCCAACCAGTCTTCATTTTATTATCCCTGTAAGACGACTTCGGTGGAGTGATCGCCTGTGCGTGATGCTTTGAAACGTACCGGTAAGAAAAAAAATGTGAGCAGCTTGAAAGGGGATCACAAAACTTTAAAGAACATAAATTATTAGATTTAACTATGTAACCCTAAATTGCAAGGAATTGCGAAAGGCATAAAAAAATTACAATTCTACGGGATTGCAGCATCAAAAAAGTTTGAGAATTTCTGTCTTAATCAGATGTTACCAAGTTAGAGTACCCACTATGTAAAGCTCAAACCCTATCCTGAGCTCCAACCCAGGTGCCTTTACACCACAGCTCAGCAGCATAAACACTCTGCTACTGAAACTGTTCTTATTGTTCACAAGGAGTTATTGATCAAAGAGAAACTCTCAACTGAGGTGGGGGTGGCTCAATCAGTAGAACACCAGGCTCATAATCTGCAGTCCCCAGGTTCAAGTCCCATCTGCTCTAATGCTGAGATTTATCTCTGCTTATTCTCGTTCTGCCCTCAGAAAGGGAACACTGGTGGATTTCGCAAGATCACAGTATATCGAATGAAAAATAAAGCGTGGCCTCCGTGTACAGGAGAGTCATTTCCTAAGCACATTAAAGAATACAATGGATAGCTTTGATGGGAGGCTTTCACCTGTCTCCTAACAGTTATCCAGTAGGTCCCCTTTCCCCAACATTCTCAGAGTCATTGGGGTCCTTGTGACCTGGCTATTTAGTACTGCTCTGAGGTTAACCCAACTGTCTCATATACACTGACATGCCAGTTTATTAGGTACACCACCCCTCGTTCACATCAGTTGTTCATTCCAACACATATGTCATGTGACCACAGTGTGTGGCATAAATCAGGCAGACCAGCTCTTTCAACATCAGTTAGAGTTCGATTGAGCATCAGAATGGACAAAACAAGCAACCTGGCTAGGCATGCCAGTTCTAGCATCTCCCAAACGGCTGTCCTGGGCTTTTTATGCACAACTGTCTCAGAGGTTTATTGAAAATGGTGCGAAAAGCAAAAATCTACCAGTGATTGTGATCTGTGGATAACAATAACTTGTGAATCACAGGGGTCAAAGGTGACTGGTGAAAATCTGCAAGCGAATAGATGGCCACAACCAAGCAAATCACAGCAGAATTAAACATTGGTGTGCAGAAGGTCATCTCCAAATAGCACCACATTTTGGACCTTGTAACAAATGGGCTACAACAGCCACCGACCATATCGAATGCAGATTTGTCTGCAGAGAACACAAGTGCATCTCCAGTGGACACAGGAGCATAGATACTGCTCCTTTGAAGACTGGAAAAAAGTAGCCTAGTCAGACGAATCAGGGTTCTTTTTGCATCCTGCTGATGGATCAGAATTTGGTGCAAGTAACACAAGGCCTTGGAGCTATCTTGTCTGTTGTCAATAGTACAGGCCAGTCGTGGAGGTGTGGTGGGAGGGAATGTTTTCCTGGCTCACATTAGACACCTGGATACCCTTTGAAGGGCATCTGAACACCACGGCATATTTCAAACCACGTTCATCATGGTAATGCACCTGCTCACAAGTATAATAGACAATACACTTGCTCACCTGAATTACCACTGAAGGTTCCAGGAACATGCTGACAAGTTTTCATCATTTCATTGGCCTGCACAGTCCCCAGATCTAAACCCTAACGAGCATCTTTGAGATGAGGTGGTAAGGGCGTTCACAGCAAAACTGTGCCACCACCCAATTTGCAGCAAAGGTGCGACACAATCATTTTCGCATGGTATAACTGCACAATGCATCTACATCTTTTAAGTTCCATGCCTCAATGAATTCAGGCTGTTCTGAAGGTCAAAGGAGGTGAACATGCTGTACTACTAGTTAGGTGTATCTTATAAACTGGTATCTCAGTGTGTGTGTGTGTTTGTATACACAATCATATCAGAATAATATGACCACCTACCTAATAATGGGAAAAATCACTCTTGGCCCGGATGACAGTGGCGAGATGGCATGACATGGATGCAATGAGGCCCTGGAAGGTTGTCAGAAGCACACGTGCCCATTAGGACTCCAGCAGAGCATTAAGGTTCTGGAGATGACGTGGTTGTAGGTCCACACGCCGAACCTGTTGATCCAAATGGTCCCACAAGTGCTCTATGGGATTGAGGTCGGGAGATTTTGCTGGCCAATTAAAGAGACATTGCTGTCATGTTCCTGGAACCAGTCGCGCACCACCCTAGCGACATGGCAGGGCGCATTGTCCTGTTGGAAGACACCATCACCACCAGGGTAAACGTCCAACATGAAGGGATGCATGTGGTCAGTGAAGATGGACAACGTAATGAATACGCGACATTCCCGGTGCACCACAACTCAAGGCTGTATATCACCATAAGGAAGATGTCACTGAAACCACTATGAACTAGAAAGCTCCTATCAATTAAGCTTGCCTTACAATGTCCTGCCTACAGCGAGAGAAGACCTGTGTGTGAAGAGAGAAGCACTGCTTGTTATAATTGCCTGCTCGAAGATTTAATCATTGAGGTGCAGTGAGAGTGGAATCTTTTGAATTTTGAGCGATGCCTAGGAATATGCCCATCACTCACTGAATTTTGCCAAGAAACTTGCCAATAAATAAATAAAAAGATCTTAGTCTTTTGAATTTTGAGCCAGAAAAATAAAGGAAGTCCTATCTTTTGGAGCCTCCGCTGCAGAGACCCAAGGTACTTCCATCAGAAGCCACACCTCGAGGGACTCCAATCCTCTCGGCACGACCGCCAACTGCATCCTCTCCATGGAGCCGGTACCACCACAGCCCTTGGCCTTATCGGCGTCTTGCAGCCTACCCATTGCTAGAGCCGACTGCAGCACCCGGAACCACTTCTCAGAGGAACCAAGTTCCCCCACAGCAAAGGCAGGTCTAAAAGAGCTAGCCTACCTTTTGGGGCCAGTAGAGGCTCCTAGGTGCTTCCATCGTCAAGCCACACTTACTCAGGTGCCCCCACACCCTTTCGGCAGGCCCTCAACTTCGTCCTCTCCATCGGGCCCCAGCCACCACTGCCCCGCTCGCCATGTGGCATCTGCACCTCGCCGAGGCCGCTTTGGGGACACCAAGCCAGCCAACACACAAAACCAGCCGGGGCCCTCCCACGACCACCGACAAAGCTCTCCGCCAGCCTAGGCTTACAAGACAGCAGCAACACAGACCAAACTTCTCAGAGGAACCCAAGCTCCCCTACTGCGCCATAAGTCCAAATCTCATTCATGTGGGACTCTTAGTTTGGCTGTTCCATCGATAAGTCCGCTGGCCTGGTGGACTACTCCAGGCCGCGAGCCTCCAACTTCTACCTCTCCATTGTTCACGGGCCGAGGCGCCCCAGACCTCCGTCCACCTCAATATCACAGGGACTGCATCAGGGAGCCCACAGACGAGTGCACAAAGAGGCGTACAACTCAGTCCGCAGGACCCCCCAATAGGCCTAAAAGACAGAAGGACAGGGTCAGCTACACCCGTCCTGGCCGTCTGAACGGCTCCTCAACCAAGGCTATGACCCCCAGCTTCGCTGGGGGACAAGTCAACAAGCTACCTGGACACATCAGTCCAGTTAGTCCGCAGCCCTCAACAAGCCCCCTCCACCGGGGGCCACTGGACTTCAATACCAGAGCGCCAGCGGTCTGAGCCCAACTTCTCAGAGGCACCGTAAGCCCCCCCCCCCCTCGTCAAGGAGGTCCCACTCCGGGGGGGAGTGAAGATGGACAGGTAGCCATTAGCATTCAGAGACCCATCCAGTAGTACCAGCGGTCCCAGGTCATATCAGGAAAACATCTCCCAGACATGCAGACTGCCAGCCTGTACTTGCCCGACAAGCGTGTCCAAGGTATTGGTTCTTGGGTGTCTGATGCTGTATCTGCCACCATCCGTCACTTTTATCAAGTAAAAATCTCAATTCGTCAGAAAAGGCAACCTTTTTCCACTCTTCCACTGTCCAATGACGGTAGTCCTGTGCAAACTGCAGGCGTCATTGCTGATAGACCTTGGTTAACATTGGCGCATTTACATAGTGTTAACTCTGGAGACCCATGCATAACACCGTTCGCTCTGTTATCGGGACACGTACCTGGGTGCCCCAGCATTCATTTGAGTGGTCAATTGCTGCAGTGTTGCGCGTTGATTTCTCTTTACTAGTTGACGGAGGCAATAGGTTGGAAACAGGATTCTTCTGAGCAGGTGACAGTTTTCCACATATCAGTAGTGTAGTGTTGGTCCTGTAGTGTCCATGCAAAGTGCAGTTGTATCTCACAGTGAGTGTGGGAACCCTTGATGGCAGCCGATGTCACAACCCATATGTCTGACACATTCTCCATGTGGATACCATTCCAACATTATATTGAGTGGTTAACTATGCCACTGTGCTGCATCGCTGCTTGCTATGTTACAAGATGGGACACATTGCTCACCATGCTATCAACCATGTGTGTGACCTTTGGCTGGTTGTTCTACAACCAGCCAAAGCATTGTTAAGCCAGTCACAATAAATTTGTGACAACACAGAACAGCATTTACTGTAGCAGTTGTTATTCAGATACTGGCATCTGATCATTGTGCCCCCATACATCATACCACATTCAAAGTCGGAAAGATCGTGATGCCAACCTGTTCTTCGTCGAAGTAACATGAAAACTGATTGTCACATGTGCACTCAACAATTGTATATTGCCCGTTCCTGACTTGAGCCACCACCAGTGCCAGAGAGCGGTCCATTCCTGCATAAGTGGGTGTTGCTAATGCAAAGCCAACTCAGTTGACACATTATTGCCATTGTTGCTTAAGCACCATAAAATCGAATCAACCAGCCAACATCCATGTAATAGAAGAAAGTTGACATGTTTACACATTGAGCCATTGTTCCAAAAGCTGTATTCTTCACTGCATTTTTTTCCACAATTTTTTATCCACTTACTGCTAAGTCAAGCATATAGCCTGAAGAACTGAATGCTAACTCCAAGCCCAAATACTTCACCAAGCAGTTCTAGTAAACCTAAACTGTGAACGTTCAGAAAGCAACAGTCACATCGCTAATGTTTATTACAAATTTCTTGCCAAAATTTAATACACTGGTGTCCAAAAGTTAAGCATAATTGACAAACTGTTATATATCTCACAAATGACTGAAATTATGAACATTGCAGAATGGTTAGTGTACTTAGCTACTGATTAAAAGAACTTGAGTTCAAGCCCCATATAAGGCAATTTGTTTCTTTTCTATGGTGTCTTTCAGCTGAAGTCTCTCCTTTCTGACAGATCTTCTCTATGGCATGTTAAACTGATAGGCTCATATCAGCCTCTGTAGCAAGTGGCTGCTTGAGGGGCAAATCTCATTTTTAATATTACATTTTGTGTGTTAATGAAATAAAATATATGCAAGGTTGTACCCCTCCCAAAAATCATCTGACCTGATAAAATTTGCATATGTGACTCTAAAAGTAAATCCAGTGCTATAAACCAGAGTTTGAAATTTTTGAATATTTACCTATCCCCCCAAAATTACTGTTCTATACATAAAACCAATAAATTTTCCTGTGTGATGCCTAGTTTTTAATATATTTATATGTAAACAAATCAAGTCAATCGATCCATAGTAAATACTCAGATTACCTGTAGAGATAGACTTCAAACATTAGTTAAAATATTCTGAAAAACATTCATCGCTGACACGGCGGGAATCGAATTAAAGGATGCGGAGGAGAGATGTGGGTTCGATTCCCGCCATGTCGGCGATGAATTTTTTTCAGAATATTTTAACAAATCTAGTCAATATTATTTACTGTTCATTTAAATGGCAATGCAAATTAAATGATTTACAAATAATCTAAATACGAAAAAAGTACATAATATTTTTTCATTTTTAAAGTTCTTAATTATTCTACTTACCTCTTTAGCATCACATAATATCTATTATGTCCATCAATATGACAAGTTCCTACTCATAATCAAACCAGAGATTCACAACTGAAATTGGGTCAAAATTAACCGATGGTACATTATTTAAATTTATTTCCCTAATTATGCTTGTGTTTCATGTGTCATGCTAGTCAGTGGGAACATAACTCAAACTTTGTGGGAAAACTTGTAGTTTCCCCCTTTCTTAAGGAGTGAATCTATAAATAGATCACACCCGCCCTGCCCACGGTCAGTAGGGGACACCGATGGGCTTGGAAAGGTCACCGTCCGTCGGATGGGACGTTAAGCCGTGGCCCGTGTGCGGGAGAGCCATACCCTGTGCACGTTAAAGAACACGCTGGATGGCCTTGACGGGAGGCTACCATCTGTCTCCCAACAGCTGTTCCAGTGGGTCCCCTCCCCCCAACCTTCTCTGAGCCTTCGGGGTCCATGTGACCTGGCCATTTAGCCCATGGTGTGCAAAAAAGTGCCGTTCAGAGGTAAAACAACCCAACCCTAAATAGATCACACACCCTTTTTCCAAAAAGAGGACTGTTTTGAGGTGGGTTAGAAAATTTCCAGTTTCTTGGTTTGTAGTTTTATCTCCTATTACATTTGCAATCTTACTGCTCTCACTAAAATGAGATTAGAAAAAAGAGAATGCAAATAAATAATGGGAGAAATAATAAAATTTAAGAAAATTTTCCCCCATTTCAGTCTTTGATTTTAAGTCTTCTCCAATAAAGCGTAGTCGTCACAGATGGGAGGAGGGGCAATTTTTCAAGCTCTGTTATAAACACTGGCTCTGATTCTGTGTGACTCATTTCCTGTTCAATAAATTTTGTGTTCGTGTCAGTAGAGCATTTCAGAACAAGAGTATGTTCCAGAGTCCAACTGATGTGGCAGGGACTGTAAATGTCTTTTAATCAGTGACTCCGCACAGGACAACAGCACAGGATGACTGCTATCTTGGACTAACAGTCCAATGTCATACAGCAATGTCAGCCAGGCTCTGAAGTTTTCTGCACCCATTGGGAGGGCAGTTTTTAAACTGTATTCTTACATAACTTTTCCTGCTTTCACCAGAGAAGTAGAGTTGCCAACTTCCCTTTCTTGCGAAGGATAGCCCTTCTGAAATAATGTCCTTATTTCTTGGGTTCAGCATGCCCTTTCATGAAAAATTATCGAAGAAAAGTTTTGCAAAATCCAAAGGTCTAGTTTGCATGTAAAATTGTGTCACATAAGAAGACATAAAACATGTTTCATTGCATGTAGGCAAGCTGATTCCAGATATAGTCTGAACAAGTCTGTTTGTCACAACTGCTTCATGTGTGAACACGCTTTCAGATTTGAGAAAAAAAAGTTAGTTGGCAACATATAGGATCACACATGGACAGTACAGATAGGTAGCTCTCAATGACCCCATCCCATGATTATAATTAAATGACTGCAGCACCTCTTTCAGTTATGCTCAAAACTTCCAAAAAGCCATCCACCATTCCCCGTTTACTGTGCAGCTAAGCTTAATAAATGCAGCTTACACTTCACTTAAAATGCAGTATTAGCTATGTGTTCTGTGTAAATTTTTAATAGCATGTAATTTTTTCTATAATACAATGAATTATTTAAAAAACACTTGGCAAGTGATAATGCATGGAATATAAACTGATTAGCCAAAACATTAAAACCTCATACTAATATAATGTAGGTCCTCCTCTCACTGAGCCGTCCTGTGGCCGAGTGGTTAGCGCGTTTGGCTGTTATCTAAGGGACCTGGGTTCGAGCCCCGGGTAAGGCATGGATGTGTGTCGTTTTTCTGCTGAGGTCCTGCCATCCTCTCAGATCTTCTACTGTGGCATATAAACTGACAGGCTCCTGTCAGACCTCTGTAGCAAGCAGCTGCTTGAAGGGGTATTTATTTTATTTATCCTCTCACTGCCAAAAGTGTTCTCACCCGATGAGGTTTCAACAAGATGTTGGTAGGTGTCACTTGATATTTGGTACCATGACTGCAACAGAAGATACTACAGTTCCCGTAAATTACATGGTTGGGGTGATGCTGCTCATACCCATTTCTCCATCTCAAACCACAAATGCTCGATAGGATTCATGTCCGGCAAATTTGGGGGCCATGGCAATAAATGGAGTTCCTCATCATGTTCTAGGAACCATTCTTGAACCTTCTTTGCAGTATGACATGGGGTATTAAAGATGCCATCTCCACCAGAGAATACAGTCGCCGTAAAAGGGTGTACTTGGTCAGCCACGATGTTCAGGTAGGTGACAGTTCTCAGAGTTTGCTCTACAGGGATAATTGGTCGAAGTGTTCCCCAAGAAAATATTGCCCACACCATCACACTCCCTCCAGCTACCTGTATCCGTCCCACAGTGCATCCAGGTGAGGCTTCTGTGGGTAAACGTCGCACATGAGCTCGTCCGTCCACATGGTGTAACAGAAAATGGGATTCGTCTGACAATGTGACCTTCTTCCAGTCTTCTATGGTCCAATATCGATGATTATGCCCACTACAAGTGTTGACGACGGTGAACAGCTGTGAGCATAGGCACACGAATGGGTCTGCGGAGACCCATACCTAAGAGCTTACAATGAACTGTGTGTTCGGACACATTGGGCCTTTACCATAATTGAAATTATGGGTAATGTAAGCCACAGTAGCCCTCCTGTTGCTGTGAACAAAACGAGATAGCTTGCACTGACCTCTGGCGTCAATGAGGCATGGCGGGCCGGCACCTTGTCGACGGCTCGAAGCATCACCTGTTTCAGACCATCTTTGATAGGTACTAACTACTGCATAGCATGAGCAGCCTACCAGCGTCGCTGTTTTGGAGATGCTCTTACCAAGGCATCTTGCCATAATGATCTGCCCTTTGTTGAAATCAGATAAATCCTTTGCTTTTCCCATGCTGAAACAAAACGAAATACTGCCTGTGAGAGCTCCGACCCAAGTATTATATATATCATTCACGACCTTGGCACATGACACTGATTGGCTGCATGCACGCATCTTTGCATAACGCAGAGGTGGTTTTAGTGTATTGGCTGATCAGTGTATGCATATAATTACACATTGTAGATAAATGAAAACAAGCAAAGTTTACCTACTGAATCACAGTAGTATCTATGCAGTTGTATCCATGGAATAACCTTGTTCTGGTCTGCAACTGATCTCTCATTTCTCGAAATTGTCTGTCTTGAGAACATTTTGTGGTACATAACCACTGGATACCTTGGTATGGGATGACCCATTTTATTCCCATCCACCTATTGCTTTCCACCATCACAATCATTCATGCATTGCCTTTGTGACAGAGAATCAAATTACTACCCAAGTAGTCTGGTTGGATGGAGCAGAAATTAGCGGTGACTGCAGACATCTATACTCCGTTATAGCAAACCCAATGTGTCCCACGTTAAATGTACATGCCTTTTCTTCAGCATTGAAAAATTATATGTACATCACATATCTTGCCATTAAAAATATGTTATCCTTCAATTTTGAGCACCAGTGTTTATATGTACATTGTAAGAGATCTCTTCTTTGGAATATAGAATGCAAAACACTAATCACTAATAAATAAAAGGGCACGAGAACTGTTTTCTGAAATCTGTTTCGTTTTCTAATATATAATTTACTCTTTGAATTTAACAGATTAAAGTTCATTCAGATGAATGTCAAAATATCCTCAATTTCATGTTTCAATCAATTGTAGGAAGTGAAAAAACACAACTTATCCCACAGAGTGCACATTATGAATAATATGACAAGGCAAAAGATTTTGCTCTGTCATATTTATTTTGGACTTTTTATATATTGTTTTTTTTATATATATATATTTTTTTTTATACATATATTGTTTTGGAGGAGGGGGGAAGAAAACAAACCAGTGTTTCAAGATAGAAATATTTAGGTTGAGCCATTCATTATTGAGAACTGCAATCATTCATATATCATACCATAATATATACAAAGAATGCCTAAAAATAAAACAGGGGAAAAAGCGAAGCTTATTGAAAATACATGTAATTTTTTTTGTGGTAATAAATATGAATGATATGCTTTTGAAAACGATAAAGCAAGAAAAAAAATCATTAATAAATCGTGTTAAGGAAAAAACATTAATTTTTGGTACTCCTGTATTATTCATCATATGTTAATCTTTTTTTTATCATTTTTTCTATGGCAGGGCAACTAAACTTCCTGCTTCCTACTCCCCCTCCTCCCACCTAATATCTGTTGAATCTTGAATATTGACAATAGAGATACCACTTGTGATTATCATATCACAGTTTCATCTTGCTTGATCTTGGTACTTTGGGGTTTGAACCCATAAGCTGCTTGAGTGATAATTTATTTTAATTCTAGGATTCAGTTAAAATCATTTACAAAGATTGAATAAATGAAGCAATTAAATATAAATGACAATCACAGCATTACCTGTTGACTTTTTAACATCTATAAATCAATATATATTTTGTGGATGTTGGCAAAATTTTTTCCACAAAACATTTGATTTATAGAAGCAATTAAAAATTAATATTCAATTGTTTTTACCCAAAATATGATGAAATTTTGATACATAATTCATGTTAAAACTCCTTTGTACAACTAGTGGTTGTGGTACATGTGGTATATAATAAAATGATGTAACAGAATGATATAAAGCAGCTTTTTTTCACTGGTATAAACACGTTAAAATACACTGGTATAAAGGGTAGAAAAAAATTGTAAAATTGCAACTTCTTCAGTCAATCATTTTTTTTTCAGTCATTTAATAAGACAAAAATGCTTAAAAAAATTGAGATTTTTATTTAAATTACTAAAACAAAATTAACTGAACTAAGAAAACCTAATTAGACATATATATGAACCTATAACGAGTATAAAAAGTATAGGCAAATGACCAGAGCACAAAATAATCCTATTCTGACCAATATCATGAAAAGATTGGAATTGCAATTTGTATGGAAAGGGAATAAAGATCTGAGGAGTAATGACAGCCAAAGCAAGGAGACAGTCTATTTCTCATCTCTAGAAATTCTAAAATATATTTAAAAAACTTTTGGAATTGTGAATAGAGCAGAATACATCTTCAAAAGACGTAATGCCAAATGAGATTTTCCTTTAGAAAATTATTCCAATACATGTGTAAGCTTGAGACAAGCTTTTCATGCTGAATTCTCAGTTCAGGTTATTTCCTCTTTACAGCTATTAGAAAATGTGGAGATATTATTGAACACAAAATGGCATCTATAAACACTCCAGTAAATGAAGTGGTTGCCACTGTATCTTGAAAACATCAAAGATTCAAGAAATAATCTACTCTATTGTGTGAAAAGGGTGCACTAAATCTGTCTTTGTTTTTGTAACAAACCAGATCTTATGTAGCAGAGGCAGGGCATGACAAATAACTTGGCAATGCATGGAAACTCAAATAATTAAAAATTCAACAGTGGTGAAATCTATCCTTCTGCTTTTACCATTTACATTAACACAAAAATAGGAGAAATAAAGGAAATGTCAGGTTTATATTGAATTTCTTCCAAGAAATTTTTGGTTATTAAATTTGTTGTATAAAAATTTGCTATTATATTGGGAATACCCCAGCCCTGGCAAATAGATTTCCTAAGAAAGGATCCAAGGAAATAAGATCCTGCTTGACAAGAACTAGCTGTCACCTCTCTTGATGATGAGAAATCTGAGTCAAAATAATTCAGACTTGCCTTCAAAAAATGTGAAATAGTAAAGTTTTTATAAAAAGGTTTTCATTTCCAGAACATCCAAAATCATTTATTTATTTATTTTTCAGATTTTTGAGTGATAAGTTTTTAATTTTTGTAGGCTCCTGTCAGACCTCTGTGACAAGCAGCTGCTTGAGGGGGTATTTATTTTAAAGGTAACCACAAAGTTTCATTTCTATTAGAATAATTTTAAATGTGCTTCTAGAAAATGCCTTGTAAAGTAATAGCATTAAGTTATAATACAAAAATTCCATAGAGAAAATTTAAAACCCCAAAGATTCTGTCTGATGCAGAATCTCTGGTTAAGAAACACAAGTTGTCTACCCTTAGTCACATGGTGTCTACCTAGCCCTAGACATGTTTTGAGTTGCATGTTTTTTTTCAGTTAAAATGTAGGCATGAATATGGCTCCCACTTCAGTACCTTCCTATCCCTTCACAAGAAGACATAGGACCTTTGAGAGGAGAATGTAGGACTTGTCCATGTGTATTCATTTATGTGGCCAAAAGTATTCGAATGCATAGACTGCAAGCCCTTTGTCTACGTCATCTTGCAGCCAAGTGTGAAAATTGTAAGAATCTGTTGAAACTATAATTTCACTTAAAAAGGAAATAAAGTATTTTTAACACATCCCCACTATTTCTTATTTATTACCAAATAAAATAAATGTGTGATAAAAATATTAAAAAAAATGTGAAAAGTTCACGAATTATGCATTAAATATTGTAAATTAAATTGTGGAGTCAATGTGACTAAGGGTTAAGCAATATGTCCTGAAATTTAAGACACTGATGGGCTCGGAAAGGCCACCGTCTGTCGGATGGGACATTAAGCCATGGCCCCATGTGCAGGAGAGCCATACCCTATGCACGTTAAAGAACACTCTGGATGGCCTAGACAGGAGGCTACCATCTGTCTCCCAACAGCTGTTCCAGTGGGTCCCCTCCCCCAACCTTCAATGAGCCTTCAGGGTCCTTGTGACCTGGCCATTTAGACCATGGTGTGCAAAAAAGTGCTGCTCAGAGGTAAAACAACCCAACCTGAAATTTAAAATAGATTTTATATATCTCTCTGCGGTACTCCAAACACAATGAGATGACATAATTAATTTCAGTTGTTTTAAGGTCACCATATACACTGTTTTGAGCAGTAAAACTCTTTTGTGAATCTAAAAACTCAAAATTTCCATATTCTTCAAATGTTATTATATACCTGTACTCATCAGTTTTTGCCCGATACACTCTGGTGACCCTTGTTATGTCAGTAGGGAGTCATATGTATACCTGTTGGTGATATATTAAATATGGAGGAAAAATTGTCATTAGCCAAGTGGGATCTGAATCCACAACCTTCTATGTCAGGTGCTCTAGCAGCTGAGCTACCAGCTGGCAATTTTTTCTTCTATATTTAACATATCACCAACAAGTGTAGATATCAGTGAGATCCTATTATTTCAACATCAGTGCTTATGCTTGATACCTGGCGAGTTGGCTTAAAATATAAAAATACCATGTTTCTTGATGTTATGAGCTGATCATATGCACTAATCTGACAGTGCCTTCTATATCAGTCTTCAATTACAGTCAGATACATTTCCAGACTAATCCTATGGTATAAAGCTTAAAGCCACTAATAGAGGATGATTGTTCAGTGGCTGATAGCTCAGTAGCCAGAGCACCTGACATGTTATCAGGAGGTCCTGGTTCCATCCCACCCAGCGAATAATGTTTTTCCTCCATATTTATCATTCAGAGCTTGATAACTTCCTGACCTAGTAGTAAGCACAACTGGTCTTTTAGCTGCTCATTGTGCAATTTTGGTCACAACTTAATTCTTTGGCACATATATGCAGGGTCAGCGGGACAGTTAACAAGAAATATACTGGGTGAAATGGAATTTTGATACCCCTCCAAAAACTTTTTTTAACCATAAACAAAATTTGGTTTATTACACAAAAATTTGGTGGTCTATAATAATTTTTTTTTTAAATAATATGTAATAAATGGTATGGGTGGAACCCCCTGTGCCATGGTGCCCTGGATGGTTGCCCGGCCCTGTCTGCATGTGTCCACTTGTCTAGCCAAATTCGAATATTCCCACTATGACAAAGTCATCTTTATCATTTGGACTAAGGGCATATCCAGATGTGACCCTCCACCCATTAGTGCAAAAACATATATATATATATTTTTAAAATAGATGGGTGCAAATGTATATACACTGCTGGCCATTAAAAGTGCAACACCAGGAAGAACTAATCAGGGTAGCCCATGGGAGAACAAACACACGACTCTAGTGACAGTAATGCCCCCTGGAAGTGGTATACGAGGAAATTACAAAGAGTCGGTGTAAAGCACTGGAATTGTGTTTGCTCACAGTTCTTGCACACTAAAGGATCAAGTATGCCCCATCGAAGAACACAGCATCCATATGACAAGGTTTCCAACTTTGATTGAGGGAGAATTATGGGATTACATGAAGGCAGATTATTGTACCGAGACATCAGTGCTCGTGTTGGACAGAATGCTGTCACAGTGATGAGAATATGACGTTAATGGGTAGAACAGGAACGAACTCACTGAAATGAGGGATCTCAATGGCCCTGTCACACAAATGAACCAGATGACAGATATCATATGCATGGCTTTGAATTATCATACACCTTAGCTCAACAGTTAGGGTGTGTTGCACATCAACCAGTGTCCGCACATATGATTTGACATCGTCTGCAGCATCAGGCATCTTTGCTAGGTAGCCATTGCTTTGACTACCATTGACTCTACAACACAGGCATATGCAACTGCAATGGTGCGAAGAACGTCATGCATGGATGTGCGAATGGCATTGCATTGCCTTTTCAGATGAATCCTGCTTCAGTATGCAGCACCATGATAGACGAATCCGTATCTGGTGGTACCACGGTGACAGGCTCAGTGAGACATGCATGATGCAGCGCCATATAGGTCCAACCTCTGGTGTTATGGTATAAGGTGCCATTGGACTCCACTCACGCACGCACCTCATACACATTACCAGTACTTTGAACAGCCAGCGTTACATCACCGAGGGGTTGCAGCCTGTGGTCGTACCTTATCTTTAGGGGTTCTCTGGTGCCATTTATTAACAGGACAATGCCTGACCACATGTGGCCATGCATCATCCACCAATTCCTGGATAGCCATGTGACACTTCTTCACATGGTAGAGAGGTGTCTTGGCCTGCACGTTCACTGGATCTGTCCTCAATTGAACATGTCTGGTCCATGAACTCAAGACGACTAGCACACCAGACACCAACAGCTGCTACAACAGATGAACACATCCGACATCTCATCCTCTCAATGCCAGACTGTGTAGCAGTGATTATTGCTGCTCATGGTGGCTACACAAGATTAACCTAATTTCTTTGTATTCCACAAGTCTAACCAAGTTGTATTTGCAATCATTTGATCCTTGTAACATAAACTATGTATTCACTAAATATGGCTTTGATATCTCTTGTCTTTCCTGGTGTTGCACTTTTAACCAGCAGTGTAGAAAATAGACAATCCAAAATATAAGCAAGTAACAGGACTATTTTATGAAACTGTTGCCATATTTAAAGAATTTTATCTATAAGCTTTTTTTTTCTTTTCCCTGCTTGTTTCTAAGGGGACCATTATTACAATTTGGGCGTTTCCTGCAGTTCTTTGCAGAAATTTTGTTTTTCCTGAATTCAGATGCATTTAGTTCTTAGTCTAGGAAGAAAGGAAGGCACACTCAGCAACACTGGGTTACCATAATCTACTTATTTTTCCTCTCAGAAGTTTCTAATGCTATCTTAAAGGAGATGCTGAGAAGCATACCTCTAGCACCAAGTGACATCTGTACAAAATTCAAAGGCAACTGGATAATTGAGGTTTTACTCTATGTCAAAAATCTGTGCCCCTCCTAAGAATGTTTTCTGGGTGCACCCCTTATTTGGACAAAGCATTTCACTGTTGTGGGTTTTTTTATACTTTCATCAAAATATAAAGGATATATTTAGATTTTTTTAAAAATAAATTACAAAAAATGTTTAGAACAAAATATTTTTAGAACTGTTAGTTTTCAGCCAGAGCTAAAAGGTTAAAAAACACATTACAGAAAAATGCAACTGAATATAATCAGAGATCTCAACCAAATTTATCTGAATCTCTATTTCAACACTATTTGAGCATTTAAGGAATTAAATATTACATATTAATTCTATGCCAGTTAAAAATTATTGATCTGAAAAATAAATTGAAATAGGTTAAAAGTACTAATCACTGCTTTTATATGGTGACCCTTGTTATGATATTACATCCTATTCTATTTTTTTGTGGAATGCAGCCTATTTGAATACTTGTTGAATGCCCTGTTTGAATACTGACTAAAATCTATTATAATAGTTTGTGTAATGAGAATTTAAATTTTTACCAATTAATTTAAATGAATTATTTTTAGCCAAATTATTAAACATTGAAAAATATTGCTAAAAAGCAAATTTGAAAAGTTACATAATTATGAATACGATTACATATTGTCATTACTTGAGTATCCTAATCAAGTGACCACTTGTGTATATTAACAAAATATTTCCACTTAATGTTGCACATTTTTTTAAGAAATATTGAAGTTATTTGCATGTTTTAGCTCATTTTAAGAACCTAAACTTTTGTTTTAAAGGATAACAGAATTATTTAGCCAAATAAAGACTAATAAAATATGATTTGCATTTTTCAAATCTTCCAATATTTTAAATTCCACTGCTTTTGAGGGGTCTCAAGTTCGAAAATGGGAAGACTTTATCATTTAAAATGCCAGGTTAATTTTGAAATATTTTAAACGTTAAAACTAAAAGGACTATAGAACCATAGCCTGAAATAAGTAATTAAGAGAACTAGGTCTTGTCATACGAATACAAATGCAATATGTTAATTTTCATGGCTTCAAAAATTTTATATGGGCAACTTTTGTTTGGGAAAAGAAATAAAAAACCTGCAGTGAAGTTCTTTGGGAACTACAGTGTATTCTGCATTTTAAGATTTAAGAAATATAAATAGTATTTTCATGCTAGAAATCTTGTTAGTAGAGTGTGATGATCAAGAGATTTATATTGACACCAGTGACTTATCTTCTCACTCCTTGGGAATTGGAAAATGAAAAATGTGCTCTTTTTTTTTTACTTTAAGAGAAAAATGAAATTCTTTCTAAGGCTAGGCACTAATATATTATTACAATTTTATAGTAGTATTTAAAAGTAATTAAGGCTTGTTTTTTTTATGGTGATAAACGGGTGGGCACATTACCCAGGATTTTGTTTCAGAGGTATTGAGAATAAGTTTTTACTAATATACTCAGCACTTGATTAACCATTAGGCAAAATAAGCATATGTTTAGGGCATCAAGGGAAGGAAGCACCACACAGTTTTTCCCCTAGCTATCATGCCCTTTACTCTCAACTCTCACTGACCATACTGGGGCAAATGAGTCAACTTTAGTCGAATTTTTTGTAATTGTCCTTATCTGCCATGTTCGACTTTAAATTGAATTATTAAAAAAAAACGTTTTCTTTGGTATGGTGATTGACTAAAGTTTAAAAGTTTATTCCTCAATAAATGTCTTCAGCACTTATTGAGTCTTAATATCTTGTCAGTTAAGCAATGGAAGGACCGAGGTGGGGCATCAGTTGGCCTTAATCCGGCCCTGAATATACTCCACAGAACAAGAAAGGTTAAAACTATATTCTATACCGAATAACATTTTATAGTTGTTTATTTTGTAAATATATTTTTAGTGTCAGCCACATAAAACGGGGTTAAATTAAAATTATACAAAGACACTAATTTCGGGTTTCAAAGACGATAGACAAGTTCGAGTTCATACAAGACGTCTGAACAGACGTGTGGTCAGGACATGGGTTCGAGCCCCAGAGAGGGCTTGGATGTTTCTTGTTTTCTCTCGCTTTCGTCACAGACCCCCATCTACAACATATATCTATCAATTACAGTAAAACTGGGATTTAGAGGTTCCTGTAAGACCTCTGTCGCAAGCAGCTGCTTGATGGGTATTTTATAATTTCAAGTACCATTATCAAATGGATACAGATCACACCTTTTATATTCATGGTAACAATCAAATCACTGAATTGCTAATTAAAAATTCACAATATTAGTTTTCGAAGCAAAAACGCAGAATAAAACGACACACATTATTTCAAAAAATTTACAGCTCAAATGTTTTGTTTTTCCTTTGCAATTACCCGAAAAAATTATAAACACGATCTTAGTTTCATTGTG
Organism: Ryuthela nishihirai; assembly: GCA_038380435.1. Classification (NCBI taxonomy): domain Eukaryota; kingdom Metazoa; phylum Arthropoda; class Arachnida; order Araneae; family Heptathelidae; genus Ryuthela; species Ryuthela nishihirai. Next base: position 46,925,654 of record JAWZYU010000027.1, read on the forward strand.
ACTAGTTTTCCAACTTAAAGCCTAACATTAATTTTCTTCCTTTCTCGTTGAATATACTGCAGTAAAGTCGTTTCCTCGTATACAATTTCTCATGCATAAAATTACTAATCTTAGTATGTAAGAAACAGCAACTTTTACCAACCTATATCACACTTTTTTACAAGAGGAATTTTTACCAGAGAAAAAAGTTCAGAGCTACTAGAAAAATGCTTGATTCAATCCAATTTTTTTTTTTTTGAATGGTGGATACTTAATTCGTAAAAAATATTAGTTTACTCCATATTTGTAGCATTAATGTTAAAAAAATTACCAATGCAAGTCTCTACTTATTAGTTGTTACAAAGTGTATCATTCCACGGCATTCGCACACGTGAATGGTTGTAAAGGGCATGCCTGGTAGCGAGAGTGTACCGGATCTGCTTTTGGCGCGACGCCGGCTCACTCAGCTGGGAGACGGGAGTGCAGACGGTAAGGGTGGAATTCAGTATGTTTGTGTATATGGTAACTTATCTCTGCTGCGTTAAATAAGTGTGAAAAAGGTATTGTCCCTTATTTTTTGTGGTTGTATTACATGATGGAAGGCTGTATATTGAAATTTCTCATTAAGACTTCTGTAAAGCTGCAATATTTGAATAAAATATACAAAATCTTAAAACGGATGTAAGAACAATACCAGTTTTCATGGCGATAAATCTAAAATTCTGTAACTAATATTTTAGGTGTAAGTTTGTCGTAATATATTGCAATTTTTCGAGTAAAATTTTGTTATTGTGTTAAAGACGACGCTTATTTTTATTATTTCAATGATTATAGTAGTTAACTTTATCCCGCCAAAAGTTGGAAGTATTGTTTGTAATTACGTCCATTTCATCCTATTCTATTTTTTTGTATTGCAGGGGGCCTAAAGTTGCCTTCTGAACGAAGAACATTAGCAGTAGCTACGTGATGTCTAAAAGAAGGTATATTGTGCTAAATTTTCCCCGCTTCCTTTCATATACATATATTTCACTTTTACTTAAGATAGATGTGTAAGTAATAAATTTCACCTATAAGGTAATTTTCATTTTAGTGTACGGCACCCTCGAATTAGAAGTGAAGATAGAACCCAACCAACAATTTTAAAGCGCAGGAAAACGACAGACCCCAGTTCAGAGGTAAGCAATTTTTGAATGTCATTTTTATCACCGAATACGGTTCTTGTTCGAACGGTGCCTGACCGGCAGTTGGCGGGATGGCCATTTTCCTAAGAAACATATCGTCGATAGTTCTTCATTGAGTAAACTGTTGTTTGATAAAAGAATGCGAAAGGGGGAAAAAAAAGACTATTTTAGTATTCATTTTATTGGCAGTAAGCTAAATTTAATTTGAGTTTATACTCTGAATACATTCGTTAACTATGTTCCCGCCAATACGTTTGCCGCCTAAATCATGATTACCGTACACTGTTTATTTTAATAATGCCAATGCTAAGATTACTAAAACTGTTTTAAATATTTTTCCTTATTTATATTGTGTAACCGATGTTATCTAAAATAAAATATTTGTGTGATGTAAAAAAAACAACTCTAAGCTACATAAACAAATTTGTAATTTTTTTTATTTACGAAATTTCTAGTTTTTAAAACCTTAGAGAAATAGTGTATGATTTTTTTTGCTTGAGAAATCTTATAAAGATATCAATTTTTCTACTGTAATATTAATGTATAAGATTATTAAAACTTTTTTTAATCTTTAGCATGCTGCCAAAGTTGACAAGAATCAACCAGATTTATAAGTTATATTAAGATTAAAAATTCAATTATTTGCTTCCATAGAATTTGTTAATTAGACACTGAGATATGAAACTTGTGTTTCAATCAAAGCTATCATGCCAACAATGATTGTCTCAAAGGCAAATTGAATTTTATCCCTGAATGGATCAGATAGGCAAGTTTAAAAGTACAGAACAGAGTTGTGGAAAAGGGTAAATTGTGGACACTGTTCCATCCATTGCCTTCGTAGTTTCTTTCTCAGAGAAGACCACACAGAAAAATAAGATTTCAACCAATCCCCAGAGGTGAATTTGTTCATGGTCATTCTCACCAAAGGCTCATACCATGTCATCATTGGGGGGGGGGGGGGGGGGGTTGTATCAGTATTGCATTGTTTCAGATGAGATTAAAACAGTGAAACAAGTGCAGAAAAATCACCTGAGCCTTCTTAACCACTTCATTGTTTTTCCCAAAAAAGTTAATTCACAACCATCTGGAAATATAAAGTTAATTTTTAAACTATGGAGTAAAAAGCATGTAATCTCAACAAGACAATTAAACTTTTAACTGCTGCCCTTGTATACCTCTAAAGTACACCCTTCCATAGCTCATAAAACAATCAGTATACAGAATCTGGCTCATTTCTCCCAATTTTTTTCTGTATGCATTATTAACAATTTTGCCAATCCATGGTACTCAGTGAAAATTTTTGTTTTTGATATTTCCTTGATTCCTTAAAAATATAGTTCGCAATTCATTTCTCATTTTGGAATTTTATGTTTTTGTTTTTAAATAAATTTTTTTCTCACAGTTCTAGGAATATAGTTTTTTGCTAATGACTCTTAACTAAGAGTCACTGGCAAATTTCTGAAGGACTAACTAACCATGCATGCAAATGTCAGTGCAGGTTTTAATGTTCCAGGAATGAATATTGTAGTTAGGGAAGATGAGTGATTGAATTAAAGAAGGATGCAAGGCTGAAAATATTACATTTAAGAAAAAAATTTTAAAGGTGCATATTCATGGTTGAACTGTCTTATGTAATAGTATAAAATTTTTCCTCAAGACAAGTGTAAAGAAATTACAAACTAAATTTGCTTTGTTGGTATAACCAATCAACATTCCCATACATCTGTAAGATGGATCATAAATACAAAGCCAGGCAGGCCACTTCCAATATGTAGAATAATAGGCAATTTTGAGATTTTTAGAGTTTGACTATACTGGTGTGGTAGAATTTGCAATGTTACATCTATTGTAAATGTTATTTTTATGTTCTTTATGCACAGGCTCCTATCAGACTTTTTTTCTCCAAACAAAAATGTGTTTTCTGTGCCTTCTGGGATAAGGGAGCAACCTCCTCCAAAATTTCTAGAAAGATTACAGTATTTGTCTAAAGTTTTGCCATTAGAGAGTGCTATTGAAAGAATCTGATAATGTATATCCTAATATTTCATCAATACCTAACCAGCCCAGAAAACAAAAATTTTATTTGTGAGAAAAAATTTATACCTTTTTTAAATATTGGGATAAAATAGACTAAAAATACCACAGAAAAAAAAAGCATGCTTTGTGGACCAATTTATGCATAATTTTGCAATTTAGGTGGCTTGTATCTCATAAGTTACCTTTGATGCTGGTTTGGATTTTTTGCACATTAAACTAAAAAAGTAAAAAATGTATAATTGATATATGTGAACAATGAATATAGAGTTTGCCTTTCAGTTTATTTAAATGTGATTTTTATTTGTGATACAAATTGATTGTTTAAAGTACATCAAATTAAGGGGGAGGGGAATGACTTTAATATTTTCTATTAACTAGAACAAAGAAAGAACTTTTTTTTAAGAAAAATACTAAATTAGAGAAGATATATATTTAGTCCAGTTGCAATGTTGTATATTAAATCATTATGAGTGAACACAGTGAGTAATAATAAAAAGATTTAATTCACAATATCACTGTTAGGAGATTTATGTCTCCTAACATTTCCTGTGTTGCAGCTTGAGATGCTAAAAGGGCTCAATGGAAATAGTTTGTTTTACATATCGTGCTAAAACCTTAATTATATTTACCACTACAGGAGAATAATCCTTGGCTGGTACACTCATCATAGTTGTTGGACATTCACCAGTCCAATAACATTACTAGGTGGTTCTTGGCACTGTCCACTGATGTACGAAATGTTCATCTGTTTAGCACATGGCAGAGTTGTTTCTCTACGCAGATGACATGCTATGGGGTCATCCTGCAGCACTTGTAGAGAATATCTCCACTGCAATGTGCTCCTTAGCATGTCATAAACACCTTAGCTGTCCAAAGTTCCTAAATTTTGTATATATCTTTGAGCTATTTATTATGTAGTTGAAAAAGCTCTACTTTTCATAAAATTAATTTTGTTTTTTTTTTACTTCTTTTTATGAAAAATGTAGCATAATAACAAGTGAATTTCAATTTAAAATTTAACAACTTTATCAAAAAAATTTGCTTCATGCTCAAAAAAGATGAACAAATTGACAGTATACTATTTTAATCATTTGCTAAACCCTATTGAGGCTCAAAGGTGAGAGAATGGATTATTAATTATTTTACAGATGATAAAAACCTTTGTATGTCTGTTATGGATCTGGAGAAAGGCATCTGTTCTAGATCCATTTTATTAAATCTATGCATATGATTATGTAGAACTATTCGGACAGTGCATCAACGTGGATGATTTGATTACTTCAGAATTTGCTACCTATCCATTGAAGCCTATATCTAAAAACTGAGATTTGGTTCTTAAATTTTTGATTTATGTGCTGGAGTGCAGTATCCTCAAATAAGCATGGTTGCCTTAATATTATATGGTTTAGTATGCCAACAGGTAGCTGTGGTATAGTGATCTTTTAGCAAATTAAATCGTCTGCCAGACAAAAGTAATCTTGTGAAGAAACCTTGACATTGCATACGTTATTGTGTGTAAATAATAAAATTACCTAATACCTGAAAATTTTGATTATTTTCATTTCTACTCAAATTTAAAAAAAAAAATTGGCTGATAATTAATTGCCCCTCGAATGGACTTATTTTTAACTTGAAAACATCTGACTTTGCATGTAATTCATCTTGCCAACAGTCAGTTTTCTGTTGATTTGTGCAAACATTCATCATGCTGGTGTTCTTTTGTGGAAATTGCAAAATCTAACTTTGAACTATTTTTTAGAATTATCTATATTTCCTAGTGAGCATTAAGAAAGGGTTATTTGAACTTTTCTTACATTGAAGTAATTGAATGAATTAGTGGGGGAGAGCATTAAATTCAAAATCTAGGTTTCTTTAATGTGATAATGGAAAAAAACAATTTAATTGCCAGTATTTTCATTGGAGCAATAGATCCTTATCAGCCCTCTAAAGCAGAGATGGACAGTCTTTTGTTGCTAGAACCACTTCATGAGCTTTGGTAAGTGTCTCAGGCCACATATAATATAGGTGCAAATGCTTAAGTCATATCTGGTAAGTAGTGGAGGGTACTTACCAGATATGACTTAAGCATTTGCACCTATATTATATGTATCATTTGCACCTCAAATTTAATGAATTGCAATTTTCTTATTGCCCAATAAAATGGCAGGCTGGATATGGGCCAAGAGAAGTAGATTACCACTCCTAAAGTATATTTGCTCACATCTGAGAGTTTAAAAAGGTCAACAGTTCTTCGGCTTTTACCAATGCTTTGCCTTGTGATGAAATTAAGCAGGAGGATACCCTTCTGTTCCTGATGGATGTGATTCCTTACATGAAAAAAATAGCAAAAACACTTAAAATTGCTTTTTTTATTTCTATGTCTTCCATAGAGTTGTGATTTACTCTTTGAAATTGTTGATTAATTTGCTAATCTCTTGGTCTACAACAGCAAAAAAAGCTTCATTGACAGTTTAGGTATTCACAGAAATCAGCCAGAACTTAACTGCCTTTATAATCTACTTTAACAACGTGGTAATATAGATCTCTAATGCAAATTAGGCTACTAATTTTAGCACATTTGCTGAAATTGTGAAATTAGTGATGGAAAAGATTAAACGTTAATAAGAATTGTGCAAAAAAACTGTGCAAAAATTTGCCAAATGATCTGTGTGTGTGTTTTTTTTTTTACCTAATTTCCAATTGCTTTTTGCTGGCTTATGTTTGTTAAAATTGTTGTTCCACCATATCTTTCCAGCCTGCTAACAAATTTCTACGAGTTATGTATCAAACAAAAGCTTGTCATGTAGGGGAGTGCCCAATTCCCCTCCCCTTCATGATTTCTTCCCTCTTAACCCTTCCAGTGTTCTGGCTCAAAAACAGGTTTCCATCCAAAGGCCAAGCTATTTTTTCACTATGCTCAGCCAAAAAAGACTTTAACTTTATAACTTTTTTGCTAAATAACTAATGAAAGGAATTATGGCATGTTGTGTACCAAATTAATCAGCATTTAATTCTGGATTTTCTGAAAATCAAGTATTTAACAAAAAGACTACATTTTAATAGGACTTTTTTTAGAATCATGTAGTAAAAAAATGCATCTGGCAATGCAAATAAAAACTTAAAAAAAAAAAAAACTAATAGAAATGATTTCAATGCACCTGAATAGAATGGCTATGTATTTCTGAATAACAAAAAAAAATATTTTTTTTTTGGTTTTAAGTAAATATTTCTCTTATTTTGTAATTATTTTCTCAGTACCATACTCTAAGAAAATTCCAGGCTTCTAGCCAATTGTGCTGAGTCAAATAAACAAGTCAACTTTAGAATTTAAAAAAAAATAACCAACAGAAATAGGTCATGTTATCTATATATATCAAATTAAACAGAATTTAATTACGAATTTTATAAAAATAAATAATATGAACCAATAATGTTTATTTTAATAAGCCTTTTTCAAGGTGCTACCCACTGGATGGGATGTTAAGCTGTTGCCCATGTATATGAGAGCCATACCCTGTGCATGTTAAAAAACACTGGATGGTCTTGACAAGAGGCTACCATCTATCTCTTAATAGTTGTTCAATTTGTACCCTCCTAACAATCTTCCAAATATGTGCTTTAGAAAAAACATACCAATGATCAAATCACTTAGTGAATTTGTATTGACTTCAAAGGAAGATAGGCACCAAAATTTATCTTCTCGATCGAACAAAAATTACAGGGCCCTGTCTTCCTTTGAAGTTAATACAAATTAAGTAAGGTATCCTCATTACCTTACAAGAGTTACTTCATTGGTATGTTTAATTTTAATTTTTGCTTTTTAGGGACAACTTTACAGGAGACTTTTTTTTTTACTAAAAACATGTATCTTCCCCATGTTTCATAGGAGATAATTGCTGCTTTTTTTTTTCACAACTATGGAAAGCTATTGTCCATCTAAAAATGCAAAATGGCAATCTTTTGTTTGCAATGTAACATAATCAGTTGCCAAACTGAAAAGTAAGTAAAACTTGAAAAACTAGTAACATAATCAGTTGCCAAACTGAAAAGTAAAGGTAACTCCAGTAATGCTAATCCAATTGTTGCAAGTTTTATTATAGAGAACCATTATTATTTTTAATTAATTTCTGAGCAAGAAGGTCTTTTTAATTGTATACCATTATTATATTAATATTTCAGTTATGCCATACACAATCTCAAAAGCAGTCACAAATTATTATTGCCAATAGAGTGTAAAGCCTTTCTGAAATCTATAGAACTAGTAATCATAAGTTTTTCATACTATAAACATTTCTCCAGACTTTGGCTAAGTGAAATAATTTGGTTTATGCAGCTTCTGCTATGTAAAAGAGCAAGCGACTGGAATCCAAATGCAGTATAACATTTCCCCTCAGTTTTATTGTTTTTTTTTTTAATTTGGGGAAAAAAATGCATGAAAAATAAATAAGTTTAATAATTTTTGCCTCTTTTACCCTTACTAGCATTCTGAAAGGGGGCATGTTCCCTAGATCCAGCCCTGGTCAGACACAATATTGGCTCCCCTGTATGATCTGGTATTCCTAATCAAACTAGCCCATTTGCTCTTAATTAAAATATAATTTATCATATTCCTGTGCAACCCATCAGATGAAACCCATGTGTATTTATAAATAACCCAGTGTTTGTAGTATGTGTTAGTTATTCACATACCATTAAGAGTACTTATCTTTAGGGAGATGTTCCCCATTGACATTGGAACTACCAATGCCAAAGGGACTAACACCTGCCCAAAGGTCAGTGTCAGTGCCAACTTTAGCTAAGAGCTCCTGTTGTCTGTAAAATCCTATCCTCATCAGAATCCTGTGGGAGCATAACAATTGATGACATTTAAGTTTTGTTTTAAATTTATCTGTAAGAAATCATTAATGCAGTCATATCCCAGAAGTGGATCACTGGTGTGTCTGCTGAGAAGCAAACTTATGCCTTTGAGATGCTTTCCATCCTCCTTCCTTGAAAAGATAAATTTAAAATTATTTTTAAGTATCTATAAATTTAAAACTAAACTTAAATGTCATCAATTGTTATGCTCCCACAGGATTCTGATGAGAAGAATATGATTTTACAGACAACAGGAGCTCATTATTTTCCATCTGGTCTCTTAGAAAACCAGAATATCCAGGTATACTGCTGGAAATGCCATCAAGAGAATAATTTCTTTGCAATGTCCTCACATTTCAAGTACCTGTAGAGAGAAAATGGTTAATAAGATTTTTGAAAAAGAACTAGGTTTATTGAAAGAGATAGAGCCAACAAATATCAAACTGCCCTCTAATTGCAGGCATGGGGACAAAGATCCATTCCCCTACTGCTAAAGGCTGAAGCTACCTATGCTGGTAGGAACTACAATCACCACCTTTTCAAGTGGACCCTTTCAAAAACGAGAATCTAGATAGAAACTGACCTGCCTGAGACACATTAGGATTGTATTGGCAATGCCAAACTAGCTAAAGTAAAGGTTCAGGTATCTGCAATGGCTTCTGATCAGGACTATCCACCAGGTGATATAAGGTATTTGTGCCTCTGCTCAATTTGGTATGGCAATCCATAGGTCCACCAATGCAGCAAGTCCAGGATCTGTAATCAACTCAAAGCCATAAACCAGTGGGTATAAATGGTCAGTACCAGAACCATGGGAAATTGACCACTCCTCAGCAGGGCAGAAAAAAGTGGCCATAGATGAACAGATCAGTAGGCCACACTTATCTGGCAGTCCTCCCTTTTCATTCCCTCTCAAAAAAAAAAAAAAATCTCTTTTGAAAGGTATGAATCACCTGCACCACAAGATGTGGTCGGGTGCTAGGCCTGGCTGGTTCTGTGCATCATCACTGGGGATTGGTACACAGCTCTCCTTCAAGTGTATACCTAGCTATCATGAAGGTCTTTCACAGCTTCTTTGTTAAAGGTAAATTTTTTAACCATAGCCTATTTGAAATGGTTTTGTTCTTCAACCTAAGTGTAAACAAACCTTGATTTTCATAATGGCTAAGTGATCTGTCATAGTAAACCTCAGCTATCTGAGGGTCTTTCAGAGCTTCTTTGTCAAAAGTAAATTTTTAACCCTAGCACATTTCTTAATATTGAGTTGCAAGGCCAGCCACTAAAACCACTGAAATTTGTGCTTGACATAATTTTTGACCATCATCATCTATCATACACTGATACACAAAATGTTTCACATCATTGGTCATTATAAAATATTTGAAAACTACAGACTTCATTGGAACTCTCTTTGCCATTGTGAAAAGGTTTTAGACTCGAAAGTTTAAAACTTATAATTTCAAGTTCTTTTTAAATTTCATATAAGCATTAAAAATCAAATATTTCCTGAAAAGAAAAAATGAATTAATGGTATTAGTGTCTGAAATGGAAAACATTGTGTTTATTATTTAAGTGGTTTAACTACCATACCTTCCAGTGATGTCACACACAAAAACACTTTAAAATTTATATTGAGGTTGGAATTTGTAAAAATATATGACTACACAGCACTGATTGTAGCAAGAGATAACATTGTCTTTTATCCGTGTTTTTATTGCATCTGTGCAAAAGTACTATCCAATTTGATTTCATCTTGTCCATACATGTAGTGCTTTATGCTGATGTACAGAGGCGACTTGCAACAGTCAATGTGAATGTAGTATCTTGGTATTTACAGTACAAGCCTAAGTTCAGTTGGGCGGGGGTGGTTCAGTCGGTATCATGCCAGGTTCGAGTCCCAGCTGGGTCAGCATTGAGATTTATCTCCACAAAATTCCCCACCCTGCCCATGGTCAGTAGGGACACTAATGGGCTTGGAAAGGTTGCCGTCCGTCAGGTGTGACGTTAATCCATGGTCCCGTGTGTGAGAGAGCCATACCCTGTGCACATTCAAGAACACACTGGATGGCGACAGGAGGCTACCATCTGTCTCCCAACAGCTGTTCCAGTGGGTCCCCTCCCCCAGCCTTTGGAGTCCTTGTGACCTGACCATTTAGTCCGTGGTGTGGAAAAAAGTGCTGCTCAGAGGTAAAACAACCCTACTTAAGTTCAGTTTGGTGATTTAATAAAATGCATGAAAAATTGCTGAAAGTGCAGTAGCCGGCTAGGAACATTTGCAAAATCCTTATATTGATGTAGTAAGCCGGTGCACATTTTGCCAGTATTTAGAGAAATTTGAATTAGTAGTATGTATGTTCCATTACAGCCATTCCCTGGCTAAATGGTTGGCATGCTTGGGTACTGATCAAAGGGTTCTGCATTTCAGCCCCAGTTAAGACACTGATGTTTGTGTTGTCTTTCTGCTGAGGTCTCACATTTTCTTCTCTGTAGCATTTAGACCTTATTGTATTAAAGAGGTTAAAATATAAAAATCCAAAAATGTCTGCTTAGCCACCCATTGCCTACTTTAATAACAGTATTGTTAGGTATCTTTAGAGTTATGGAATTTCAAAATTAGATTAAATGTACAAAGGCAATAAGTTTTGCTAAAAAAAAAGGTGAAAATTTAAAATCTAAAACTTTCTCTGTTCAACCTTAAGTTGCATTATTTTATCTGGAGGATTGCTTTCTGACATGGACCAGTTTGTTACGAAATTTGAAAAAATTTTAAAAACACTTTTTGGCCCTGATTTGACTAAGGTTAAATTTAAGTGTAAAAATTTCCCTGTCTAAACCAGTGGTAGCTGGTGAGCTTCTAAATGGGTGGAGCCAGTCAATTATGTATAGAAACCAATTTTAGCTGGAAAACATAGGATGAGTTAAAATTAAGTTGGTGAAAGAAATGAGTTATTTTTATTTATTTGAAATTTAATATTATAATAGTTTTGTATATTTCAGCTAAATTTATACATACATATAATAGTATTATAAATGTTAAAAAATAGTTCAACACTGATCAGGATCATCTGCCAGCCAATATAAAATATCTGTGTATCACTTGGGGCTGGCATCCCACAAATAAGCAGATTCTCCTTCAAAAGCCCACCAGTGCAATAAAGTCTAAAATCAAAATCATATCCAACAAGCAGTTGGGTTATAAAAGGTCAATATTGAGACCCTGTAAAGTGAACACTCTTTAGCAGGGAAAAAAGTGAATGAAATAGATCAAATTGATCAATCAAAAAAGATTTCATTGCTGTTAAATAGTGTACATAAAAAAGCAGGATTTTTCAAGAAGCATAATAGATTCCTTTGTGCAGATAAGCCCCCCTCCACCACCACCACTACCAAATGCACTTTTTCTAGGCCCTCAGACCCTGAAAAATCCAGGATGTTAGTTCAAAATTTAACAGCACAGAAAACGTTTTTTAGTAGAATGGCAATATCAACACTAAATATGAAACAAAATTTTATTATTCATACATTTTTTAATGTGGTATATTTGTTACTTAATATAATTATATTCAATTTCAACAAGGTATTCACAATGATTAGCTGAAAGAGGCTGGTGACATAATGACATGAATTTTAACATTCTGAAAATAAAATTTTGATTTCTTTCAATTTTCATTAAACCAGTTTAATTCAGGGCATTAAAAGTGCAACAACAGGAAAGACGAGATATCAAAGCCATATTTAGTGAATTCATAGTTTATGTTACAAGGATAAAATGATTACAAATACAACTCAGTTAGACTTGTGGAATACAAAGAAATTAGGTTAGTCTTGTGTACACCATGAACAGCAATAATCGCTACTATACGGTCCGGTATTGAGAGGATGAGACATCGAATGTGTGTTTGGGGAATGTCAGTCCATGCAGTTTCAGTGTGTAGCCAAAGTTCATCTGTTGCAGCAGCTGCTGGTGTGCTGGTCATGAGATCATGGACCAGACATGTTCAATTGGGGACAGATCCGATGAACGTGCACAAGCCAAGGCAGAAATGTCACATGGTGGCTATCCAGGAATTGTTGGATGGGCATTGTCCTGTTGGTAAATGGCACCAGAGAGCCCCTGAAGATAGGTTACAACCACAGGCTCCAAAACCTCAGTGATGTAATGCTGGCTGTTCAACGTACCAGTAATGCATACAAGGTGCATGCGTAAGTGGAGTCTGATGTCACCCCATACCATAACACCAGGGGTGGGACCTGTATGGTGCTACATCGTGCATGTATCAATGAGTTTGTCACCATGGTACTGCCAGATACAGATTTGCCCATCATGGTGATGCATACTGAAGCGGGATTCATCAGAAAAGACAATGCGATGCCATTCGCTCATCCATGCGTCTTGGCACCATTGCAGTCACATACACCTATGTTGTAGAGTCAGTGGTAGCCAAAGCAATGGCCGCCTAGCAAAGATGCCCCGATGCTGCCAACAACATCAAACTGTACGTGCGAACACTGTTTGATGTGTAACGCACCCTAACTGTTGAGCTAAGGTCTTTGATGTGGCTGTACGATCATTCGAAGCCATGTGCATGAGATGTTTGTGTGACAGGGCCATTTAGATCCCTTATGTCAGCGAGTTTGTTCCTCCTCAACCCACTGACACCATATTCTCATCCCTGTGGCAACATTCTGTCCAACATGAGCACTGATGTCTCGATACGATAATCTGCCTTCCCATAATCCCACAATTCTCCCTCGATTGAAGTTGGAAACCTTGTATGAATGCCGTGTTCTTCAGCGGGGCATACTTGATCCTTTAGTGTGCAAGAACTGTGAGCAAACACAATTCCAGTGCTTTACACCGGCTCTTTGTAATCTCCTCTTATACCACTTCCAGGGGACATTACTGTCACACATGATGTGCTGCACTTTGAATCATTAACATGTTCTCCCATCTTACATATTTCAGGACACTCTGATTAGTTCTTCCTGGTGTTGCACTTTTAATGGCCAGCAGTGTATTTATTCTTTTACAGTATGAAATTTTAAAATAAAAATTTAATGTGCTACATCCCACATTGAAAAACTTTGATCTAGAATATATCCTTCAAGATGACATAAGTAAATATTTAAGTTTGTCACTTCATAAAGAATGTGCTTTTTTTTTTTTAATATTTAACTCTTGCAGGTGAAATCTGATGCATCATCAAGCAGTGAAAGTGATTCTTCTAGAACATTAGTGATACCTTTGGATAATTCTGTGGCATTTCAAACAGAACCAAATGATGGGAAAACTACTCCTTCCGATTTAGTATCAGCTGTGACATTTAGTCAGTTCCGTGGACTTGCAAGCCTTACATATTCATGTGCCAGAGAATCTCCTTTGCCACAGTTGACATGGGCTGATCCAAGAGATGTTTGGGATTCAATGGTCCGTAAGGATTCTGTTTATCCTCGAGATCATAAAATGTTGTCTCACCATCCTACTTTGCATGCCAAAATGAGAGCTATTCTCTTGGATTGGCTAATAGAGGTGATTACTAAATATTTTATTAATGAATACTTTTAACCAGTTATTTTTTCATACTATTACTTATAGCTTGTTCTGTGCTTAAATATTTTAAATTAGTCCTATCTGGTCTAGTGGTTAGTGTACCTGAGTACTAAATCCAGTTGGCATGTCCCTGTGTAAGTGTATGTTGTATGAGAAGCCAGTGCAAACTTAATATAGCTTCTAGGTTATCACTGTTCCTTATGTAGGGAAGTACCTTCTTTTTTTTTAATTATAATCCTAATAGAAAATGCCAGAAGCACCTAATTCCTTTACATAATTATGTTTCTCGTAATTCAGCAGGTATAATACACTAATGTTTTATACTTGTTCATCTGCAGTTTCATTTTTAGCTGCAATTGTTGGCAAAATTTATAAAATTGTAAGTTTAGCTTTATTGCAATAATCTGAAATATGCAAAAACAAAATTAGAAGCAGCAGAGATATGCAAGAAGTTTGTTTTTCCCTTCTGAAATAGTATTATAAATGCATAAGCTGTTAACTTGATTCTAAGAAGTATGCTACTATTTAGTTACTGTAAATATTCCATCCTCCAATATTTTATTCTGCAATAATTGAAAATAAACGTTCAGTTCCACATAAATCATGTTTATACATTATTTCTTATAACAACGAACAATCAACCTAAATGAAAGTTTTGTGATACCACTTCAATCATACCACATTTTTAAGGACCGCCAAAAGTTTAAAGTTATAACACCCTGCATAATTTCAATTGCTGGATAAAACACTGCCCAGAAGTAATCCCAGTCATATTCTACTGTAAGCCAATTTATGTCTCTCCGAAATACACCAAACTACTACAGAATTAAGATGTGTTCTCAAGTTTTTCCATTCGTGATCCCTTTGTATTGACAGAAATTTTCACACCCCACACTTGATGGAATTCTTCCCGCCCTCCCCTTTTTTACCATTTATTCAATTGATCACTTCACATCCTTAACATTGAACAAAATTTTTACCCCCTCTTACCATTGATGTGATTTGTACCATACAGTTCTTTATCATTGACAGAAGTAGCTTGAACTGAGATATGATTATTCTCATGACAGAATGCTCCAGACAACAGTATGGGGTGTAGCACCATGCAATTTCTGGTAAACTAACGTGCCTGGAGCAGCTGATTGAACAATCTAAGGAAAGAGATGCATATGTGGATTAGAGTTAATTGGAAACCTTGCAAGGTAAGAGGATGGCTTGAGGCTACATAATGTAGGAAGTTGTCTGCTTTTTCTCTTGGAGAGAGCACTGGAAAAAGGACGCGTATGTTGTAATTTAGTTAGTGAAGTGAGTGTAACATACTGAACTTTAATCCTAATCTTTATAATGAACAAATAGTTTTTTTACACATTCAGTTGTATCCAGCTGCTCCTCCCTAAGATACTCTCAACCCACAGTTACCCTGGAATGATGATGATAAACTTTTTCTCCTTAGGATGTTTATGCAAATTCAAGAATATACAAAATTTGTGCTGTTAGTGCACATGCCAGTTTCTTTTTAGAGCATAGTGGACCAGTTCAAATTATGTGATCATGGACATAATTTGTTGTTACAATTTTTTAGGAGGATAAGTTATATATATATGCATTACAGGAAAAAAAGGTTAGACACAAAGCATTACCAATGTGCATACACTGGTGGTTTCCATTCATGCGCGTGCACGCACGCACACACACACTACTAGGTGCACCACACCTAGGCTCACAGATATCCAGCCATTGAAATAATTAGGGAAAAAAAGTAAAGAATTGTGCAATTGGTGATATTTCATGTAAAACAATATGAATTTAGTAAGATTTTCTATGTCAGTTCTATATTGAAGTTATTGCAGAGATACAATTCAGATGTTAACTGCTTTTTTTCCAGGTTTGTGAAGTATATAGGCTGCATAGGGAAACTTTCTATCTTGCACAAGACTTCATTGACAGGTATCTTGCTTTGAAATGTAGTGTGCCAAAACAGCAATTACAACTGCTGGGAATTACTGCCCTTTTTATTGCTGCCAAAATAGAGGTAATCGTGTTTTTAAATTTGAATGTATTAATATTTTAACCTTTTTTTAGTGTAAAAATTCTTATTTTTGCTGTGATAATTAATATTCACTGATAATAAACATTAATAGAGCCTGTGCAGATTATATCCACGTTTAAAAGTACTTCATCGTGGATAAAAGATTAATTTGACACAGAGAGCAAATAAAACTGCAAAGTCTAATATATTATTGGCAATTATTGTGAGAGATGAAAACAACTTGGAATAACAAAAGAAAATACTGATTTGAAAATTCATTGATATTCACTTTATCTCAATGATGTGAAGGAATTGATCTTTTTGCTCACAAAGCAGAATTAAGGTTTTTTTTTTTTAAATTACTGTTGAGCATAGTAAACTCGAGTTAAATCTGAAATTTTGTCTTGGAGATCACAAAGTTTGCATAGTGAAATGTAGAGGGGAGTGCTGTGTAATAAAAGTGTCTTCCCATAATCCTGGACAACTGCATTTAAAAGAGCACAATTACATTCTAATAAACTTCTATCGCATTTAGTAAGGCATATTTTTATAAAATACATACTTATTTTATCAAAGTATAATTTTACATTAATTATTAATCATTAATAGCCCATTTCACCAATTTCTTTACTCACAAGCATACATCAGACTGGCTAGTTAATAAGTAGTCAGTCTAATATATCCATCTATAGTAAATACACTGATTACCTGTAGAAACAGAATTAACAATAGTTAAAACTTCTGAAAAAAATTTTTGCCGACACGGCAGGAATCATACCTGCAACTCTTGATTCATGCCAGAGTATGCTACCATTACACCACATATCAGACGGTAAAATCTTTCAGAATAAGACCTATAAATCTTTCACTGAGATGTGGCGGACCTTGCACCATCTATACTTCAGGAGAGGCAACTTTTTCCAGTTGTTGCTAATAATTTAGATGTTAATAAGGTGTTGCTAATAAGGCTCAAGCATTTATTATTAAAAATCCATCCATAGTAAATACACAGATTACCTGTAGAAATAGACTTCAACAATAGTTAAAACTTCTGAAAAAAAATTTTCAACGCAGCGGGAATTGAACCTGCAACTCTCCAGATTCCTGCTAGAGCATGCCTTGGCGAAAACAATTTTCATAAATTTTAACTATTGTTGAAGTCTATTTCTACAGGTAATCTGTGTATTTACTATGGATGGGTTTTTAATAATAAATGCTTGAGTGTGATTGATCTTCTCATTAAGCATCTAAATCATTAACAACAATTGGAAAAAGGTGCCTCTCCTGAAGTATAGATGGTGCATGGTCCATCAGATATCAATGAAAGATTTTACAATCTGATGTGTGGTGTAATGGTAGTGTACTCTGGCATGAATCTGGAGAGTTGCGGGTTTAATTCCCGCCACGTTGGTGAAAAAAAATTTTCAGAAGGTTTAACTATTGTTGCAGTCTAATATATGTTTGCAGGTAAAGGAAATTAGCTTAATGGACTATTAATGGTTAATAATTAACTGAAAAATGTACTAAATACTAAAATGATACTTAAAAACCATCATTGTTGGAAAATCTCAATGATTAAGTAGCTAATATATACAGATCATATAGGTTTGCATGTGGAACTTGTTATCTGTGCAGTAAATATTAATATTTAGCTTGTTTGCATTCTAAAACCATACTAGGGGTCATTAATTTTGAAATATTTTCAGAAATTAACTTTTAGAACCTTATTTTGAATTAATTAACAAAAATAAGTCATTGTATATTTTTTTTTAAATGCATTTAATTGTAATATTAATTTTTCAAAGAAAATTAATTGCAGGTGAAATTTAAAAAAATGCCATTTTCCTAAATTATTTTAATATAAATACATTGGTTTCTGTAAACTAAGGAATAACCTGGTTTTTCTCAAATTTATTAGAACTGTTGCATGTGAATTGGAAGATAAGGTTGGGTTGTTTAACTTCTGAGTAGCATTTTTGCACACAATGGGCTAAATGGTCAGGTCACAAGGACCTCAGTGACTCAGAAAGTTGGGGGATGGAGATCCACTGAACAGCTGTTAGGAAACAGATGGTAGCCTCTTGTCAAGGCCACCCAATGTGTTCTTTAATATGCATAGGATATGACTCTCCCATACACAGGACCATGGCATCATGTCCCATGCAACAGACAGTGGCTTTCCAAGTTCATCAGTGTTTCTACTAACCGAGAGCAGGGAGTTTTGTAGAGATAAATCTCAAAGCTGGTGCAGGTGGCACTCAAACCTTGGATCTTCAAATTACGAGTCTGGCATGCTACTGAGCCACCCTCAGAAGATGGGTTGAAAAATGAAAGAACACTTTTCCCGAAATTATATATGAATATAGACATGGTAAAAAAAAAAGTAAAGGGCAACTGATATAACCAAAGTGGTTAAATATGAAATGTCGTCCCTGCTACTGCTATACAGGCCATCTCAACAATGTATCATGCTTTTAAAACTACCCAACAGCAATGTGGGTAGTAATATCCATTGCTCCTCCAGAGCATGTTGAAGCACTACCAACACTATAGGTGTTACAACCCTTTAACAAATATTTGTAGCATGATATGGTTACCTCCTTATTAAATGATGCTAGATTTAATAAAACACAAATATAAGCTGTTGTTGTAAAACCAACTACATCAGTTCTCACTCAAAATGCATTCTCTCACTCAAAACTCATTGCTCATCTTAACTGATGCTACAAATTAGGGTGGAGGTGGCTCAGTTGGTAGTGTGCCAGGCTTGTAATCTGTAGTTGAGTCCCAACTGGGTCAGTGTTGAGATTTATCTCTGCAAAATTCCTTGCCCACAGTCAGTAGGGGACATTAAGCCGTGGCTCCATGTGCGGGAGAGCCATACTCTGTGCATGTTAAAGAACACACTTGATGGTAGGCTACCAGCTGTTCTAGTGGGTTCCCTCACCCAACCTTCTCTGGACCTTCAGGGTCCGTGTGACCTGGCCATTTAGCTCATGGTGTGCAAAAAAGTGCCGCTCAGAGGTGAAAACAACCCAAGTTGCTACAAATCAATGTGGAGAGCAAATCTCTGTACATCTGAAGAGCATAAACTACCAATTTAGATAGTCCTTTCTGAGGCCTCAGGTCAAGGGTAAACACACCACTGGCCACCTAGCTTAAAAGCACACTTTATGAAGTCTTTGGCATACAGTGGTAGTGGATATTGCCATTCAACTCCATGCTATGTTGTTTTTTTTTTAATAATATTTTTATTCATATTTATGTTATACAAAAGTTTAAAAAATGACTTGCAAAGCATCTTCTTATCTGCAGGAGAGAAGACCAATCAATTGACTCCCTCAAGCTAACCTATAGCTCTACACCGCATTTCTGATGTCTGGTACCCAACAAATCTGCTATCTTGATAACTCCACTTCTCAGGAGAGTTGGAATAGCTTCAAAAAGTCCACTTTTAATGCTCGACACATTTGCATATACCACTGCTCTCATCATTCATATACATTCCATACTATACATTACTCATATATGGGAAAGATGGGGGGGCAGTGTCCAGGCCCATGAAAATGAGCAACATTTTGAGTATTATATCTAGCAATATTGTTTTAATATAACGTATTATTTGAATTAGTGAAAAAATTTAAATTGATAACAACAATATTATATTCAAAGCTATAGCTTTAACTTTCCATGTTATGTCAACAGAAATCTATCTCCGAAGCTCTATAGCATCTAAAATATGCATTTAATGGGAAAATGTGATGAAGATAAAGTTGTAGACTGGTACTTGTAGACCCGTCAGCGCTAGGTTCTTTTCAAGCTGTGAGTGTGTGCAGAAAGGTACTTGTCTCTACCTCATCAGGATGTTGCTGCTATTTAGGTGGCAGACACACAAACTCAGATTTTACATATAAGCACTTGATAAAAAAAAAAATACCCCCTCAAGCAGCTGCTTGCCACAGAAGTCTGACAGGAGCCTGTCAGTTTATATGCCATAGTATAAGGTCTGAGAGGATGGCAGGACCTCATCAGAAAAATGACACAAACAGCCATGCCTTACCTGGGGCTCGAACCCAGGTCCCTTAGTAGCCAAGCACGCTAACCACTCTGCCATGGGACAGCTTAAGCACTTGATGCATTTAATTAAAAACTGTGACTGAAGTTAAAGATAATCAAATTTATTTAAATATTGATTTATCATCAATATTCATTCAGTATTTAGAGTTAAGGAAGCTGGAATATTTAATAATAAATTATCTTGTTTTATAAAAAATCATTCATAATTATCAAATATTGAAATAAGACTTATTATTTAAATTTCAATTAATATCGGGTAAATTTTTATGACCCATTATTGTTGTGAAATATTCTAGCTTCCATAATTCCTTAAATACTAGACAAATGTTATTGAAAATCAAAATTTAAATAGATAAGATTACGATCTTTAATTTATTTTCAGTAACATTTTTCCATTAAATGAATATTTTAGAACTTATAAGCTTCAAAGTTAGAATCCCATTTGCATAACATGGAAATTCTCTAATGTTTTGTTAGGGCAGTGTAACTCATTCTTTACCCATAGCGTAAATTTTCTTTCAGAATGATAAAAGCAATAAAAATAATTGCTACTAAAACAAGTAGTGTAAACTTAGTACAGAAGCACTAATCTTGCAAGCTGCATTGTTTCTGGTGTTCTGTTCATTATCCAGTCAGATTCAATTTCTAATCCATGTCACATAATCATCAGTACTAGCAAAATGTGGCTAATTCTCCATACCCTTTCATCATTTGTATTTTTCCTCTAAGCATCCCCTATTGAGGAAATGTGTACACAAAAAATTTATTATTTTTTGTAAACATGCTTCCTGACAAAAACCATGCTCTTCATCATTTTATCAATAAATGACCATGTATATTCTATTGAAGCAGTCTGTAAAATTATTGCTGTTAGAGTTATTGGTAAAACGTCTTGCTTTTAAAATTGTTAAATTGTAAGCTATAATTTAAACTTTTGTGTTTTTATTCTAGGAAATATATCCCCCCAAATTATCAGAATTTGCATATGTAACAGATGGAGCCTGCACAGAAAATGAGATTCTAGACAAAGAACTTGTGCTTTTAAAGGTTTGTAAATGTATCTTTAATGTGTAAAATATCTCTGTGGAACAAAGAGTTAAGCTATGTTTTCACATAAAATGGTCTTTTTTAATGCAAATTTGCTATGAACGATAAATAATTTCCAATCATTGCTGCCAATGTAAACCTCAACCATTACTCTACTATTAGAATTTCAAAAATTTAGTGTAGTTTGCAATATTCATTTATTTAAAGTTCTGGCATCTAACTTTTTTCCACTTTTAGAGGATGCTACTGAAATTTTTTAAGCTCCCACTTATAATGGATTTATTTTATTAATACCTATAAACAAAAAGAATTTCTTATAATAAAAATTGCATTTTTCCTCCCACACCTGATGGTAAGAGGGTTATTCATTACTTGCTACCAATGTAAACCTCTTAACCAATAGTGTCCAACTATAATGGCTTCTTTAAAGTACCTTTAGTCTATTATCAAAGGAAATGATCAGATTAGTTTTCATTGAAAGCAAACTTGAGTGTACTGTCACTGTAAACAGATGTGCATTACATTCTAATGGTTTTCATTGGGTGAAGTGCTTTAAATGTTTATAACCCAGAGAGACTTGAGCTTTAGGAGTTAGTTTTTCCCGATGTATTTATTATTAATGTGGAAAGAATAGAGCAATTGTGTATTGTATGCAGTTTGTGAACCAGTGTATATATCCTGTTGACTGGTACAAAAGCCACTTGGCCCTTTGTTACATCATACATAAATCCAAATTTTGTTGTGGATTTGTTTGATGAGCCCACTTTTCTATAAGAAGTGGCAACAACTGTAGGGGTTCAGTTGAGCTGAGCCCCTTGGTTGCCTAGACCACAGGGGCAGAGCTCCTAATTAGTAATATTCTGTTCATTATAACTAGTCTTGTTAATCTTGCTGCAGATAGAATTGGATTATATAGAGATATTGTTTATTTTTTAAATTTATTCTACTATAGTTAGGAAGGATGAAAAATTAGTCTTTAATTGAAAGTACCCAGCATAATATTCTGTAGTTTCTTTTCCATTAAGTGAAATTAAACATGAGTACTCTTCAGAATCATTGCAATTAAAATCTGAATGCAAAAGAAAAATGATTAATTCAGCAGTCAATTCACATTTCATTTTTACAGGCTCTAAACTGGGATTTAACACCTATGACAATAAATGGCTGGTTGAACATTTATCTCCAGTTGGCTGATAACATGGAAAAAGATGGAGATGGCTTTCTTGTACCTGATTTTTCTGGGCATGTGTATGTTCAGGTTGCTCAGGTAATCTTTATTTTTACAAATAACATTACATGTTCTCGTCAAAAAAAAATTCTGCAAAATACATATTCTATAATCAAAAACTTTACAATAGCTGATATTTTATTAGTAATGCAGATTTGCCAATTGCTCCAGTTAGAAGTATCTCTGGAATTGAGAACCAGATCTTAATTCCAGATACTCCAAGTGGAGCAAACAATACTATGATGCTCTTGTTTATTACAAAGATATAAACAATTAATATGACAATTTTAGAATTGCATGTAAAAGAGGGAAACCTAGCTTTTGAGTTGTTTGCTTTGTGGACTTGTCAAGGTGTGTTTCAATAAATATCTTCAGGGAGCAATTGTATTAAGCTATATATGTATATGAAATGAAAACTTATGATCTGGGAAATGTCATGGAGTAGTAAGAAATTTTTATATTAAATGAGGGCATAAGTCTAAAGGATTGCCATGTGTAAAAAAAAAAAGTAGGGGGTAATTTGAAAACTGCCTATATGTCAAATGAAAGCTTATGACATGGTAAATGTCATATAAACTATATATGAATCAAAATTTAAACTTTCTGCCCCGCTTACACACAGAGTAGTTTAAACAATTCCATAATATCTCCTAACCAAGGAGCCAATTATAGCAAACTTGTTTCCTAATTTGAACTTAATATTCTGATACTAGTTATAAGTAAAATATTGTGTTCACCTTATGTAATATTAATTCTTTGTATTCAGATGTTAATGTATCTTATGGAGGGGTGGAAAAATCACCAATGGTGTGTGAATTGGCAAGTTTCAGGGCTGTTGCTTTCGAAATTAAGAAAAATTACAACAGTAAATATTTCCAGGGGAAAGAATATAAACTCTTGTCATTGAATGCAATATCATTAATTTGGCTGAGTGGTCATTTTTAATGTAGATTAAGACAAATGTTTTTACTCCTCCTTCCCATGGGGTGGGGGTGGCTCAGTCGGTAGCGTGCCAGGCTTGTAATCTGTAGTTCCCAGGTTCGAGTCCCAGCTGGGTCAGCATTGAGATTTATCTCCGCAAAATTTCCCGCCTTGCCCACGGTCAGTAGGAGACACCGATGGGCATGGAAAGGCCGCCGTCCGTCAGATGGGACATTAAGCCGTGGCACCGTGTGCGGGAGAGCCATACCCTGTGCACGTTAAAGAACACGCTGGATGGCCTTGACGGGAGGCTACCATCTGTCTCCCAACAGCTGTTCCAGTGGATCCCCTCCCCCAACCTTCTCTGAGCCTTCGGGGTCCATGTGACCTGGCCATTTAGCCCATGGTGTGCAAAAAAGTGCTGCTCAGAGGTAAAACAACCCAAATCCTCCTTCCCATATTCATATGCATTTGTCTGCCTTGTAAAACATCTGGCTAGTCAGATTTTCCCCCAACCCCTGATAACATGAATATACTTAGATATAAGAAACATGTAGAACTATATGTACATTCTCCTGAAAAGGTTTTGCAATGCTACTTATTACTCCTGACAGAATTTTAAAAAATGTGACAACTCATGATGAACATGTTTCTAAGTATGTGAATAAAAAGTGAAGCATACTTAAAATCAGTTGGTGCTTTCATATCTTTTAATAGTTATGTATAAAAATGTTCCCACTTTATCTGACCTAGAATTTTGTTTACAATTATAAGATGCTATATTTCTTGTGTTTAGCAGAAATAAGTAAATGCATTATAATTTCAAGCAAAATTTCATTTCTAAATTCAGGAGTAGAAAATTCTTGAGAGCCTTTCACCCAAGCAACTAAAAATTTTGTGTTGGAAGCTAGGGAATTGCCATATTCTAAACAATTCCAGAAGCTAGTTTTAATGATTTACAGAAAATTTTGCATCCCTGCTTGTAATCCAATTTTAAATTTTTTATCCATTGTAGAATTCTGATTGAAAGGGAGCTAAGTCCCTTCTCTGGCTGCATACTTTCAGAAAACTGAATATATGCACTATTCCAACCACATATGTCTGTCAATCTTATCTTTTTTATGTCACAAAAAGTAACAGAGAAGTAAGTGTTATTTGAATATTCTAGACCAAAGCCTTTCAGCCAGTGTTCTGTGGAATACTAGAGTTTTGAAGGCATTTGTAGGTATTCTGCCAAATAAAGTAAGAACTATTTAAAACAAATTTCTCATTATTTGTTGCATGTTCCATTATTGGAAAAGGTTTAAAAAATACTGTTGGTAGAGCATATGGTGTCATTTAAGATGCATTGCACAGAAATCTTCCAAAAAAAAGAGTACCGAAAATAGGTAAAAACTAAAATCTTGTTTTAAAAGGGTAAGCTATTGATTCTTGCATGTTAAACCAAATGAAATGATGTCATATTATAATTTGCTATTTTTATTGAGGTTTTTTAAGTGAAAAGTGGACAAATAATGGTTTTATTTATTGTCCATACCTGTTAAGACATTTATTTCAATGTGAAGTTAGAAACACCTTTTGGGCTAATATTATACAAAAATGCATGTTTTTGGATTTCAAAGCAGGTAGACAAGTTTGAGAGTTCATGTAAGATGACAGGATTGTTTTTGGTGGGGGGGCAACAAACCTTTTTTTCCCCCATGGTGTGGCCTTTGGATGAGCCCACTACTTTTCAGTTTATTGAAATATTTATAACAATTATTTAACCCAAATGTAGAAAGGAAAATTACTTTCCATTCTTTCAATATTCAAAACATTTCATTTTATAAAAAATAGTAAAACTGATGAAGTGGCAAAATTCCCCGCCCTGCCCACGGTCAGTAGGGGACACCGATGGGCTTGGAAAGGCCGCCGTCCGTCGGATGGGACGTTAAGCCGTGGCCCCGTGTGCGGGAGAGTCATACCCTGTGCACGTTAAAGAACACGCTGGATGGCCTTGACGGGAGACTACCATCTGTCTCCCAACAGCTGTTCCAGTGGGTCCCCTCCCCCCAACCTTCTCTGAGCCTTCGGGGTCCATGTGACCTGGCCATTTAGCCCATGGTGTGCAAAAAAGTGCCGCTCAGAGGTAAAACAACCCAACTGATGAAGTGCTATAAGAATTTGAAACTGAATTCTATTAAAATAATGTTCAAAGGTGAGGGTGGAATGAATTGCACTGCTGCCTTTGGCAGCAATTAATAACTTCACTAAGTATGTTTGCCTAATCTATGTTCTATCCTTTTGAAATTGTTTCACATTTCTATATCAAAAACTAAATGTGCCCAAAATACAGAGAAAATGTAACAAAGTTCTGATAATTTAGGTTATGTGACTGTTTATTAAATATCACCCAAAAGGCTAGTGGCTATAGGTTTTGTTGTTATTAGTTATGAGAATGAAAAATATTAATTCTGTATGGCAAAAGATCACACAGTTTTCCAACAATACACAAAGTGAAATATAATGAACTTGCCTTCAATTAGTATTTCTTATACTGCAAAACTTTTTCAAAATAATTCAAAAATTTCATTTTCTTTATTATCTGGTGTAATGAATGGTGTTTGTCTATCTTGCAGTTGAATTTCAGTGGCAAACAGCTAA
This sequence comes from Ryuthela nishihirai, assembly GCA_038380435.1. Lineage (NCBI taxonomy): Eukaryota > Metazoa > Arthropoda > Arachnida > Araneae > Heptathelidae > Ryuthela > Ryuthela nishihirai. The sequence continues at coordinate 46,951,204 of JAWZYU010000027.1, forward strand.
TTTATAAATAAAATGGCATTTTTATAAAATGCCAGTGACATCTACTTTTACTGTATTTATAATTATGGAAATGCTGGATGAATATCCTTCACTTGTACATATATATATATCATTTGGTATTTTTGACATTTCCTCGCAAGGATATTTGTATATGAAATATCTTTCATAAACTGAATAGGTTTCACTGCTTTAGATAAATAAACACGTGGAACTAACCTTATTCAGCAAATAATGACAGAAACTGTATGTCATTTTAAACATTGAAATATGCTTTATCAAAACCAACTTGAAGGACCAGAGGTAATTTCAAAAGGGTTCAACAAGATAGTTTTTTTTAGGGTAGGGCAATCATTGTGACAAAGTTTATAAACTCCAAGTTGCATGAAATTTTAATATAATAAAGATGTGATTAGATGTATACCATCCAGCATTTCCGTGTATAGTATAAAGAGAAAAAAATAAACTATCATTTGGCATTCTTTTTAAATAGCATACTAATTAGTTTTTGGTTTAAAAATACCAACATAATTTTAAAATGCTCCAAATTATCCATCTGTTATGATGGAAGTATAAAACGGCTACGTAAGTACCTCTTCAGATTTTCCTATAACTGCTCATTTTCGTTTTCAGTGTGGATGGGAGCATTGTCATCCCAGAAGATATTTGTCTGCATTGAAGAGGTACTGCATCAAGTGATGGAAATGATCAGCTAGGATGGGAAAAAATGGTTTACAGTGACTTTGCCATCTAAAGGAATAACCAGTCTGTACTGAGAAACAGCAGCCCTACTGTTTTAGAACAACCTGCAATCTTCACTGATGGAATTAATAGATCTCTGGTGTAATCTTTCTTAGATTCCTGCCAGATTTCTCCAATAAATGGTAAAGGGAAACATCTAGATATACGTATTCACAGGTGTAATGGGAGTTTATTACGACTTTCCTGTTTGAAATTCTTGGTGAATACATAGCTCAGCTTAAGACTCTCACCTGTTTAAGAATCCAGGCTAATTTTTTGCAACTACAATAGCAGAAATATTTCTATCCACTATTGTGCTTCACTAATATTGATATATATATATATAAAGCTTGTTATCAGCTTTAATATATACCAATTTGACAAGGGGTTAACTGTAAAGTTGCTGTGGAATTATCTAAGTGTTTTTAATGTCATATCAATGCCTAAGATTTTAAAGTAATCAAGATTCACTTACTGTTAGCGAATATTTTGAATCCACTTGTCTCCATTCCATTTAAGAGGTACTGACTTTTGACCTTCATTTCTGTTCTTTTATGTAGTGTTGGATCAGAATAAGGAAAGGGTGAGTAGGAAGAGCAGCATATTTATCTTCACTTAGAAAAGTCTTATCATATTTCTGTGTTTGTTTCATCTCAGTCTTTGACCCCTTGTGTGTTGCTTTAACTCGGAACCAGGTTAAAACCACCTTGTGTGTTCAAAGCCACTAGGCATAATTTTTCTTTGTGTGTGTGCATGCAAGCACATATTGTGCATTCTGTAGAGTCCCTGCAGTTGGTAAGACAGTTCATTTGGAATGTTTCCATTATTTTCATAATATATAGATTTTGTGATACTGTGTACCCATTATATTCATTCTACATTGGAATTCCACATTCATTACACTTGTAGAATGCCCATGCAATGTTTAAACCAATTATAGATGTCTTATGCCAAACATTCATGTCTCTAAAGGATGGAAAACTTGAACGTAGTTTTCATACTGGCATAAACCCTTTATTGTATCCAGAAATGTTATTGGGCTGGATTTAATGAAATATGTGATATGAAGTTAGAACAATCTTTAGATCAATGAAAATGGACCTTGGTTTCATGCTCTATTATTATACCTCCTCAGGTAATTCACCATTTAAGTTTATTAATTTTTAAACCATTTTTCTATTAGTGGAATATTGAACAAAAGTAAAGTTTTTACTAACATTATCATTCATAGAAAATTGTATAAGAATTGTACTGTTAAGCTTATATATTTATATTAAATTTTCATAACTATTTTCTAATTAACAAGTTGCCTCATTTTGTAATACAATAAAAGAATTTTTCAATGTGATTATAAACTTATGTTGTAATTTTTTTTGTTGCAGTTGTTAGATCTCTGCATATTAGATGTTGGATGTCTTGAGTTTCCATACAGCATAGTTGCTGCATCAGGCTTGTACCACATGACTTCTGAGAAAGTGGCATTAACTGTATCAGGTACCTTAAATATTACTGTCAACTTTATTTTTGTAAGATGTATTTTGGTTTCTTTTAGGATTCTTGTCTTGTTTTTTGCATATTTGTTGATACTGTGAAATTGTGTTGTCAGTGGGGAGGGAGGGGGGGATTAAAACCGTTGTAGTAAATAGCTTAATTCTAAGTAATTCCATATTAGCTATTCATCAGAATATGCTGGGAACAGCATTTAGATTTTAGCAAAAAAGCAACTCAAAAGGATGTGTGAACAAGCTTTTAATGTGTACACCCTAAACATATTAGCAACACTGTAAATTGGACCTGCAGAAAACTCCACCCAAGACTCAGCAGAATAACCTGTTTAAAGAGAAACTTGAACTTATTACCACACCTAAATTTGTCCAATATCTAGAAATTTAAGTTTGCAATTGTACCTAGATAACTTGCCTGTACAGCTGTACTTCAAATGCATCAGATCCTTCATTTCATCAATAACTAGATTTTATATAGTTTAAATTTACAATAAAAAATAATATAAATATCCCCTCAAGCAGCTGCTTGCCACAGAGGTCTGGCAGGAGCCTGTCAGTTTATATGCCATATTAGAAGGTCTGTGAGGTTGGCATTTACAATAGGGGCAAAATATATATATATGTTGTTTTTTCACCCTTCCAGTGTCCACATCGTCTGTATATGTCTGGAGAATCTGAATAAATGGGCCAAGGATGTATGCATACGTTTTTAGTACAACAAAAAACAATCAATTTTTAAAAAAATAAAAATATCCATTGTACTTTTATATATATATATCTTATAAAATAAGATATAAATAAGCTTCAAAAATAATATTTTGTTTTTTAATTTGCATATTTTATTAAACTACAATATAAATAATGTTATGAAGCCATCTGATTGCCATTTCTTAGAAACACTAAATAGTATTGCCGATCTGCTTGTTAAGATCTGCTTGTTAACGTTCCTATTTGCTGAAGCAACCTTCTGATTTAAGCTCACAAGTTTGATTTAAACTATTATCAACAAATATTTCCTTAAATTTTCGAAAATCTCCTAAAAATAACAAAAAAGTGCTATTTTTAAAAACGGTAGATTTTGGAAGTAATTACAAAATACATACTGCATTTTTTTTCCCCGTTTCACACTCTTTTCTGTCATAAACCTATTTCAGTATTCCCAAGATATTTTTTATCATTTTTCCCAGCATCCTTCAAATCGAAACTGAAAGTAAGCACATCCTTAGAAATTCTGGTTGCACCTGCATTTAATTAGTTATGCTTCACTGAGTCAATACACAGATGGCTGACACATGCTATCTCCATTCTGTGCACTATAAGTGTTTTTTACAGTTTTGGTGCAGTATATTGGATACTCTTTGTAAAGTTAGTATTTTTTTTTACATTTAAACCTTAGTTTTCATTTCAGTAGATTTATTTTTGGAAATTAGCAATCTTTGGCTAATCAATAAGTATTGATTTTTTCATAATTATGTTATATGGTATGGCCAGCCTACAACTTGTTGCTATGGATATTTTAGCATCACATTAGGCTACATGTTAATTTTTATTTTATTATTTATTACTTTTTCAGTAAAACTTTGATATAGTATCATTTTCTGAAAATAAATATGAGGTCTTGGATATTGGAAGCAAATTAATTTCTTTAGATTTCTGTTAGTTCTTTCGATCAGCTGATTTATCGATCTTTCTGAGTTATGCTAGATCGGGGGCCAGCTTAAAAGTTGTAGATATTTTATTTGACATCCCATTTGGTTATATGCAATTTTTCTTTTATTATTTATTGCTTTTTTAATAAAAAAAACTTTGAGCTTGTACCGTTTTCTGAAATTGAATGTCTTGGATAGGAAGCAAAATAGTCTATTTCCGTAGCAAGGAAGTCTATCATTTTGGAGGGCAATTTCAGGAAGGGCTGGTCCTTGGTGCACAAACCTTTCTGCACTTAGCCAAGAACACCAAACTTCAACACCCAAAGAAAAAATTCATAATGTTTAGTAAAAAAATAAAGCAGCCAGGGAAGTTTTTGCCATAACATTTGTGATGCTATTTTACTCTGTGTACATTGTTTTTTATTGTTAGAGGAATGAATAATTCCACCTTTTTACTTTAATGGAATTAATGTATTAACAGAACACACACATTGTACTAATCATTAGGAGTTTTGAGTTCTAGCCCTCTATCCCTAGTGTCATAGGAAATTAATAGCACTATGCCTATACTTAGGGAAGAGCATAGAAAAAAATTATATCTAAAAACAAAAGCACTCATTAGAAATTAGTGCTTTTGTTTTTAGATATAATTTTTTTAGTATTCAAGTGCTATGAATTAGCAAAATCCTTTAGTTATATATATATATACCTAATACTGATTGTTTTATGAGCCACTGGTTAGACAATCCTGAATTAAGGGATAACTAGAAATTCAGTGCATCCTCATACTACTACTTTTTGAATTCATCATATAAATACCGATGTCCTGTTTAAACTGAACACAAAATTAAATTTTATAGAATGATTTTTCCCATTGCATAATCTTCCTATTATTTTTTGCCTGTCATTTGTGTTTGTCAGAACAGTTGTTTCACCATACCTTCCCAACACCTAGTGACAAAATTTGCAATGAAAGCTTACAAAGCAGTGAGAGTCTTAGGCTATAGCAAAACTCTCCCCCCCCCCTAGTCCTATTGTGAAATTAGTTGTTCCACTATATTCTTGCCCACAATTGCAAATTATGTTCAAATGAAAGCTGTGATGTACGGATTGTCACCACCAAAGGGGAAGAGCTGAAATTGCTTAGGAGTCAGTCTGAACGAATTATATCCCTCATTCCCATAACAGTTCCAAAGATGGGTGCCTTTAATGACAAATAATAAAAATTAGAAATATTTAAAAATGCCAATCTTCTTTGCCCTAAAATTTTTAACTAAAGCATGCCTATGGTGAAATCACTCGCTTATTTCATATTCACTTCAAAGAAAGTGCTGATTTACCTACTCAGTAAAAACTTTAAAAGTGTTTATTGTTGTTTATTGTGCTGACTACATTTGACTTCCATGGCCACAATCAAAATAAGTATGGTAAATTATGCAAGTCATCTGTATCTTGCCATAATAATTCATCCATCATGGTAATACTATTATCATGGCTGCATTCTGCAAGAGTACTATAAATTATCCCTAATTTTTGCATTAAGTACAATTTAAAGGTAATCTGACAATTAGCAGTATGAATAATTACTAAAGTTTCTAAATAACTCCTACTAAATAATTTTAGGTTTTGATACCAAATTTGTGAAGTTCAAATTAATAGAAACTGTTTATAAATATTGGTTTCTTGCTTTGTTTTAGGTTGGAAATGGATAGATATTGTTCCATGTGTTAGATGGATGACACCATTTGCTCAAGTAGTGCGTGAAAATGGTGGTGCAGAATTAAAGTTTCTCCAACAAATAGCAGTTGATGATATGCATAATATTCAGACCCATAGTGTAGATCTCCAATTGTTGGTATGTCTGTTTTCTGTTTCATTAATAAAATAAATTTCTCTTATTTGAGATTTATATGTTTGTTTCTAATATAAGGAATAATAATTAAAAATAACCTAAAATTCTCTGTCATTGAGCAATAAAATTTTTAAACTTATCCTTCAAAGGAGAAAACTCAGAAGCTTTCAGAGCAAGGACAGCACTCCGTCTTCAGTGAAGTGGCACTGTATGGTGATATTAGGGCTGTTTAGAGCTTCTTTCCACATGTGAAGGGCAATTCCAGTGTCTTGATTGCAGGTGGGGATGAATGAGGTCATTATTTCAATAGCCTTGTGGACTACAGTTACATAATAAGTGAATGCATGTGCAAGCAGTGTGCAAAGATTACTGCTTGCACCATTTTATCGAGATTTTCTACTACTACGATTTTATCGGATTTTTTTTAGGGGGGAAGGGTTCAGTTTTACACCAAAGAAAATCTGTCTCAAAATTGTACAGTATTTTTTTTCCTTTTCCTAAAAGGAGAATGTTAATGAAAAGGAAGAATTGTTTCTGATTTAGTTGTTTTATACTGTATTAAAGGTGCAGCTATGTCACCACTCTCTAATCTGTGCTTGCTTGTGGGCTAACCTGCACACCAATCGGAGGAAATCTATAAGACTCCAGCTGACCATTTCTGGACAGTACACAGTAAAGTCCACACCTAAATTCTTTTGCAGAGCTGAAGGTCATAGATTGTTTCAAAATGGGTGTTTATTGAACTTATATCAAATTCTCCCGGCTATGGTCACTAAACACTAATTGGATTACTTAGAATCGGAAACTTCAGAGTGAAGGAAATAATATATATTAGAGAACTTCTCTGATCTATGTGCCATGATTGACATTGCAACTTGAATGGGTCTCATGCATATCTATTGTTATCTGGCTTGGGCTATTAGATTGATAAGGGATTGAAACTTTTCTCTCACTAGAGTTGAAGCACTTTTAATAATAAATAGTTATGCACTTTATATTACTTATCTTCCTATTGCATTTCATTGTCATTTGTTGGCCAGTGTCAGTTTTGCTTCACCATAGCTTTGTAACCCGGCAGCTGATCACAAGAGGTGTGTTTTTGGATTGTTTTACATCCGAGCTGCATGAAAATGCCACTCAGAGGCTTTTAGTTGATTGATTAATGATATTTACATATTGATTGTTAATTATGAATAATTAGCTATTAGGTTAATTTTTGTTAATATCAAAAACATACGGATGCAATGACTTGGCTGCGGTAAGCCATTGCTTCCCATGCTCCAATCAAAATTCTGATGTATTGTAATAACTTTTGAAATATATTGGTTGATTTATTATTGATCAGGGAATGATACTTACACATTGAATATTAATTATTAATGATTTAGTTGTTTTTTGTTAATATCAAAAACTCTTCTCCTGGTTCCATGGGATTATATCTGGGTAAAGCGTATGGATGCAGTTCAATTGACTGTGGCGAGCACCGTTTCTTGTGCTATATACAAACTTATGACTACCAACATTCCAAGCACTGCAAAAGAAACCATTTAAGAAATGGGCACAATAACTTGCTATTTTCTCTGTATTGTAAATGTTAACTTATCTATTGTTAATCGGGATGATGCCTACTACATATTGTTGATTATTAGTGATTAGTTAGATTTCATTCATACAAAGAAGCATGCATGCCAAAAATGTACCAAAAAAGAATTTAAGCTTTTTGTCAAAATTCATAGTCAGTTAATGGAGATTATCTCTTGAAATGTTTCATATGGCCTTTGGTTTTTTTTTTAGGTCTCCCCTCTAAGGTGAATAAAAGTTATGAGTTTGTTTAACCGGAGCAGTGTTCTTTCGTATAAATGTATTTTTTTAATGCAATTTGGTTGTAATTCCCATATAATGTAGCATAACGGTGTAAATTTAAAAAATAATTACTGAAAGTTGCAAACAATTTGATATTTAGTTAATGCATATTCCCCATTATTGTGTTGAGTGGGAAATGGGATGATTTCTTCTTTAGCAATATACTCTGTTTAAAATGGTTATCTCCCCGATGACATTACCTTTTCTATTAATAATGCGGATGGCAGTATATTGGTTACGATATTTCATGTTTTTAGGCTTATTGTCTCTGATGGCATTTTGTTCAGGGGGCTTTTTTATACTGTGGATCAGTGGTAAATTGTTTAACAACAATTGGTGTTTTAGGCTAGTTTTCTCTGATGTAATTATTAAGCTCTGTGGCCTTTTTTTTATATATACTGAGGTTCTACTGCAAGTTGTTTACGATAATTCACGTTTTTTAAACTTGTCTCTGTGATTAGTTCCTGCGGATCAGTGGTGAATTGTTTACAGTTTTGGTTTTAGACTTGTTATGAGATTAGTGTGTTCTGGGGGGGGGGGAGATTAAAAGGTCGGAATGGCAGTTCATTGTTCAGCAGTATGTTCAAGTTAAAATGGTTGTCTCCAGGGTTTATCTCTGCTAAATCCCCCCACCCTGTCCTCAGTAGGGGACACTGACGGGCTTGGGAAAGCCCCCATCAGATGCGATGTAAAGCTGTGGTCCCGTGCACAAGAGAGCCATACCTTATGCTTGTTAATGAACACACTGGATGTCCTTGACAGGAGACTATCATCTGTCTCCTAAGCTGTCCAGCAGGTCCTCTCCCCCGACCTTCTCTGAGCTCTCGGGGGTCCTGTGACCTGACTATTTAGTCCATTTTTTTGGGGGGGGAAGTGCCTCTCAGAGGTAAAAAAACTAAGTATGAAAGTATAGGCTTTGGAACCTCTTCCAGTAAAACTTCTGTTATCTTGACACCAACAAAACATGGCATTGGTAAAGGAACTTGGTGCATATGATAAAAGACAAAACCCTATAGTTAATTTTTTTTTCAAGTGTGACAGAAAATTGAAAGCAGTGTGGCTAATTACCATCTTGTTAGTCTGTTCCAAGCAAGTTGGAGCAGACTAACAAGAAGTTGTTACATATCAAGCTCATGTTCTCAAACATGACAGCCTTGTTTTCATAAGAATCACAAGAAAAATGTTTACCTGCTCAGCTCTATGTAGGTCAGTTATTTTCCATTTCTTTGTGTAGAGAATCAAATTTTGTGACACCATTTTACCACATATTCCACATCCTTATTTTGACATTTGAGCGTACTACATAGATTTGAACTCATCATTCACCATCTGAGCTCCTTATACTTAAACATTTCTTCTGATTTTTTTATTATACTTGTTATAATATTTTTGTGATGTACTGTTATTTTATAGTTTATATTAGCTCTTTTCTCCCTCCTCCAATCCTGTTTGACATTATGGTCTTAGTTTTTAGTGCACCATTAAACCCCATATAACAAAATTAAAAATCCCTTTATAAAAGTATTCGATAAATGTTTTTGAAACTTATAATTTAGACACATTCATTTAACAGTTTATATAAATCTGTTTCCTGAACATTTACAGTAAAAAAATTATTTTTAGATTATAGTGCTCTTTAAACATATGATTTTAAAGCTTTTTATATAAGAGATAAAGGCTCAGACTCAAATTTACAAATTCACACCTGAACCATTTCAATAATTATTGAACCTGCACCCAGTTACAAATTAAAAATTCCTCTGACATAGTGTAAAGCACATACAGAAAAGCATGTTACTAACTATTTCTACGTTCTTTTCATTATAGGCTATTGCAAATTCTAAAATAATTATTTGATGATAAATTTAGTCTTTAGACATATGAATTCACAGCTCATCATTGATTTAATGAATATTTATCCACTATCAAGCTGTTTTTAAGTAAAGGGGTGACAATGGTTGTAGAGGACCTGGCTCAAGACAATTTTTCCTCTACACCCATCTTCATCCTGTTACTTAAAAACAACTTGATAGTGGACAGATATCATTAAAACTTAGTCTTGATATTATTTGGAGTGAAAAATGCAAAAAATAAAGGTAAATAATAAATGAAAATCTTTTGATAGCATTGTAAATGCTAAGTGTGATTTATTAATAAAGAGAAAACCTTTCAAAAAAATATTTTATAACTGAATCCAAGCCCAAACTCATCTCAGGTATGCATCATAAACAAAGGTCTTCGATAATTACTGTTTCCACATTAATACTTCACTAAGTTAAATTAAGTAACAATTTCATATTAGATTTTTCTATTTTTTTCCCATTGTATCTTTAACTGATTCTTTTTTTAATGGTGATAATATAAATAACATTTTAAAATATATATTTTTTTTAGGAAAAGGCTCAGTCGAAACAAGGTAAATTATCATCAGTATTAAGAAGCAGTCCTAACAAAACAGGAATATTGACTCCACCCCAAAGTAGTGAAAAACTTCCTTGCTCTAGCATATCATCATGAAAATTAGTGTACATTGGTTTTCTGCAATAGGACTTAGTAGACATTTGAGATGCCATCATTTATTAATTTTATTTAAGAAAAATTATGTTCTGCAAAGCTGACTGGTTGATAATTCATTCAAGAAAATTTGTACGAAAGATATATCTAGTCCTTTCACTGCCACTATATATATATCATCTAGGGAGGAGGGCATCAGCAGTCAGCTTATAACATTGTGCCCATCTGGGGATGTGCAAATACTCCATGCAAGAAGTGATCTCTTTCATTACAGTAATATGGTTATGGGTGTCATTTTAATGGTCAAATTGTGTGACTAATGTGTCTTGGTTAAAAGCTTAAATACATTGGCATGTTCCCAAATTAATTTTTATCTGCTGGGTTATTTATGTATAACTTTCTATCATAAAACTAAATTAAGATTGAAATGCAAAATGTGTAGAATAGTTGAATATAAATATGTATTTTTAAGTTACTTTTTCTTTTAAATCAGCATTTAAGCCACTATGTGCCAACAGTTTTTAAAATCTCAAAATAAACAAATATGAATAAAATCACTAACAGGTATAAAGTTTTAAGTGGAAAGTATATGTCTATGAAAAGAAAGTAATTTTTCCAAATTACTAAAGATTTAAATACTAGTTTGCAGAGAAAGAATAACAGTTCATTGCTATGCTACAGCTGTTGCATTTCTACTAATTTTTGGAGCTACAGTTTCAAAATTCCTTTCTTTTCATAAGATTTTTAATGAAATCAGATTGCTACCTGTATTTATACTCATTTTTACATCTGTCTAGTTGTGTATTTATGTCTCGTAAAAGTTTAAAGCTGTGAGTGTGCTATTTCGTAAGATGCAAATGCATTGAAACTTCAGTGAATTTAAAATCACTATATTTGATTTCACTATTCTTAAGCAAATATTATATTACAATTTGTTTCTTGTATTTTAAAATAGAAATTGATTTGCCAAGGTAATAAAAATGTAACCTGAAATTTTAAACAATAGAATTAAAATGCATGAATGTAGGCTGTGAAGTTTATTGATCAAAAGGTTAATACGAACAATTTTACTTCAATTTTTATAGTTTTTTTTAATATAGTTGCCTGTCCTGTATAAAAATAATATTTTGGTATTTATCATATGCCTCTTTATTTTCTAAGTATAATTTTACCTATTTTCAAAACTACATAAAATTAAATTTAATTTTTACATTAACACTAGACTGCTCATAGCAGTCATCTTGACTACTGGCATTCCAATGTTGAATCTCAATATGTGTCGTATAACATTAAATACTATAGCATTATTTTAAATAATTGATTCACATTGCTATCAGATATATTTGGATAATTTTACTGTTTTACAATAAATATATGTATGCTAATAAAACTGCAGTTACACCATAGTAATGTCAATATATTACATGATACTGCTTAGGAAAATATTTTCTCCAAAGAATACAAACAATATTTGATAAATTTAAGATTTATTATCAAGTAAATTTAACTGTATAATTGTCACATTTTTACTGGCTATGTGCTTACCATACACTTTCGGCAAACATTACAGATATTTTTTGCGAAATATATTCTAACAAAGATGTCTTTTATGACGAGTTCACATCTCAAGTTGGTGAATCATATACTAATTGTAATTATAATTTTATACACTTTAGTATTTCAGCTAGTTGTAAAATGAAGTCTAATAATCTTAATTCTTGTAACTTTTACATTATATATACGATTCATGATTCTTTGTGAACCTGCTTTTATGGTACATTTTCTATATTATGTAAAATTATACAATAATAATTTGCATAATAGTGGCCTTGGCAGTCTGCCCACAACCACATACACACCTAGTGCTAATAAGAAGACATGAACTTTGAGCAAGGCTAGATCTAGGAAGGGGATGGAAGAGGCAAAAAATTACTAAACTTGTATTTCAGGCATTTTTCAAGAATTTTTTTAAAAACCTGTAAAATGGAGGGGATGGAAGTTATTTAAATTTAACATTTTGAACTGAAGGGATATATAAAAAAAATTTTCAAAATTAGTTACCTTCAAGTATTAAGAAAAACTGCATATTATGGATTTTTTTTCGTGTGTGTGCATGTTTTATTTTTGCACTGTTTTGAACTTTGTAAGAATTAAAATACTGTTGCAGTAGGTAGTCTCCCCACCCCCAAAAAAACAAGAAATAGTGAAACTGAACAATTTGAGAAAGAGCATGTAATTTTTATTTCAGATGTTCATTCAAAACTTGAAGCATACTCTAAGAAATATCCATTTGTTGAAAAAACAAAAAAGTTAAACTGCATTTTCATATTCTTGTACACTTTTTGGAATTTAGTGAAAGTATATTTCAGCCATCTTTTATCTATATAATTTCATGGCACTAATGACATATTTCAACAAGAATGAAATGCTATGCAGTTATCTGTGTCATTATTATATTGTAGTTGATGAAATGCATATTAATTATTGGTAACTCATGGGCCTACTTGCCTTGCCATTAGCTTTTAGAAAAGGTTTTAAATATGTTAATTAAATTAACTTCTAGAATAGTGCAAAGTTCTTGCAGATTAAAATGTTAAGTGGTGAAGGTAGACAATTGTACATAACTAATATTATATCGATTTATTTCCCAGTTACTGTATTTGCTTTTAACTGTTGGTATCTATCGGCTGGATAAAATTTATTATGAAAGTAAATTTAAAAATAAACCTTTGCGGTTCATCTTCTGCTAGTTTGCTGGCAGGCCTTCAAGAATCCAAATTGTATTAAAATAAAACTTGATTAGCTGCAAACTTTTGTAATATGCCAATGTCATATTTCCTAACCTACATTAATTCCACTTAGATTTGTTGCTCTTTAACACTGCCATTCAATAAAATGAAATTAATTCAGAGGTCAGAATTGTACATTAATTTGGATAAAACTGCTTGTTTTGTATTGTATCTAATTTTTAATTTCCAGTTTCAGGCTTATAATTGGTTTTCACATCTGCATACTAGTTATATATTTATAACAATAATGAATTTATATTCCTGTAGTACAAAAATCCATTGTAATTGAAGCAACTGTTAATATATGTGGAAGTGTTCATGAGTAAAAGCTAAAGTCAGCTTACCGTTTTTCCTCTTAATAGTTCATGACAAAATTTAAATCTTATTTCAAAGTGGAATAAGTATCGCAATTTGCAACAAAATAATTTAGAATTTATAGTGGAATTTTTTTTTTATATATTGCAATCAGCAGTGCCTATTAGAAATCTGTTGCATCCAGTTGTATAGAAATAATATTTGTAAATACTTGTTATGGTTAAAAGTAGATTAAAAAAATTATATTTTTCCACTCGTGAGCAATTTCTTTGAACTCGTTCAAGTGCAAACTAAATTTTATTCTTAGTACAGTTGACGTTTGTGCACTATAATGCAAAGTTTAATGGACAAAATGTGAAAGAAATTTTGTAATTGTGAATTTGTGAAATAAAAAGAGTGGTACTTGAGGTTTCTTAAACTAGTTGTTTTATTTTAAAAAGCTTTTCACTTACAATTTTTTTACATCTAAAGAAAGTTTTACTCTGAGCGGCACGTTTTTGCACACAATGGGCTAAATGGCTAGTTCACAAGGACCACGAAGGTTGGTGGAGTGGGGCCCACTGGAACAGCTATTGGGGGACGGTAGCCTTCCATCAAAGCCATCCAGCATGTGCTTAACCCATTTCTTCCCAGTGTTGCGTGTACGCAACACTTGGGAAGAAATGGGTTAAATGCGCACAGGATGGGGCTCCCAAACGGCTTAACGTCCCATCTCACATGGCAGCCTTTCCAAGCCAACTGGTGTCAAGGTGTAAGTTAATGAAATTAGCCTCCAATAAGGGATTCCCTACACCGTCGGAACAGAAGGGCGAGATAGCTGAGGCAGAAAAAATTGCCTCTCGGCTTTAACTCGAAGCTAATAAGAGTACTAATCACGAGAAAGAAAGCATTAGACCTTGCAAAAGAGGCCAATGTTCTGAAAGAAATAGGTGACAAGTCGGAAGCGCGTTCGCTGCAGCATCACATGGTGATTATCAAGTAGGCAGGTGGAGTGTGATTCCGATAGCATGAAGATCCAGGAACAAAGTCTGCATTATAGCGGGTGGCACAGAACTGTAAGCTCTGCCGAGAGTGAAACGTCCAGTTGCTGTAGGTGACACCAACTCGGAGACGAGGGAGGGTCTCCTCAGATCTGCGGAGGTTAGGAGCAGTGAGAATGGTCAACCAGGTACCTGAAGGGGAGCAGCTGGTGTCCCTCTGCCACTGGGGAAGACTACTGGCTCATCAGTTGTGAGACAACTCTTGCAGTCGCAGAGAGATCAAAATTGACTCGCAATACCAGATACTATATCTGCATTAGCTAATTAGTTCCTTAAAGGCAAATGACTACGCAAATAAAACGGCTATGTCGTGGCAGAGACTGTCTCATTTAAATGTCGCAAGCTTATTGTCAGGGATCCCTACATGGGAGGGGATAGACTAGAAATGAACCGTGATTACGGCTGAAATCACTTTGGAGCAAATTTGGATGAGGAAAGGGTTGCAGCTCTTGATGTCTCGCTTCTGGAGAGCTTCCAAGGATGACAAAGTTGCCACTCTCGAGGCTGAGGATGAAGAATACAGCTTCAAAGATAGCATGAAGCTCTACACAAGTGGAGGAAACGAGATGTGGAAGACTGAAACCTCTGGCGATGCCCTTATTGGGGAGGGCAGAGGCAGCACGCAGCCTCTGCCTGTCTACAGATCCGTTAGTGTAGACAGTACATCTCATATCATGCAGTGGCATAGGAGGTAGAGAGAATTCTGACAGAATGTGTCCCCTGACAGCGCGTTTGGCTACTGATTTAAGGGACATGGGTTTGAGCCATGGTAAGGCATGGATGTTTGTAGTTTTTCTGCTGCCATCCTCACAGACCTCTGGCAAGCAGCTGCTTGAGGGTGTATTATTATTGCTGACTGTGGAGAGTTTTGCAGAGAAATATTTGTCAACTCGGGGTCTTGAACCTGGCACCCTACCGACTTAGCCACCCCCGCCCCAGTTATTTGTAAATAAAACGTAGCACAAAGGGAATCTTTTATACCAGGGGGCACTGCTTTTCAGTATTGGAAATACACTAAGATACAAGTACATTAGGTATACCACCCCTCGTCACAAATGGTTGATTCTAGCACGTAATACATCACATGACTGCGGTGTATGCTATAAATGGGGCAGACTAGCTCATGCAACAGAGTTAGATTCAGCGTCAGAATATGCAAAACGAGAGACTTCACGTAGCATTATGGTTGGTGCTAGTCGTGCCAATTATAACATCTCCCAAACGGCCGCCCTTTGGGCCTTTCACGCACAACCTTTTCGAGAGTTTACCGAAATAGGTGCGAAAAACTGCCAGTAATAGACGATTCCATGGGCGAAAACAGCTTGCGGATCAGATGGGTCAAAGGAGACTGGCGAGAACTGTACAAGCAACCAGGCAAGGCAGCAGAATTCAACATTGGTGTGCAGGTCTCTCCGAACTCGCCACATATTGGACCTTGTTGCAAATGGGCTACAACAATCACCATGTCGAATGCTGCTGTCAGTGATATCAACGTCTCCAATGGGCAGGAACATTGGAATTGAACTGTTGAGGACTGGAAAAAGCTAACCTGGTCAAAAAAATCAACTTTTTCCACATGCTGATGGTGTAACGACCAGAATTTAGTGCAAGTAACATGAGGTCATGGAACCATCTTGTCTGGTATCAACAGCACAGCCAGTAGTGGAGGGAATGTTTTCCTGGTACACAAAAGTCCCCTTAATACAAATCGAAGGATATCTGGAACCCACGGCATATTTAAACATGGTTGCTGACCAAGTCACTTCATGGCTAAGGTTTATCCTCACTCGCATGGACCCATTCAGCATGATAATACACCTGCTTATAAGGCACATGGTTCTAGGAACATGCCAACGAGTTTTCATTGGCCTGCACAGTTCCAGATCTAAACTATATCGCACATCTTTGGGATGAGGTGGAAAGAGCTGTTTGCATGGAGACTGCCACCATCCAATTTGCAGCAACTGCACGATGCAATCATTCCTGCACACATCCAGCATCTTGAAAGCTACCTGTCATGACAAATTCTGACTGTTCTGATGGCCAAAGGACGCCCAACACTACTAGGTAAATATGCCTAATAAACGCATCTCGGTGTATTTTACCACTTTTTTGCACTTTAATTTTTTTCCTCTATACTTTTCTCAATTCAATAATGTGTTATTTTTAAATAATTAGGCGAAAGCTAATATTCTTGCTGGAAAACTACATATATATGCATGGGCGTTGGGTGTCCACAGAGGGGGGCAAACAGGACATTGCCCCCCCCGGGATCGAGTAAAAATTCCACAAATTATAATCGTAACAATTAAAACGCAATTCATTTATATACATTATGTATGTGTTTTTTTATTGATTCAATCTGTATTCCATAATCTACCTGTGAAAAAAACCCCAAAAAATTTAAATAAAAATTTACTGATGTAATTATTTGTCCCCCTGGAAAATTTTCTGCGGACGCCCATATATATATATTTAAATTGTATAAATCGAGATCTTGCAGAAAGAGAAATATGTAAATGACTCCGGCGATGATCACAAAATACAGCCATACAGCTTCCCTGCAGTATAAGTTTTATCTGATCATTGTGACACTGCAGTCCAAGTTTCTTACACATTCTTTGCCCGAATGTTAGTTGGTTCAATTGATAGCTGGTGCCATGCCCTTCTGTAGCATATACTGACTTGGTGTGCGAGAATAAAAGCATCTTTCGTTTTTGCAAGAGACTGGAGTACTCGAAAGCAGAATTTCAAAAATACATTAAAAAAATTGCCGAAATAGCTACAGAGTTATACGTAGGCTATATTAATGCTAGCAGCCGACGTAGATATATCAGAAGCACTGCAATTTGAATATTCAAATCGAAGTACAGCGAAGCATATACTTTCAACAACTTTGTTTCTTAATTGTAGCAGATCTATTTCTTATGTTTTAATGTTTTTAAAACAAATGAAACAATAAATAATGTAACGAAATCATTATATAATAGGTATTCATTCCATTCGCCGAGAAAAATTTACATTCCAAGGTTTCCATCTTAAGATATGGTGGTTTCAATAATACAAAGCATAAACAACCACCCTCACCATACCTTGGCCAATAATTGTTGGCCAAGACGATACATACAAAATCCTCTTGCAGCCATGGGCTACTATATAAAATCTCGTTAGATGGCGTGCAAATACTACACAATGTAGATGCCCTATATAGGTAGAAGTTAGACGCCATGTTTTGTCGTCGCTCAGAGTGATTAGCGTGCATAACTGGATGAAGATTGCACGGTACGTATCGATTCCGGAAAAGGATAGGGTAATATTTGGTAGATTTCAGTGTTCATGATTGGAAGCATTATAGAAAACGACCAAAAAAAGGAAAATGAAATTTTAAGGCTTTTTTTTTTAAAAGATAGCATATAAACTGACAGGCTCCTGTCAGCCCTCTGTGGCAAGCAGCTGCTTGAGGGGGTATTTATTTATTTATATTTATAATTTCGCCTTGTTGTCTATCAGTCTGTAAACATCGAACTTTTGTGTTCATACATATAAATAAAAAATTCTTTTTGTGTTAGATAGGTATTAATGATATATTACGATTTGCATTTTTCGAATCTCCCAAAATTATAACTGCGCCCTCTAACGGTGGAAAAAGTTGAAAATTTCAAAATATCAAAGGAATATTCCAAATGATGTTATATTAGAAGTTCGATATTTTGGTGTTCAAATGTGAAGGTTACGAAGCTACCATTGGCAACAATCACTTGACCCTTTAGACCCAGGGGGGATGTGAATGCACCTATTTTTTTTTTAACAGAAAAGTGTATGTTTTTAGAGATAAATTAAAAATTATTTTTGGGTGGGACAGGTATTGATGAAATATTACAATTTGCATTTTGCAAATTTCCCAAAAGCTAAAATTGCGCCCTTTAACGGAGGAAAAAAAATTGAAAAATCCCAAAATTTAAAACGATTATTGCAAACGATGTAGTTACGCTAAAAATTTGAAATTTTGGTCTTCGAATGTGACAGTATTGAAAATTCCATTGACAACAATGAGTTAGAGGGTAGGTAAGTAACGGAACGGTTTTGTTTTAAGAGATAATTGAAAATCTCTTTTTCAGTTGGTTACTAATGAAATGTAATTCACATTTTCGAAGGTAGTTTTAACTTACATAATTAGAGATCACTAAATATCCAAACTGCAAAACTTTTAACGAATGCTTCAAGTGATCTGTTTATGATAAAAATTCCACTGACAGCAATGATCTGCCCACTATTTTCAGAGGAGCAAGAGAAAGGCAACTTTAAATTTAAGAACAAAAAGACAAATACTTTTTATGTTTTATAATTACTAATAAAATACTACTATGTGTATTTCCCGAATCATACATTAAAAAATAAATGACCCCTCCAGCAGCTGCTTGCCACAGAGATCTGAGAGAAGTCTGTCAGTTTATACGCCATAGTAGGAGTTCATGAGGATGGCTGGACCTCAGCAGAAAAACAACCTGAACATCCATAATTAAAACTTTTAAGGAGTAAAAAAGTAGGCAAAGGAAGAACTTCATTCTCTTTGAAAATGATATTCCCATATGCGCCACAGGCGATATGCATTCTAACTACTGTATAATTGAGAAAATAAACTATTAATATTTTATTAGTACATGTAATGTGCAAAAAAAGTTTTTCATTTATCTCTTAAAGCAGAAAAGTTGCTTTTTACCAATGGGACAAATCATTACTATTGATCATTACACTCTATGACCAAAAATTTAAGTTTCTAGCAAAAATAGATCGTTTGCAATATTTATTTAAAGATTTGACATTTTCCAGCTTTTTTCCGCAGCTAGAGGTCGCCTTTCGAGTTTTTATTTACCGTAATTTTTTACCGTAATTTGCTGTAAATTCCAACTGATGGGGATTGGAAAAATGTACATATTAATATTTTTATGGAAAAAAATTTCGCCGACATACGGGATTCGAACCCGCATCTCTCTAGAAACATGCCAGATTATTCTAAGCTGTTGAACTAACGCTGGCTTTTTCCACAAGAAAACATTAATTAATTTATAGACGTTTAAACGTCTACAGGTAACGCTGAGTTTATCAAATATTGTTTAAATTATTAATAACGCTAAGTAGCGTGATGTAACCTCATTATTTATTCCCATCTTACTTATAGCACTAAAAAAGAAATAGTTGCCTCCCGAGATCATAGACGGCGCCAAAGGTGGCGTTCCAAATTCACGGGAAGACTGATAGTCATTATTATTGGAATAAAGACAGACGGCATTAGTTCAACAGGTTGAAATACCCTAGCATGTTTCTGGAGAGATACGGGTTCGAATCCCGTATCTAGCGAAATTTTTTTCACAAAAACATTTATTCACTTATAGACGTTTAAACGTCTACAGGTAATGCCGAGATAATCAAATATTGTTTAAATCAATGCTGTCCAACTTCTCTAAGACCGCGGGCCACTTTTTCTTTCCCCAATATTTCGCGGGCCATTTTTTCTTTCCCCAATATTTCGCGAGCCAAAAAAAAGAATAGGACAGGATAGGTAATTGAAAAGTCAGTTCATATCATCTCAAAAAATTATTTTATTTATACAAAAAATAATAGGTAATAATAAACCAATATAAATTTTCTAAACCTTATCAAATATTTAATAAATTTAATGGGAGCATTATGGTCGTAGTTGTTGGGCAATAAGAATAGAATGAGTAAGTTGAAATAATGCAATAATAATTGCAATTGGAGTGAGTAAGTTGAAAATTGCACATCAAGTAAAGTAATATAAGTTGACAGAAAATTATTAAGTGGATTATAGATATTTATTTAAAATTTCAGGAACTTGATTTTGTTCGCGGGCCGCTAGTTGGACAGCGCTGGTTTAAATCATTAATATTCTGTTAGTGCCTGTAAAACAATATATATATATACTGTTTCGTTTATATCTTAAAATAAGTTTCATTTTCACACCCCCTTTTGCCTAAGATGGCAAAGCCTTGTTGCCATTGCAAACCTTCTGACCATAACACACTACTACCAAAATTTGAGATATCCAGTGTAAATAGTTTGTAATATCTATCCAAGGTAATATTCGTTTGAAATTTTAGCATTTCCCATCTTTTCCCATCGCTAGAGGGCGCTATTAAAGCTTTTGAAAATTTTTAAAATTGCCAATAGGAATATTTGTTCGACACCTATCCAACACAAAAAGAATTTTTCATTTAGCTCTAAAAGTTAAAAAAATTGATTGTTTATAGACGGAGAGACAGGTGGAAAGACAGATGGACAGACAACAGTTAACAGAGAGACGGACAGACAGATGGACAGACAACAGTTAACAGAGAGACGGACAGACAGATGGACAGACAACAGTTAACAGAGAGACGGACAGACAGATGGACAGACAACAGTTAACAGAGAGACGGACAAACAGATGGACAGACAGACGGACAAATATTGGCATAGGCAGACGACAAAGTGAAACATTAACTCGTTTTTCAAACGAACCTTAAAAGAAATTATTTGTTGGTTTTTCAGTTAGCTCATTTCACTTTTGCAGCAGATTGCCGTCTTTTGATGGAGTTTCTCGGAAAAAAATATTCATTATTTCTTTGAGTGAAATTTTTACACCCCAATGCAGCGTAGTGAGGCATTCATAAAATATGACAGCTTTTATAGACAAAAAAAGTTGTAGAAATGTATGAAACTATAACAACTGAGAAGTTTTAATTTGATACACACACTAACTCATATGCTTTCGTCTCACGGTACGACAAAACATGGCGTCCATAATCCACTCAATCAACCAATGGCAGTGAATCACCGAGATAAGCCGGCCTAGGACCTCTAAACAATGAGAACCACTGTTGACAGCTGTTTTGGTACAATGTTTTTTGAATATCGTTCTCGAGTTTCTTCATTTAACAATTTACATTATTATATTTATTATTGAGTGTAAATGTCTTCATATACTATTGAAGCTTAAGAAACAGATGTTTGATTTTATATACAAGCTATGAAGCACATAAAATGAAATCTCGATTGTGTCAAATGGAATGGAGTGTTCTGGCTAACGAACAAGCTATCGCAAGTTGTTTAGGTACGTAATATCAAACTGTGACAGAAAAAAACAAAGCTGTTTATTTTAAATAGTTACATTTTAGTACCATTTCAAATATGTAATCAGGCAACTTTATACGCAAAATTTTATTTAATTAACCTTTTCCCCTCATTTTTCGACGTATTGGTTGCATTGGACAACAGAACGAAATCTAATTGTTAAACTATAATTATTGGCGTTGTGTCATTTGGAACTACCGGAACTCCTCCGCATGAAATTTCGAAAGTTTCCCATTTATTTCAGGAAACAACATGTTAAAATTTTGATGAAAAATGAAAATTGAATGTCTGAGCTAATAAGCAGAAAAACGAATGGCTACTTTTAATTCACTTTTTGCTCTTGATTAACAGGGTCATCAGCAAAGGGGAGATCATTCAGGTGTAATTGCAAATTCTACCATAGCCAATGGTGGATTACAGCATAGGTGAAAGGGGCACTTGTCTAAGGTCTCTATATTTGCGTGGGCCTCAAAAACGGTCAAAATTGAATTTTTTCCCCCTGAGCGTTTTATTGAGTTGAATATTTCAAAATTAGCACAGCATACTATTTGCATATGCAGCTCTTGTTTTTACTTACATTAGTACCAAATATGATGTAATTTTTGTTAAATATACTATAGTGAATAGTTATTTATGTTTCATTTATAATTGTTTGCTTCTCAATATAGACAAGTTTATATAATGCATATTAAATTTTCTTTTTATGCAGTTTTGTAATTCAATTTAACCTGCTGCATGCATTTTTTCCATTTGTAAGTTTCAAAATTGTATGTAGAATGAAGACCCCTCCCACACACATTCCTAGACAGTTGGGGGACCTCTTGAATCTTATGTGCCTGGGGCCTTCAGATACCTTAATTCGCCACTGAACATATCCCACATTAGTCACCTCTTTTGTTCGACCTTGTGACAGCTTTCAGCAGCAAGAGAAGTGGGACAGGAGACACCATCTGAGCTAATTTATTCTAGCCCATTGTCCAAGTAATCACTTCAATTGACAGAGCTCTTGTGTAGCTTACAGGCACAACAGCAATGTGCAAGATAACACCTATGGAGAAGAAAGGTGTAACTTACTCATGTTAAATGCACAGTTGAAAGTTCTGTTCTTTATTTATGTCGTCATAAAGTATATTGTACTTTCCTTCCCCAATATATGATTTTATTTTGTTTATATCATTTCATAGCCAAACAGTTAGCACATTTGGCTATTAATATATGGGATCTGGATTCAAGCCCCAGGTAAGGTATGGATGTTTGCGTTTTTTTTTTTGCTGAGGTCCTGCCATTCTCACAGACCTTCTACTATGGCATTCTCCTGTGACAAGCTGCTGCTTGCCACAGGAGCTTTTCAGTTTATATGCCATAGTAAAATAAATTAACGTAATTATTTACAAAACAGTACTGGTACCACCATTTATGTTTTCTCCAAAAAAGTAGTCATCAAAGTAGTAGAATTTATTTCATGCCTACAAAACTAAAATACAATCCCAATGACTGGCATATAAGAAACAAGACTGATTTTTTCCCCCCCAAAAAATGTACAAAATACCAGAAAATAAAAATAAATTTAACAACACAGACAACTTGTAAAATGCCCAAAATAATGAAGAACAAACCGATGTTCTGCACTTGAAAAAGCCCCAGTAGTTAAATAACACAATGGGCTAAAGCAATTGCAAAAATGTCCAAAATCGTAAACAACGAACAGCATTTCCACACTCCAAAAAGCCCCAGGTGTTAACCCAGTGGGCTAAATCAAACACAAAAATGCCGAAAATTGTAAACAACGAATCACCATTTTCATACATGAAAATAGCTCCAGGTGTTAACCCATTTGGCTAAAACAAGTCCAACAAACAGTTGTTCCACACTCCAAAAATACCCCAGGTGTTGAATAACCCAGTGGACTAAAGCATGACAAAAAGCCCAAAATAATAAACAACAAACTGCTGTTCCACACTAAAAAAAATAAATAAATAAAAAATAAAAATGCCTCAGGTTAAAATGACACAATGGACAATGGGCAAAAAGCAAGCACAAAAACATCCAAAAACTGTAAATACTGAACTGTGATTCCACACTAACTACTAAATACAAACCGCTGTTCTGCACTACAAAAAAAAGAAATGCCCCAGAGGTTAAATAAGCCAGTGAGCTAAAGCAAGCACAAAAATGCCTGAAATCATAAACAAAGAACCACTGTTCCAGACTTAAAAAAAGCCCCAGGGGTTACACAATGCATAAAAAGACACCAAAAACTATGTATCTAACCTCTCCCCTCCCAATAATCCAACATTATCCATGCCCAAACCACATTTCCTTTTCTAAACACTCACCACTATCACCAATATTCATAAACACTCAACATTAGCATATATTATAGCAAAATTTTCAAACTCTCCTGTATTCTTCCCATTAGCACAGCAACAACCTCCACACTCAAAAAAGAAAATGCAATTATGTGCCAAATTTCCCACAGTACCTTTTGAATGAATAAAATTCCACCACATGTTGTAACTACACTTATTCACAACATTAATTCATCACCCACTCCTATCTGCCACCAAATTCTATTCATACACCACAGTATGATGTTACTTCATATCCCAATGCCTCTACCAATTCACTGTAATCGCAAATCCATAGAATTAACTTATGGCAACAGAAGTATCCAGCGATAAAAGAATCCCTTACAAAAATGTTTCTTATTCCATGTTTAATTTCAAAACGGTGCCTTCTGATATAAGTTTAGATAAAATATACCAGTTTACCATGATTTCAAACCTCTCGATTACCTCAGTACCATTTACTAAATATATATATGCCTACCCATTTAATGGGTTACCAGAGGTTCTCAAATTCTTTAACACTGTAACCTCTTAGAATTGTAATTAATTTATACAACCCTCTAGAATCATAGATAAAATTATGTGGCCACTTCCCTACAATGTAGGATCTACTAATTTGAAATTTTTTAGAGTGTTAGCAAATGTAAAATTATCAATGTGTATCTACACAGTCGTATCAGAATAATATGACCACCCCCGGAATCACAGTGTATCCGCCCAGGCACATCACAGAGTGCACATGACAAGGTCAACCACACTGAGATATAACTGCTGGCCAAGACAGACATTATTGAAAACATTACATTGTTGAAAAGTACATGTAATATTAAAATAAAAAAAATAAATACCCCCTCAAGCAGCTGCTTGCCACAGAGGTCTGACAGGAGCCTGTCAGTTTATATGCCAGAGTAGAAGATCTGAGAGGATGGCAGGACCTCAGCAGGAAAAACAACACGAACATCCATGCCTTACCCGGGACTTGAACCCAGGTCCCGTAGATCAGTAGCCAAGCGCGCTAACCACTCGGCCACGGGACGGCTTAAAAATAAATACCCCCTCAAGCAGCTGCTTGCCACAGAGGTCTGACAGGAGCCTGTCAGTTTATATGCCATAGTAGAAGGTCTGAGAGGATGGCAGGACCTCAGCAGAAAAACGACATATACATCCATGCCTTACCCGGGGCTCGAACCCAGGTCCCTTAGATCAGTAGCCAAGCGCGCTAACCACTCGGCCATGGGACGGCTCTATGTAATATTACAGTAACATTATTAAAAGTACGTGTAAAAAATGTTTTTCATATTAATAAATATGAATGATATATTCTTTTTGTCAGAACTTAGATCAGAAATGGGCTTTTTGAAATTAAAATTAAGTAGCCGAGTGGTTAGCACGCTTGGCTAATGATCTACGGGACCTGGGTTCGAGCCCCGGGTAAGGCATGGCAGTTTATGTCGTTTTTCTGCTGAGGTCCTGCCATCCTCTCAGACCTTCTACTGTGGCATATAAACTGACAGGCTCCTGTCAGACCTCTGTGGCAAGCAGCTGCTTGAGGGGGGATTTATTTATTATTTTTATGGAACAAGAAATGTTTTTGTAAGGGACTCTTTTATCACTGGATATTACTGTTATAATATTAAGTCTATGGAGTTGTGAGTACAATGAGTTGGTAGTGGGGTAGGGATATGATGGAACATTGTATTGTGGTATATGAATAGAATTAGCTGGTAAAAAGGAGTTTGTTAGTATCCAAATAAGTGTAGTTCTAATAGTGGTGGAATTTTTATTTGTTCAAACGGTATTGTGGAAAATTTGACACCTAATTTTTCATAGTTTTAAGTGTACTGGTTGTTGCTGTGCCAATGAAGAATACGGGTGAGTTTGAAAATTTTGTTGTACTAGATGTTAATGTTGGTAGTATGGTGTAGTTTGGGAGTGGATTATGAATTTGGGATAGTGGTGTATGTGTTCAGAAAGGTAAATGTATTTTGAGCATGAATATTTTAGATTATGTGGGTTTTTGCTTTATATATATGCTTTTTGGTGTGTTTTTTATTCATTAGGCTAGTTAGCTCCCTAAGGACTTGAATGCAGATTGGCAGTTCATTGTTTACAATTTTGGGAGTTTTTGCAATTGTTTTAGCCCATTGGGTTATTTAAACCTGTTTTTTTTTTTTAGTGTGGAACAGCTGTTTATTGTTAATGGTTTTGTGCATTTTTACACTTGTTTTAGCCCAAGGGTTATTTTACCCCTAGGGCTTTTTTTGTGGTCTAGATAGAATTTTTGTTTGGAAGTTATGGAGAAAAGGAGACTGCTTTCACAAACTTCTTTTCTAAAGAAACAAAAGAGTGGCATCAGTACTCCTTTCTAAATAAGTACCAATGAAAATTACATTCTTTTAAGTGGAAAAGCAACATTAACCTTTGGCACATTTATTTTGGTTTTAATAAATTAATTTTATGATTGATTTTTCCAAAAAGGGAGCTGCCCTTTCCCTCCCTCCAAATCCCATAGAAGCCACCCAAATATTTCTGTAATTCCAAGGTACAAAATGCTGCCTAGGTATTTTAATGTGTATTGGTGTCAAAATAAATCTTGGTTAACTGGAAGTGAAAGCAAGAAAACTTTATTCCTTTGAAGAAAACAAAAATAGCTTTTGAAAAAAAAAAACTTTTAAGTGATTTAACATATATGATATTGCCCAATATTGTTTACATCTGCTACTTGTTTGATACAATGGCATAACAATTTATTCATGTTAAAAAATATTGAGGGCTTTCAAATAGTCCTTGATACATGTTTGCACTCGTTCCTCTGAAGTAGATTTGCACTTGTAGCTATGACTTATTTGAAAGCTTGTCTAAATTTATCGTTACATGCTAGAAACAAAGGCTGTATCATCTTTTCTTTCTTCGTTGCTGGCAAGGAAATGTTGGTCTGCATAATCTGTGCAGTGTTGCTATGGAGCTTATTTAAGATGGGGGAAAGATTTTGCATTTTCACAAGGATGCAGCTTGGGGAAAATGGCAATTTATCACAAGTATATGGGGATCATGCCTGTTCATATGCACTGTTATGGGATGAATATGCAAATTCAGAGGATGGCAGAGAACATTACACTGAGAACACAATGCCATTGCAACATCATGGCGAGGACAAAAATGGCATTGTAGCATTATGCCGACAATAATATACGTGTTGCAAGAAAAGCATTAATGAATTCTAGTATTATTAGAATTTACTATTGCTATTAAATTGTATTAAAATTTTCACTTTTGCCATCTGTCTATACATTCAACAATTTTGTTTTTAGAGATATATGTTTAAAAAAAATTTTTGCATTTGATAGGTATTGATGAAATATTACAATTAGCATTTTCAGCATTTCCCAAAAGTTTAAATTGCACCCTCTAATGGTGGAAAAATTTGAAAATTGCAAAATTTCAAATGAATATTATGAAATGATTATATTAAGCTAGAAATATGAATTTTTGGCTTTTTGAAATTTTGGTTGGTGGATAATTGAAAAATTATTTTTGCATTGCAAGGGTACTAAAATATTATGATTCACAGTTTGAAGTTTTTCAGAAGATTTTCCATTTATCTACTTTGTTTAAGCTATAAAATAAAAAATAATAAAATAAATACCCCCTCAAGCAGCTGCTTGCCACAGAGGTCTGACAGGAGCCTGTCAGTTTATATGCCACAGTAGAAGATCTGAGAGGATGGCAGGACCTCAGCAGAAAAACAACACGAACATCCATGCCTTATTCCGGGGCTCGAATCCAGGTCCCTTAGATCAGCAGCCAAGTGCTCTAACCGCTATAAAAGTTTAAATTCGAAATGATGGATGATTGGGAAAATGAAAATAGTACTATTCTATCTTAAGAATAATGTTACATTTTGTACTATTCCATTAGTACTTATATAACATATAAAGTATTTGTCTATTATTGTGTAAAATTAAAAGGTTGCTTTTCTCACAACTCGCTGAGAAAAGGGAGCAGATTGTTGCAGTCAATGGAATATCTTTTGACATTGAAATTTCAAATTCGTATCCTAAACAGATCATTTGCAATATTTGTTAAAAACTTTGCTTTTCCCATATTTTGTTACCTCTAACATTGTAAATTCAAACTACCAAATAATAAAAAAAAACCTCCTCAAGCAGCTGCTTGCCACAGAGGTCTGACAGGAGCCTGTCAGTTTAATACGGCATAGTAGAAGGTCTGTGAGGATTGCGGGACCTCAGCAGAAAAACGACACAAACATCCAAGTCATTAAGCACTCGGATTTCAAAAATGTCAATAATAATATTTCATTAGTAACAATCCAACTAAAAAGGAGTTTTAGAATTATCTCTTAAAACAAAAAAGTTGCATTTTCCCACCAGTCTTGGTATAACAACCCAACTCATTGTTGCCAATGCAAATCTCATAATCTTCACATTCCATCATCAAAATTAAAAATTTCTATCAAATACATCGTTTGCAATATTCATTCAAAATTTTGTAATTTCCCATTTTTCCACCATTAGAGGGCTCTTGTCAGACCTCTCTGGCAAGCAGCTGCTTGAGGGGGTATTTATTTTTTTATTAAAGGGCACAATTTAAACTTTTGGGAGATTCGGAAGGTGCAAATCATAATATTTCATTATACAAATCGGGCTCAAAAAAGAAATTTTATATCTTAAAATATTTTACTACTTGCACAAAAAAATCAAAAAGCAGTAGAAAGATCGGTAGCTCTCAAAGCAAATTATTGAGTGGAGTTTTTGCTCTCACTGTTATGCACAGGCAGCATTTTTGTATATGCCTTTTATACTGGCAGTGTTTTTTTGTTCATGGCATTTTGTTGTATGTGGTTTTTGCTAGCAGCATTTATGTTTGCGCTGTTTTTGTTGACAGCGTATTTGCATTTGACTTTTTGTTGATGTGTTTGTGTATTCTGCATTTTTTCTTCACTTTTCTGTCATGGAACCACCTTATTTATCCTTCAATCTCTGTATACCTGTTTGTTTTTTACCACACAAAACATTAACTATCTGGTATAGCTCTCTGATTTTGTGCTCTCTAGCTGCTTCCTCAGCTTTATCAGCCAAGCCATTAAACCAAAGATTCTTATCAGCTGCTCTAAATATTTATTAAGCTTTTTGTAATGCTTTCTATTACTACTAGTAGGAATTGATTAAAAGGACATTCTTGCTATTCTTTCTTTCCAAAATAAGCTCCAGTGCCTTATCACTCAAATAATTTTGCCTCCTCTGTTCCTTTTTTACCCAAAAGAGTATTGCTAATTTCAAGAAAAAATAATTAATAAATAAACATCCCCTCAAGCAGCTGCTTGCCACACAGGTCTCACAGGAGCCTGTCAGTTTATACACCATAGTAGAAGGGGTAACCTTTTTAACCTTAGCACAGCACTTTTTAAGTTTAAGTTGCATGACACTTTTAACAAGGTTAAAAATGTCATGCAACTTTAATCATCAGTTGGTCAGATCCAGTTTCAGCTCCCATATATTACATGGTATTCCTAACAGAACTAGCCCATTTGCTGTTAAGTATATGATTGAAGGGGGGTATTTATTTATTTATTATTTATATTATTATGTAGCACATCTTGTGAAACCTGTGTACTTATGTATGTTGCAGTGTTTGTAATAAGTGTTATTCTCAAACCATTAACTTTACTTACCAGTACGAGACATTGCCATTGTAGCTACCAATACAAAGGGACCTATCACCCCTTTTCAACGGTCAGGGTCAGTACCAACTTTAGCATTGAAGTTGCCCAGAACAAGGGTAATATCTCCCTTCTTGACAGAATTAAAAATATCCTGAAGTTGTCCATGTCTGCTGAGAAGCAAACCTATACCTTGGAGATGCTTCTTATCTTCCCTCCCTGAAAAGAGAAATTTAAGATTGTTTTTAAGAATTTGACCTTTATCTGTCCATCTGGTTTTTTGCAAGCCAAGAATATCTAAATTATAACTGGAATTCTTGTGTTATGGCATCAAGAAAATAATCTCTGTGCAGAGTCCTCACATTTCACTACCTGGAGAGAGAGAATGGTTAGTGGGTTGTTTAAAGAAAACTAAATTTATTGAGAGAGGAAATGCTGATAATATCAAACAGCTCCCTAATTGCAGGCATGGGCCAAAGACCCATTCTCCCAGTACTAAAGGCTGAGGCCATATACATTGGAAGATGTCCTCCAATGTACACTAGTTTCTATAAATTAAGGAAAAATGATAAAAATCACAATAATTCACCAAAAAATTGTGCGATCCCCACCAAACTTGTTCATGTAACCAGTAATGTTGAGTGAGCATACTGTATGCAAATTAGTCTAAGTTGCGTCAATTTGCATAATTGTATAGTGGCATAAAAACGGGTGTTTTGGAATGGATTGTTATTTTGTGTTGTAAATGTGAGTAAAGAAATTTGAAATCGCCATTTTGTAGGAATGACCTCGAGACATCATTTGCCAAGTGAACTGCAATAGAGAGCTATTGGCTAGCTCAAAGTAGGCCAAAGTCAATCAGACATGGCACAATGGCTAAACATGAGTTCTTCTGTGGTCCATAGACTGGAATCAATTTCTTAGCATGGATTCCACATCTCAGAGATTTAGCTGAGGAAGGGTTTGAGTTACGACCGCTATACAACACTAATATCTGCAATTAACAGCACAAAGGAGCAGGATGTCTGCTCCCTCTCAGCTATGATCCTCTCTTGCAGCAGCCACTGGGAGAGTTCTATCAGCTTTTACTGTATGTAGAAGGCTTCATGATGGAGGTCTGTATGCTAGAAGACCAATAATTTGTACACCATTTACATCACAGGAGAGTGTTGAATTGGGCATGCATGCATGTTAACTGGACAGAAGAGCAATGGAGGTCCCACATTGCTCTTTTGTCAATATCTGGACTCTTCATAGATGAGTTCAGATATTGCTTGCAGAGTGATTCTGGACATTGTTTGATATGAAGAGAACGAGGTATCCACTATCATCCGAGTAACATGCATCAAGAGACAGTTACTGCAGAGGTAGCGTGTGTGTTTAGGATGGCATTTCCTTAAGTGGATGCATGGACTTCTATGTGCTGATGAGTGGGAACTTAATGCTCAGAGGTATAGAGATGATATCCTGGACCCTTATGTATGTTCTTACGCTGGTGCAATAGGTGAAACATTCATCTTATAAGATAACACTCGTCCACACAGAGCTCGACTAGTGGAACAATACCTTCAAGAGGAGACCATTATGCGCATGGAGTGGCCAACTTGATCTCCCGACCTAAATCCGATTGAGCATGTATGGGATGCTCTAGGGAGATGTGTTGCTGTCCTCAACCTGCCACCTGAAACAAAGGGGGAGCTTATTACTGTTTTAAAGGAACAATGGTCGTTACTCCCTACTGAGCTGATTCACAACATCATAAACAGCATGGAACATCACTGTCGTGCCTGCATTGCTGTAAGGAGTAACCACACTCCTTATTAAAGAACTTTGCCCATTGCATTCTGATATCTCATTTTTTAGAAAAGTTCCTGTAAGTGTTATTTTTTGATGAAAAATGTTTCTAGTGTAAAATGTTTTATACCATTCTAAAACTAGCATTGTAATTCATGTTTTCATCAAATTTCATTAAAATCATTCATATAATTTTTTATTATAATTTTTCTGAGTTTCCCTTAATTTATGGAAACCAGTGTAGGATTTGACAATGCTCATACAAGCAAGAGTTCAGGTTCCTGCAATGTCTTCAGATCAGGATTATTACCAGCTGATATTAGGTATCCTGTGCATCTATTTACTCAAGGCTGTGAACTCACAAATGGAAAATGCAAGGAATATTTTTTCATAACAGAAGCCTACCAGTGCAGCAAGTTCAGAATGCATAATCTAGTTCAGAACCATAATTTCATTCAGGTTGGTATCTGTGGTCAACACAAAGACTCAGTGTGGTTGACCACTCCTCAGCAAGGTGGAAAAAAATTAAAAATATCCAAAGTAATCCTGATCAATAAGCTACACTGACCTGACATCCCTCCCTTTCTATTTCCTTCTACAATAGAGTATCTCTTTTAATGAGTACTGAAGGCCTCCACCAAGAAGACAGGGTTATTAGGTGCTAGGCCTGGCCAGTTCCATGCGTCATCACAGGGGATTGAGGCAAGTAGTACTATAAGAGAAATAGCAATTATCTTTACAGTTGATATGGAAATTTGTAAGGTGTGCATGAAACTCTGTGAATCTATCTGCTTTAAAAGCAATGAGAATACCATAGATAGAGTTAGCATTTATTATTACCTTTTTTTTGCCATTAATTCTACATTAAAGGTGTTGTGCATTTTTATTTTTTTGATAATTTTAAAATCTAACAAACATAAATTTCTTTACACAGTGGACACAATTTTTGGTATCATATTAAAGAGAAAATGTTTTACAGTAATTAATGTAATGGGTGTTATGATTTAGCATAAAAGTTTTAAATTTTAGCAATAAATTCTCTACATTTTACAATGAAACACTGTATCAGACTCCTTTATCAAATGACTGCCTCATTTAATGCATGGGGACATTGATTTTGCTTCATATTTTCAGAGTATTTTATATTTTATGAATTAAAATTAAATTTTGAAATTTTAAATAATGGTTTATGAATGGCAAATTTAATCCAATATGATTTTAGATCAGTCGCTGCATAGATGTTAAAACTATTTCTTTGATCTTCATAGTTTTAATAATTGGAAGCACTGTTGGACTTATTGAATTATTTCAAAAATGGCAAATAGCCCTGTACTCACTGTATCCTTTTTTGATGTAGCTTAATATAAAAAAATTTTAATTCATTTTGCTTGTGATCATTGTTTTTTTTTCTTTGTGTGTGTTGTATGAATTTCTAATGTTACATAAGATATCAATAATATATGTCAACAAGGTAATCTGTTAATTTAATTCAAGAAATAATTTTGTGGAAAAAAAATGAGTTTTTTCCCATGAGTGGGATTTGAACCCAAGCATAGGGGTTAGAGTACTGGCACTAAGCTTGTATATGTAACTGGGGAGGGGGGGATTCAAATCCCACTCTTTGGCAAAACTATTTTTCCACCAAATTATTTCTTTAATTACATAAGATAGTGAATTTGTCCAAAATTACAGATGTGTGCATTATAGCATCCTGACACTAATATAATTTTTCTTGAAAATCTTTCTA
This sequence comes from Ryuthela nishihirai, assembly GCA_038380435.1. NCBI lineage: Eukaryota > Metazoa > Arthropoda > Arachnida > Araneae > Heptathelidae > Ryuthela > Ryuthela nishihirai. Next base: position 46,984,169 of record JAWZYU010000027.1, read on the forward strand.
GCCCTAATCTTAAATGAATATGGTCATTTTTCATAAACTGATTCAGTTATCTCCATTTCAGGTGATTGTAACTTCATTCTATAAATTATTTAAAAGCACATTATTTAATGTTTTATGGAAAAAACTGATTTAAAAAGAATTATTTTTAACCTTATTTTGAAATTGCCACAAAGTTGTTCAGACTTTATATCATATCTGACAGTTTCAGTCCATTCAACAAGACATGATTCTTAAGTCAAATTACTGGAAGGTGTTGCTGTGAGTAATCTACTTATTGAGTCATATTTATTAAATGTTAATAAGAGTATTCTGCAGTATTGTTGCATTTTATTTAATAGTAACTTTTATTTTTAAGCAACTTAATTTTTGCTTTCCATAACCTTAATAAATTCTAGAATAATTGCAGTGTTGATCCTTCTCATGGAATATCCTAGAGGAGTGCAAAAAGGGCAAATAGCTGAAAGAAGGTAATTTGAATTCATAGATACTTATTATGAAATAAACTCAGTTTTAAATTTTGGCAGTTTATCATATTATTAACTGTTTTACATACTTCTACAATTTAGCCTTTAAATGTCCAATGCCATTGGCACTGTACCACATGTCAAATTTCTTCATATCAAGAACATGGTACTGATCAGTGTCACTAACCCAAGTGAATCTTCAATTTTTTTAGAACTGAAAATTCTTGTTTTAATATTTTTTCCATGTGTATATATTTAATTCAAGCATTAATTAATGGATTCTGAAAAAAATTCATCGCCGCCATGGCGGGAATCGAACTTGCATCTCTCCAGATTCATGCCAGAGCGCGCTACCATTGCACCACGCGTCGGACAACGAATATTTTCAGAATATGACTTATAAATCTTCTTCCTGAGATGTGACTGAGACAGCGCCATCTATACTCAAGGAGATGCAATGATATGCCATCTATACTCAAGGAGATGCAATGATTGTGTATAGATTGAGTATAGATGGCGCTGTCTCAGTCACGTCTCAGGAAGAAGATTTATAAGGTCATATTCTGAAAATATTCATTGTCCGACGCGTGGTGCAATGGTAGCGCGATATTCTTTCAGAATCCATTAATTAATGTTTGATGTCTATCTTAACAGGGAATACTGTGCATTCACTTTGGATTGATTTTTAATTTAATTCAAGCTTTATAATATTCTTTACCTGTCCAGTTTTGGGCAAATTTTGATGACCCATAAAAATTTTTTATTGACTTTCTGATCATCATTTCTTAGTATTCTCTTTACTCACAAATCCATGTTCAAGACTTCCTCTGATTTGAGCTCACAAGTTTAATCTGAACTACTGCTAATATGTTTGTCCATCAAGTTTGGAAATTCTCCCAAAAATGATCCAAAACTCATTTTTTGAATTGGAGGTTTTGGAAGCAGTTACCAAATTAGATTTAAATCTGTTTCAGTATTGGCATAGGATGGGTCAGTCAATAGCATTCCAGGTTCATAATTTGCTGTTCCCAGGTTCGAGTCCCACATGGTCCATCATTAAGATTTTATCTCCAGGAAACCCTCACCTTGACCTCAGTCAGTAGCGGACACTGATGTACTTAAAAAAGGCCACCATCTGTCAGACGGGACATAAAGCTGTGGCTCTGTGTGGGGGAGAGCCATACTCTTGTGCACATTAAAGAACATGCTGGATGGTCTTGATGGGCAGTGCCAATGCTAGCTATTTTGCCACCTGGAGCGAATTTGAATTCTGTCACACAAAGCAAACTTGGACTCTGCTACTCCTTTCTCCAATCTGATCTTAGATATTAATGATTAACTAAATTTAATGTCATTTTTAAAAACAATTAAAAATCATCTGTTGGAAAATAGGTTGTATTTATTCCATTCAAATTTATGCAACTATGGTCATTAGTTTGTTCTTCTCAAATTTGCTGCCCCTGAAGAAAAAAAAATTACCAGGTGCAGTTGCACATGTTGTAATGCCACTTCCTGTTGACAGGAGACTACCATCCATCTCCTAACAGCTGTTCAGTGGTCCCATCCCCAATCTTGTGACCTGGATTTTTAGCCTATTTTGTGCAAAAACATGCAGATCAGAGGTAAACCCAACCTATCTCAATATTTTTTTATCATTCTTATTATAATTTCCATAGATCTAAACTAAAATTAATAAGAGTTCTTTATTTCCTTGTTCTGGGAATGTATTTTATTGGAGCAAGCACAACATGCATGCAGGAAAACTTGACTATCTGCAGTAAACAAATGTTGGATAACATCTGCAGTTGCTGGGTTAGTACCAATACATTTATTAAACTTTTATTTTTATTTCCATAGACATATTATTGATCTTTTGGAGTTATGCTATATTTGCATGTTTTTCTAAATAGGAAATCTTACAACTTGTTGCCATGGAATTTTTTTAACATCGCTTTGGGTTCGAGCCCCGGGTAAGGCATGGCTGTTTGTGTCGATTTTCTGCTGAGGGCCTGCCATCCTCTCAGACCTTCTACTATGGCATATAAACTGACAGGCTCCTGTCAGACCTCTGTGGCAAGCAGCTGCTTGAGGGGGTATTTATTTTTTTTTATTTAGGTTATTTGTTAACTTCTTTTATTTTTTCTTAGCTATCCAATAAAACAACTTTGTAACTTTCAAAAAATTTTATACTATTTCACATTAGGTTTTGGAAACCTCAATATGCATTATACTCTATACATGTGAAGTTTTGTGATGCTGTTGAAGATTCTTGTACCTGCTAGGTTCTGTGTTCACAATCTTCTTACAATGTCTGTGGGAAATCCTTCTATCCACTGAGTTCACCAATGCTACTGATGACTGTCAGCACTTTTCCTGACATTTCTTATTTTTGCCAATGAACTCTGGCATATTGTGGAAATATAAATTTCACAAGAGAAATAAGATTCCACAGATATAAATATTCTTTACTTTTAAAGATGTTCAATTTTACTTTACTACTCATACACAAAATAAAATAACCATACTAGTTTCGCACAGTTTTTAAAGTTTTAAAAATATGGCTTGCCTTTTAATGATCCTGAGCCTTTGGGGGCCTTCAGATCTGCCATTTAGCCCATTGTGTACAAAAAAGTTCCATTCAGAGGTAAAATAACTTTGATCTTTTATCATTTTCTGAGAATTAATGAGATCTTGGATATGGAAACAATGAGACTTCCTTGACTTGAAAATCAATCCTCCTACAGGGGGAAGGGGAACAAAAATAATTCAACTTTTGTTGAGTATGTTCTAATCCTTCATCCCCTCTCTGCTGCTATTCAAAAGGGGTTTAACCTCACCCCTCTTGTGAAATTTAAAGTAATTATTAGTTAATGAGTTTATACGGAATGCTTTTATATAAAAAAAAAAAGTTCTCCCCACTCCCTGATTTTGAGAGAGTTCCCGAGTTCCAAAGAGAAAATGCATGGTGTTCAGCAAAAAAGCCAACAAAGTGTTTATCCCATTCCATAAACAAGACAGAAAATTCCATGTGTGAGCAATGCAATGTTACCTTGTGCATGGGTAGCATATCAGACTCATGATCTACAATTTCCAGGTTCGAGTCGTAGTTGGGCCAGCATTGAGATATATCTCTGCATAACTTCTTACCCTACCCTCAGTTAGTAGGGGACACCGATAAGCTTGGAAACGGCTGCCATCTGTCAGATGAGATGTTAAGCATGGTCCCATGTGCAGGAGCACCATACTCTGTGCATTTTAAAGTATACACAGAATGGCCCTGATGAGAGGCTGTCATCTGTCTCCTAATAGCTGCCCAGCTCCCAACCTTCTGAGCCTTCAGGGGTCTTCAGACCTGCCATTTAGCCCATTGTGTACAAAAAAGTTCTACTCAGAGGTAAAACAATCCAGCCCACCTTGTGCAAATCTGTTCTGTTTTAAAGTATAGTGGGAAAAAATATTCATCAAATAAAACTTTCTAGCTTTAGGTAACATATTTTTATTTATTTATCAAAGAAATTTCTTTTTCCTTAATATATAACATAACTATTTTTATTCACCATATTTTCCAGAATTAAGCAGTAATTGCTTTGCCATATCTTATATATATATATATCACATTGAAAATGTTCTGTTTAAATTGATGATTTTGATTTTTGGTTAAATTTTTTATTTTCATAAAATTGAAAATTAGATGCTGTTTAATTTAGTATATAACATGACCTAATTCTGTTGAATTGGTTATATGGCAAAAGAAATTCTAAAGTTAATATTTTATTTGACTAAACACAGTTGACAAAAAGCCTGGCCCTTTCTCAAACTGTGTCACTAAGAAAAACGTTACAGAAAAGAGTAATTTCAAGAATAGCTGAAAAAAATTGAGTTTCACTCTGAGTGAGATATGAATCCATGATCACCTGATAACATGCCATGTGCTCTAAACTATCATGCATAGCTCATTTTAAAGCTAATTATAACTATATATCTTCCCTGTTTTCTCATCTCATGGTGCTACCCATGGTTGGGAATGATCAACCAAACTGCCACATGAAGCTAAAATAATTAGAAAGTCAATCACGCTATTAGCAATTATCAGTACAAGATTCAGTAGTGGAGAAGTTCGATAAACCTTTTTCTGAACATAGAACAGGATAGTTACCTGAAAATACTGATATAAAACATGAACCCATGACTTCCTGATAACATTCTAGACGTTCTAACCACTAAACTATCACAGCTAGCTCATCTTTCAGCTGATCATGGCTATAAATTTTTCCAATTTTGTTGCTTATGCTTTCTGCAAAAATTTGCTTATCATGAGATGTTTATAATAATTTGTGTATTCATTCTATAATTTCTTGGAAACTATGCAATTATGGCTGCTTGTAGTTTTTACTGTCATTCATTTTAAATGGAAAGGCTATAAAGAATGCATAATGTAGTTTCACTTTTTAGTTTTGTTAATCAGATGGGGTCACTGAGCATATATGATTGTGATAAGGGAAAATAACCATAATGTCAGTTCAATGTTATATCTGCTAATCAAAAATTTTAAACTTCAATAGGACACTGTTAATGATATTTACACCCATAAACATTCTAAAATATATGTTTTCACTTTATTTGACAGCCACATAAATTTATCAAATTTATCAATGTTAAATAATTTTGCAGGTTTCAAAAACATATAATTCCTATTGTTGCTGCCACTGGTATGCTTGGTAGAAGCTATTACATTAGATTTGTTTTGTATCTATGGTAAGTGTAAAAAAAAATTCAGTTATGTATTGTGTATTTTTCCCCCCTGTTTTATGCAGTGCTGTTTTTGTTTGTTACTCCCTTGTTCAAAAGATTTTGTTGGAATTTATAATATTTTTTGCAATTTCAAATTCATTTCTATAATCAGAATTTTAAATTAGTTTTTTTACATCATATCTCTTACTACTAATAATTTTTTAATATTCTATTTATGTTTATTGTGGTGAGAAAAATATTTACATGAATACAAGTGGCATATGTTGATGCTAACCGTTATTCATAAAATTAGTGAAGGCAGGGGTGGCTCAGCCAGTAGTGTGCCAGGCTCATAATCTGCTGTTCCCAGGTTCGAATACCTCCTGGACTAAACTTTAACGCTGGAACGTATGGAACAATGATGGGCTTGTAAAAGCCCATCATTGTTCCATACGCAGAGAGAACAGGGTTATTATTATTCATCATCAGTTATTATTATTAGTTCTAGCCATTATCTGTTGACTGAATGTTAAGCCATGGACCTGTGTGCAGGAGATCAATACCCTGGGTACATTAAAGAACATGATGGGAGGCTTGCAACTGTCGACTAACATCTGTCCAGTGAGTTCTTCCCCCATGTATCCTGGCCATTTAGTCCATTGTATGCAAAAAATGCTACTCAGAGGTAAAACAATTCAACTCATAAAATTTGTTAATGAAAATATGGATCCTTGTGACCTGGCCATTTTGCCATTTGTGGGCAAAAAAGTGCCACTCAGAGTAAAACAACCCAACCTTCTCTGAACCTTCGTGGTCCTTGGAGCCTGGCCATTAGCCCATTGTGTGCACAAAGGTGCCACTCAGAGGTAAAACAACCCAACCCACTCCAACTGCAGCTCAGTAACAAAAAAGAAGTTACATTCAGATTTATAATGATTGTTCATACATCTATAAAACAAATTGTATTAAAAGGAGTATATATTACATTGTCTATGTTGGCAAAATTATTAATTACATTAGCAAAATTTATTTCTTGAAATAAATCACTTTCAAAGGATAAAAATGATAAGAGTAAGGTTTTTTTTATATATTGTTGCGGATCACAAAAATGGATAGCCGCTGAGCGTGAGTATTAAAAGCTATATTTCAAAACCAAATTCAATACAAGGTAAATTGTTACAAAGGAAATATGGATGAAGTATCTTATTAACAAATCAACTATTAACATGCACAAGTCATCAATCTTCCTGCATGAGCACACATCAGCTCTGTGTATTTTACTAAATACTACCTTTTACTTGATTTACCAGGTCACCCGAAGATCTTCACTCGTAAACCAATTCTTGTCCTGTGCTAATAACTTTTCACACACTAGCCGAACAAAAAGACAGTCCGTGTAGACATTCGAAGTTAGCCATAAAAGTTCCCACTTTTATACTTCCGTGTATACACAACACATCAAGTTACTTCTTGATACTTAACGATAAAAGATCCACTTTTATCCTTCCGCGTATACACAACACATCAAGTTACTTCTTGATACTTACGCGCACTGTCTCAGAACAGCCCACCGGCCATTTTCGAACTCACCGACCGTTACAACACACAACGACCGTTACAATACAACAACCGTTACAATACAAAACGACCGTTAACGCTCCACTCTTCTTCTCCAAATTCTCCCAAAGTTCTTGTTCGTTAGCTGAAACTTTTTGCTTTCGGTTGCCAGATTCCTTCTGTCGTAACACTGCCCCCTTCCTAGGTCTTGTTCGTCCCGAACAATTCTGGATTCCAAAGTTTCTTCAGTTCTTCGATGAAACGGGGTCAAACGATCCACGTGAACCACCTTGCTCTTTGTAGCTGGACGTCGACGAATGCGATATTCCACGTCTGTGTCAAAATGAAAGCGAATCTCATTATGACTTAGATTTCTTTTCTGACTGAAGCCTCGTCCACAAACATAATACGTGTAAGGCCTATAGCCCTTGTGAACACGTTTATGTCTGCGCAGGGAGAAGAATCGACTAAGAGTTTTCGTGCAAAACCTGTAAAAAGATTTCTTCGTCGAAAGTTTTCCCCTTTGGATTTTTAATTCTACCAACCGTAACAAGGAATGAAAGTCATTAGTGACATAAAATCTAGGGAGAATTTTCATCCTCCAATCTGACCCTTTTGTCAGTTGACTTTCACTTAATTCAGAACTGTCGTGATGAACCTTCAGCCATACTTCACCTGAATCAATTTGATCCCCAAGGTGCTTCACAATTATATCAGCTCCATAATTCTTTTTAGCGCTTCGGTCCATCTCCTCCTTCCATACTCTTGCTAGGACTGCAGCTTCTAATCCGACAACCTTACCTGTTTCTCCTGTATAAGTGAAATCAGTGATGTGTCGGGCTGCTAGCAATATTTTTTCTGTTTTATCTTCACATAGCCAGCTTGCAACATCTTCAGATACTCCTTGTTCTATTAACATGTTACGAAACTTGTTCAAAGCATTGCCGTTATGCAGAACCTTGCGGACACGTGATGCTTCATCTACCCTATTATCCACAATGTTCACCAAACGCAGAAGTTCTCCTCCTAACTCTTCGACGAGCTCTTGCAGTTCCAAGGATCCGTCACCAAGGAAACACTGAACAGCTTCCATCACTTCCAGAGAGTTGTCAACAGAGTTTTCAAGAGGTGAATCCATGTTGCTGATAACAGCTGAACAACTCAAACTCTTCATTCCACGAGCTTGTGATGCTGCAACCATTTTCTTAACTAAATCAACAGCAACATCTTCTGTACTGATGAGATCAATAGCTCCTTTTCCGAATTCAACATCATAAACCAAAGCGCACACTCCTTCAGCCAGCTTTTTGGACACAATTGAGCATCTCCTTAGAGGAACGCTATCTACGGTAGCCGTCAGATCCTTGCAGCGGTAAATCTCCTTATCTGTTGGCACCAGCTCCTCTGTCTGTCCTACGATGCAGCATCCGACGTCTTCCATCATCTGCTCGATTTTATCTTTAGTGCAGTCGACTGTGAAGCCAGGGATGGATTCCAATTTGTCCAGAGTATCTCCTGTCAATTGGAGAGCACGACCGGAGATCATAGGGACCTTGAGACCTAAAGCAGCAAGTGCAGGAGCCAAGACAAGACTCACTTTGTTGCCGACACCTCCTGTGCTGTTTTTATCTACCATCCGATGGCGCCACTCGGGTCTCCAGCAAAACACATGACCCGAGGAGGTCATAGTTGCTGTTTCTTCCGAATTCACCTTCTTGGAGCTCTCATTGTAATTAACCAGGGAAATATCAGTCATGATTGCCAAATTGTTCATTCTGGAGATCAGCGACGAGTTCTGTAACATGATATTGTCCACCTTAGAGCTCTTGTAGTCGTGATAAAACTTTTCTATATCCTTATAATCTAAATGGTTATAATGTCCAAATCTGCACATTGACTGTTCAGAAAAGAAATTCAGCATGGTTTCGTTGAGATTGTCTGAGGGCTTTACTTCTCTCTGATCGTAACTCTGAGGCTTAGTTTCATCCAGAAAGTTAGTCTTTGAAGTACTGTCTCTGCCTGAAGCTCTTTTACTAGCATCACCTGTTATGCTTCTAAGCCATCCTTCGGAATTCCTCTTCCTTAAATCCCCACTTTCTATAAACGATTCGAGTGTGGCTATATGCTTCGGAAAAATCTCTCCGACTTCCGCGGTAAAGTCGAATGGCACTTTGTATCTATGATGAATGGACGCCTCTTCTTTACTCGGACCACTCTGCGAAACGTAAACTCTGTTTCGTTCCCCTTCATTACCACTCGTTACTCTGCCTTTGCGATAATTGTCCATGACGCATTTTGCTGAGAGCGAGGAATAGAATACCTTTCGTGTGGATCTCTCTTCAGATCGTGCCAGACTTGTATACCTAGGTATTTTGAAGTGCAAAGCGTACTGTATAGTCTCACAGCTCTCTGATCTGTGTGATTGTTCTTCACAGTTCCTAGACATGTCACCAGCGACATAGACACTCTGCCATGCATCACCAGTAGTTGCGTGGTCAAAGGCATTATCTGCGCTATCTCTACGATTCTTGATTTCCAGTAGCAGATCCACATTTTTATATGCGTTGCCTTTCTCTTTTTCTTTTCCATGTTTACAATCTAACTTAACACTATCAAGATCATCTTTTTCACTGACAAATTCAACATTTAAACTATTGCATTGTCTATTGAGTTCGGTTTTATGATCCTTGAAGTGATCAATAATCTTACCAACTCGAGAAGCCACTTCAGCTCTCAACTCAGTATTTTGTGCGGCCATTTCGGCTTTCAAATCATCTTTTTGAGAAACTATCTCAGTCCTCAACTCATTATTTCGTGCGGCCATTTCGGCTTTCAAATCATCTATTTTATCGCTTAGGGCGGCCAGATCACCTTTAATATCGGCTTTCAAGTCACCTATTTTATCGCTTTGGGCAGCTATATCACCTTTAATCTCAGCTTTTTGTGCGGCCAGGTCACCTATTTTGTTAGCCATATCGGCTTTCAAGTCAGTCATCAGCGTAGTCATATCGGCTTTGAAGCTATTTATCAACTTTACTAATTCGTCCATACTTCTAGTTAAAGGCATTCAATTAAATTATTATAATCCCACTTCTGACACCAAATGTTGCGGATCACAAAAATGGATAGCCGCTGAGCGTGAGTATTAAAAGCTATATTTCAAAACCAAATTCAATACAAGGTAAATTGTTACAAAGGAAATATGGATGAAGTATCTTATTAACAAATCAACTATTAACATGCACAAGTCATCAATCTTCCTGCGTAGAGCACACAATATCAGCTCTGTGTATTTCACTAAATACTACCTTTTACTTGATTTACCAGGTCACCCGAAGATCTTCACTCGTAAACCAATTCTCGTCCTGTGCTAATAACTGTTCACACACTAGCCGAACAAAAAGACAGTCCGTGTAGACATTCGAAGTTAGCCATAAAAGTTCCCACTTTTATACTTCCGTGTATACACAACACATCAAGTTACTTCTTGATACTTAACGATAAAAGATCCACTTTTATCCTTCCGCGTATACACAACACATCAAGTTACTTCTTGATACTTACGCGCACTGTCTCAGAACAGCCCACCGGCCATTTTCGAACTCACCGACCGTTACAACACACAACGACCGTTACAATACAACAACCGTTACAATACAAAACGACCGTTAACGCTCCACTCTTCTTCTCCAAATTCTCCCAAAGTTCTTGTTCGTTAGCTGAAACTTTTTGCTTTCGGTTGCCAGATTCCTTCTGTCGTAACAATATTATATATTTTTTTATATATTATATATATATATATTTATATATTTATTATATATATTTATATATTTTTTATATATTATATATCTACAATGATCATAATATGGTTAAATATATGTTAAAATTTTATTTAGTGCTTATGGCCTTGACCAAAGCCTGGATATGATGCTGTTCAAAACCAAAAGGATTTATATGATGCAGTCCTACATCTATTCACCCATTAAAATATAATTTTGATGCTTTTATATTAATGACAAATAGGCCACTTTTTTAATTATGCTTGTTCTGTATTTCCACAATATTTTTCAGAGAAATTTTCTGGCTGCATTTCTGATGTGCATAAAACTATTTTTATTTAAAAAAATTTGCGAAATATGACACTAGTGGTTTATGCAAAAATGTTAATGAAGTTTCCTGTATTTCATTTAATTTAATACACAAGAATCAACAGTTTTGAATTTAATACTGTTACGACAGAAGAATCTGGCAACCGAAAGCAAAGTTTCAGCCAACGAATAAGAACGTTGGGAGAATTTGAGAACAGTGGAGCGGTAACGGTCGTTGTATTGTAACGGTCGAAGAGTTCGAAAATGGCCGGTGGGCTGTTCTGAGACAGTGCGCGTTAAGTATCAAGAAGTAACTTGATGTGTTGTGTATACGCGGAAGGATAAAAGTGGGATCTTTTATCGTTAAGTATCAAGAAGTAACTTGATGTGTTGTGTATACGTGGAAGTATAAAAGTGGGAACTTTTATGGCTAACTTCGAATGTCTACACGGACTGTCTTTTTGTTCGGCTAGTGTGTGAAAAGTTATTAGCACAGGACAAGAATTGGTTTACGAGTGAAGATCTTCGGGTGACCTGGTAAATCAAGTAAAAGGTAGTATTTAGTAAAATACACAGAGCTGATGTGTGCTCATGCAGGAAGATTGATGACTTGTGCATGTTAATAGTTGATTTGTTAATAAGATACTTCATCCATATTTCCTTTGTAACAATTTACCTTGTATTGAATTTGGTTTTGAAATATAGCTTTTAATACTCACGCTCAGTGGCTATCCATTTTTGTGATCCGCAACAATACTTTAGATACCAGTTTTAAATGCAGTAGTAACTAAAAATTTTTCCCTTGTAGCCTAGGAGTCCCAAGTTGTTTTTTATTACCAACACTAATGGGAGGTTTGTGCCTAATCATATCTTCTGTGACATATCTAATAGTAAGTATACATGTTATACCTGATTATTAAGATTTAGAAAATCTTTCAGAATGATAATATTGCTTACAATCAAAATGAAACTATCAAAAATTCCATATACAACTTATTAAACAATGAATTTGTCAAGTTGTGTATATCTAGCTTACACACTATTCAATTAAATTTTAATTGATATTGGGTCAGTGGGTCTGCTTGTCAAAACTTGTACTGCCAAAGCTACTAAGATATGCCAACCCTGCATATTTGACGATGCTTAACCTAAGTGTGTAAGTATGTTATTAGAAATGGAAATATTTGTAAATCTTTACATCTCAACAGTTGGTTAAAATTTTGAGGTTTTGCAAGCATGGCAGCAATTTTAACCCTTCCAGTGTTCATGTTGTCTATATACGTTCGCAGAATCTGAAATGAGGGGCCAAGGACATATATATCCATTTTCAGTACAACAAAAAAAAATCGATTTTTTTTTTAAATAAAAATTGTGGTTGTAGTTTATATATATATCTTATAAAAGTACATAATTCAGGCCTTAGCATGTATAGCATTCAATAAATCATTTGTTACCCATGGCTGTTTTATTTAAATTTTTATGCTATTTCACATTTGTAAAATTCTCTGTTTCACTTAAGTTTGTAAAGCATTTCTGAAAGCAAATATCAAAATTTCAAATATTTAAATCATCACTAAATGTCAAATTTTTAATATTTTTTCATATTTGTAAAAATCTTTCTTTTCACCACACTTTGGGTTTTATTACTTAAAATGTTTGAATTCTCTTCCAGAGCAACCTTGATTATAACAGGAAAGTGATCAGTTATAGTAGTGTGATATACTGCTAATTTTATTTCATTTTTTGTGAAATCTCTTTAGAATATAAGATCCAAACAACTAATACTATCCATTGTTATTCTTGTAGGTGTATGTATGTATTGTTTGAACCCATAATTTGACAGTATATTTAAGTAATCATTTGTTGTTCTAGAATCTTTTAATATATCAATATTTATATCCTCTACAAATAATGCATTTTCTTTTGGACATGTTTTTAAAAATTCTTTTACTTCCTTGTTGAAAATATCAGAGGAAAAACCATGATCTCTATATATTAAGACTACTGAAAATTTCAAATTAGTTTCAAACTAATAAATTCCATCTGCACTATGCATAAAAAATCCCTTTGCTTTACTTGAAACCTACCTATTTTTATATATGCTAAAACCCCACTAGATTTATTGTATTCTCTGCACTGGTAAAAGAGTCAAAGCCATTTATCTGATAATTATTGATATTCCTATATCAATAATTATCAGATAAATGGCTTTGACTCTCTTTAGCCCATATATAATGGATAAATGGCTTGATCTCTCTTTTAGCCCATATTTCTGTTAACAATATCAATATTATCCAATGTAGTATCTAAATTTACAATTGACTCATTTAAATTTTAGTTTCCACTCTTAATGTTGTAAGGCATAATACAAATATCAGAGTTTAAATTAAAAATAAAGTCTGACAATGGCTGATTTTGGATAATTACAGTTTTTGTCAGCTTCCTCAAACTTCCAATATTTCATTGAATTGTTCTCCACTCATTGTATTCACTACAGTTTATCTAAATGTTCTTTCCTAATTCTGTACACTCTTGATTCAGATGACTTTTTTAATCCAGGCATACCTATATTCATGTTCATTTTTAAATTGTTTAACCCTGTAAAATAGATTTTTCAAATACTTTGATAGATGCTCATTTACATAAACCCTGATATCACTGAATTCTGGACATCATATTAGCTGTAAGGTTCCTGTGTGCTTTTATTTTCTCAATCCATTGATATTTAGATCTGACATTCCTAAATTTTACCACAATAGGTTCTGGTTTGTTTTTAATGAGTATAGTAACTCTATGTGCTACAACAATATCATTGAATGTTCTACAACAATATCATTGATGAACAATATCATGAATATCGAGCAGCTTTGATACATTGTGAACAACTTTCAGCATATTTTCATTTTGTGCCTTAGGTATTCCAGTAATCTCTATATTGTTTGCCTTGAATCTTAATTCTAATTCCTAAATTTCAAACCTGATATCTTTCATTTGATGCTTTAATTCATTAGTTTGTTTAATTAAATGTTGATTTTCTTCCTTAAACTTCTTGAATTCTGATTTAAATTCATTGAATGAGGTAATGTGTTCTACCAATTTATCTTGATTAAAGTTTTGTGCAATTTTAATATCCTTCATTTCACTCATAAATGAATTATTGACACATTTAATTTCTTTTATTTCATTTATTTAGAAACTGTTTATATCTTTAATCTCTGTTTTTTAATACTAATCATGAAATCCATCAACTCCAATAAGGCAACAATTTCTCTCAGATCACTACCATCAGACACCTCACTTTCCAAAGTTTTAGCAGTACCTTTCTGTTGAGTTATGTTTTCTTGATTTACTTTATTTTTTGGATGCTTTTGCTACATCCAAAGCATTATATGCACAAATTAAACACATATCTGTATTTGTCTTTGAAATTATATTAGTTTTGGTACCAGATATTGCCGAACTTCAGAAAGTTTTATTAGAAACTATCGTTTTTCTGCTGAGGTCCTGCCATCCTCTCAGATCTCCTACTGTGGCATATAAACTGACAGGCTCCTGTCAGACCTCTGTGGCAAGCAGCTGCTTGAGGGGGTATTTATTTATTTTATTATTTATTGTGACTGATGTTTTTATCATATGTATTATTTTATTTTTTCTTGTGTTTGAATTTGAGTGACTGCTAGTTTATTTGTATTCTTCAATTTTCTGTTCCATTTTTTATAGGCTTCAGTATGTGGAGAAAAGTGGCAATCTTTCCAACTTGAATATAGAACAGAAATTTCTGAACAGACTTCATTGTCCTTGCATCATACTTTAGAATTAAATCATAGAAATTCATCATTAGAACTGATGAAAGAAACAGTCTGTTAAAATTTATTACGGGTTATTGAAAGTCCCATCAAAAATCTTTTCAAAATTCCATTTTCAGATAGTAAATGTTTAGCATAATATCAGTAATATAAGTTCCTATGTTAAAAAGATGGCATTTGTTTGAAGTTGGGAGACTACATTTTGATACATAGAGTAAATTTTACATTTTAAGATCATAGAAATTAAAAAAAAAATTAATGTACATGTAAGTTTAAATGTATCAAGGAGTGGATTTGTGAGTTGATATGCCAGTACAGTATTTTCGCCATGAAGATAACTGAAGTAATCGTGTTTCATTATGATTATATTTACATCAGAGATCCCCAGTATGGGCACATGACATCCTTCAACATCGACATTTTATCTTTGAATTGCAAAGTGTTTGGCGATGTGAATCATAATTTGAAACTTCTATAAATATTATATATATGTGGAAAATGTTTTTCTCCCACTCAAAACATTTTCTGAGTATTTTTTTTCATCACATCAATGATCACTGAGAGTAATTGGGAGTCATTTTACTATTCACTCCCCTCCGCAAAACTCTCCACACTGCCCATGGTCAGTAGGGGACACCGATATGCTTGGAATGGCTGCTGTCTGTCATATGGGATGTTAAACCATGGCACTATGTGTAGGGGAGAGAGCCATACCCTGTGCATGTTAAAGAACACGCTGGATGGCCTTGACGAGAGGCTACCATCTGTCTTCCAACAGCTGTTCCAGTGGGTCTCCTCCCCCAACCTTCTCCGAGCCTTCAGGGGTCGTTGTGACCTGGCCATTTAGTCCATTGTGTTCAAAAAAGTGCTCAGAGGTAAAACAACCAAAGCTGTTCACTCTGTCATTCATGGCTGAAGAATTGGAAATTTAACAAGGTTTGTTCATTATCTCATTTGACATTTGAAGCAGTTCATTTAAAATGAAATAAAGTGCTGTAGGAGGTTGCCATACTTTGGCATAAACAAAATAATGTAGCATTTCTCTGAATAGATATTGATGCAACAAAAACGAAATTATGGCAGTTATTGAGTGTACCTGCTGAAATGAAAATTACCAACATTGAAGATATTTTAACAGTGTAGTGTGCTATGTCAAGTCTCATTCCAGGAAAAGTAAGTTTGGAGGGAGGGAGGGGGATGTTTTCAATTATTTCTAATGTTAGGGAAATGTTAGTAATTTTTGGATTACACTTTTATAGTGTCCTGATGAGTGATTTCATTGTTCAAAAATGTTTAAATTTCAGTCTTACACCAGAATATTATGTCAAACATGACCACCTTGGTGTATTTTTTTTAATAATATGTGATTATTAGATGACTCGCAAGTTACCAACAAATTATTTTAAAATATGTCGGGAAAAATTTATTGATTTATCAATCCTAAAAGAGCAGCAGGTAACGCTGTAATTATCTATGTTTAAATCATTAATAACGCTAAATAGCGTGATGAGACTATTATTTATTTCCATCTCATTCTGTGCAGTATAAAGGTAATAGTTGCCACCCGAGATCATAGATGGCGCTAATGGTTGGCCCGAAAATCTCGGTGATAGTTTAGTCTTAAAAGTAGTGGAAAAAAGACGAGCTGGCATTTCAACTGGAAGAATACTCTGGCATGTTTCTGGAGAGATGCGGGTTCGTATCTTGTATGCCATCGAAAATTTTTCCACAAAATATTTATTAAATTATTTTTATTAGGGTAAGTGTAATGTCTTATATTTTGTACACATGAATATACTAGTAGAAATATAACACATTTCAGATGAAATTGCCATCACATAACTGGATGAATGGTTCAGTTAGAATAGTGTTCTCAGCACAAAAATGTCTGATCAGAGATACTTCATTTTTATTAAAATACACGTAAGCCCTGTATGTGCGTTTTGTATTCATGTTTTTTTTTTTGCTATCTATGCACAACTTCTTCCTTTCAATCTGGATAATTAAGAGTTCATATATATAATATTTGAAAAAATTAATACATTATACTGTGTGATATGAATAAAATATTTTACAGTAAAAAAATAACTTAGTTTTATGCTCTTATATAACAAATTTTGATTTGGGGGGAGGGGGGGTTGTTTTATCCAAGTGTTTCCTTTTCCCGAAAATTATAATCATCCTCAATCAGAGGATAATGGTCGAACCAGTTTGGGCAGTTTAGTTCTCCAAACACATCTGGACACTGTAGACCAATTCTAACAAGAACCTGTTTGGCATTGCACACTGCATTCTTGGTGTGTCCCCCCCAAGAATTCTCTTTCTGAAGCCTTTAGGCAAACTGTTCACAATCTATCCATTAAACTACTACTATATTCACTAATCTATACTATATTCACTACCACTATATTCACTAATCTATAGTTATGCATAGAGGCAACATGACCACACCAATGGAATCTCTCTTTACACAATATGATGCTCAAATAGGATTGCTGTCTCCTCACCTCATCATTACTTACAAAATCAAACCATCTAATGCACAAGATACTGCATAAGCATCTCGAATCAATGGTATCAAGTTTCCTATTATCCTGCATACAAAGGGTCCACATTTCAATACCATAACTATCCTTAGAAAGAACCAAACTATTTCACAGCCTAATTTTAGTCTTTAGGTGTATATGCCTATTTCTCCACACTCCCCATAGATTCTTACAAGTACCAGCAGCAACCCCTATTCTGTTTGTCACGTGCTGCACATCACCAGTATCTGTTACATAGCTCCCAAGATAAACTGAGACACTTGCTCAAAGATGCTCAATTTTCATCACTTCTCTGTTTATCCCTAACCTACTCTAGAGCTGTTGATGAGACTGGTAGTAATAAAAGAGCATCTCATCAACATCATTTGCCAAAAGGGCAAAATTATCAGCATAATCTAAATAAATTTCAGATATCTAGACAATTTAAGCCTAACCCCCCCCCCCCTCCCTTACAGTGAATTCTGCATAACCAAACTAAAGAAATAAGGAGATAAAATGCACCCTTGTCGAATACCAGAAGCAATGTTAAACCTCCTACAAGCCTTGTCAACTTTTACATATGACACAGTATTGTTAGAGCTTTTATTATGTGAACTAACTGGTATTCCCTATGATCAATACAAATTATGATATTCAACAGTCAAAACCTTTTTGAAATCTATAAAGCAAGTAATCACATGTTTCTGCAGCTAAACTTTCTCAAGAATCTGCCTAAGTGAAAATATTTTATATATACATCCCCTACCGCCTCTGGTAAAGGTGTCCGTGTGATGTCAAGATTCCCGATGATGTTGCCCAGGCATTCTCACACCTTGTAGGTGCTTTCGCCACTGAGATCACTCCGATGCAGTGGTCCTCACCTATCGTGATTAATTCCCAACTGCACTCATTTACGTAGCCCAACTGTCGACACATACCTCTCCGGCAAATATGTATGTGTACACATACATATTTGCCGGAGTGCTATGCAAATAATTCTATTTGCATGGCACTCCGGCAAATATTTCTTGGTGTAACAGTCGAACAGTGTATATTTTCCTTTGTATTGGTTCACGAAACAAGAATGAAAGCTTCCATAGGCGTAATACAACACACTTTCGACTACAGCGTCTTAAGGGTGCAGATACACATTCTGTGCTGCAGGGAAGCTGCTATTCTTGATCTTGGCTAAGGTACTTGCAAGATTTCCTTCCGTGAGAACTTTTAGATACGGCGGCTGTTGTTTTTAGTGTCGTAATATTTATAAATTTTTTTATATGTATATAATTTAGAAACGTTTCGCATCGCTTGAAAAAAATTTTTTCCCCCTTTCGTTTTCTCCTTCAGCACTTTTATGTATGTACCTGAAAGGAAATATTGGTAAAATCTTGATTGATACAATTTTTAATAATATATATAGTTTTCAAATGTACTGCGTTCCTTACTAATTGCTCCAGCTCCCGCACTCCCCTTTTTTTAGCTGTGCAAAAAATTTATTGACATGATGCTTATTTGATTTTTTTGTTGTCTCGTATAATCCTTCCCGAATTTGTTTTATATTTATTTAACAGTGGTTCCTGCAGTGCAACCGGACTTTGATGCACATGTCTTATTCACTGACGAATACACCTTTACACATGAGGGCATTTTTAATATCCACAATTCACATGGGTGGGCAACCAGTAATCCGCACGCCATACGCCTACTTTCGTACCAGCAGCGTTTCTCCATAAATGTTTGGGCTGGAATCCTCCATGACCATTTGATTGGGCCATACCTTCTGCCAGCCCGACTGAAAGGGAGAACGTAACTCGTATTTTTACAAGAAGTCTTGCCTGGATTACTGAACCCTGTTCCAGCAAACATTCAAACACGTATGTGGTTCCAACACGACGGTGCGGAACGCCTTGGATGCAACATTTCCAGAACGATGGAGTGGTCGAGATGGTCCCATCGCTTGGCCGCCACAATCGCCCGATCTCTCATGTCTGGACTTTTTCCTATGGGGCCATATGAAAAGCCTCATCTACGATAACCCCATCGATTCCAATGAGGATCTTGTTGCCAGGATTTCTATTGTCGCTGTACGAGAAAGCCTGGTGTTTTTCGCCCATGTACGCCGATCACTACGTCGAAGGTGTGAAGCCTGCATTAATGTTGGCGGTCGTTCTTTTGAGCAGTTTTTGTAATTTGTTCAATAAAATTCTGTATTTTCTGTTTTGTAATTTCTGAAATTGTTTCAAACCTCTTCTGTCGTTCTTGTGTTTCTTCATTTCCTGACACAGTAACTGCTAACCCCTAGCGCTTCACCGCTTGAGTCCGACCATGCATCGTATGACGAAAAGTGCTTGTTTAGGTGTGTTCTATCACCCCTTAATGTTTGGCCCAAGAGTTTTGAATCACCCTTTAGTTTTCAAATGTACTGCGTTCCTTACTAATTGCTCCAGCTCCCGCACTTACTTTTGTTAGCTGTGCAAAAAATTTATTGACGATGCTTATTTAATTTTTTTGTTGTCTCGTATAATCCTTTCGAATTTGTTTTATATTTATTTAGTAAATCTTAATTCCATATAGTAAGCTGAATACTGTAAAATGCTTACATAAATCTTTCTCCTTTTTAGAATTTTACATCACCCAGTTTTATAAATTATTTACATATGCAATGAATGTGTTTAAAATAAAAGCAGAAATTTTTTAAGAAGTGAGCTAAGGATATTTAATATATATATACATTTCAACTGAGATCAGATCATGGGAAATTGGTTGTAACAGATTATGCCATTAAATATAAATTGTATTTGCAACTCTTGCAAAATATCAATTCTCTTTCAAATTTTGTAATTATAAAGAAATGATAAGACTGTAAAATCATGCAATTTTCAAGGGAATTGCAAATTTACTGAAAATATAATCCAGACCAACAGGAAGACTCCTTGGAATCGCAGCATGCTGGCGCTTACTATGCCGCAGGGCAAACACTCTTCCGCTGCAGGAGTTCAGTAGCGGTATGAACAAACGTAGCTTTATGCGTGCCGTCCCGTGGTCGAGTGGTTAGCACGCTTGGCTACTGATCTAAGGGACCTGGGTTCGAGCCCTGGATTAGGCATGGATGTGTGTGTCGTTTTCCTGCTGAGGTCCTGCCATCCTCTCAGATCTCCTACTGTGGCATATAAACTGACAGGCTCCTGTCAGACCTCTGTGGCAAGCAGCTGCTTGAGGGGGTATTTATTTATTATTTTTTTTATACTTCTGGAATTAACCCTGCAATTATAGAGGGAATAGCAACAAGTACTGCTTGACAAGTTACAAGTCATCGTTTGTCCGCGTGCCGTAACTGCCGACATGGCTGTATGGTTTAAGGTAAACCACGTCAATCTGGTAAGGTTGGGATGTTTTTCCTCTGGATGACTTTTTTGCATACAATGGGCTAAATGGCAAGGTCACAAAGGCTCAGAGAAGGTTGGAGGAGGGAACCTGCTGGAACAGCTGTTGGGAGATAGTAGCCTGTCAAGGCCATCCAGCATGTTCTTTAATGTGCACAGGGTATGGGCTCTCCCGCACCACGGCTTAACGTCCCATCCGACGAACGGTGGCTTTTCCAAGCCCATCGGTGTCCCCTACTGATTTGATGAATTTGCGGAGATAAAAACTAAGCTGACCCAGCTGGGACTCAAACCTGGGAACTGCAGATTATGAGCCTAGTGTGCTACTGACTGATCCATATATTGTTGCAAATTAAGCTTTTACTAACATTTTTTTTTTGAGTAGCCAATATATCAAATAAATAGTGCTAAAGGAGGTAAAATCCCAATGTATCTGAAATTCGAGATTATATCCACTGTTATTCAGAGCAACGTGCTGAAAAAGCCACATCGCGCATGCGCAGAGAAAATTCAATCATAGACTACCAACAATCGGTTTGCTGCATTGCCTTGTAAACGCATTTCACGGAAGAGCGTGTATCTGGAGTTATCATCCTCAAGCAGCCATGGGCTACGGAGGTCCACCAACCAGACCGTGCAATTTAGTTCTCCAAGCAAGTCTATCCTGAGCTACATCTACTGCATCTGGCCACTGCACACCAATTTTAACAAGGTCCTGTTTGACATTGTCTGCCCAACGCATCCTAGGTCTCCCCTTCTTTCTGAGGCCTTTAGGCACACTGTTCATAACCCTATTCGCCAATCTATAATTATCCATATGGGCAACATGACCAAACCAGCGGAGTCTCTCTCTGCACAATATGCTGCTTAAAGGAGGTTGCAGACTCCTTTGCCTAACCTCATCATTAGTTACAAAATTAAACCACTTAATACCCAAAATACTACGTAAGCATCTAGTTTCCTGTTATCTTGTTTACAGTGTCCAAGTTTCACTACCATAACTAACCCTAGAAAGAGCCAAACTATTATACAGTCTAATTTTAGTCTTTAGGTGTATACGCCTATTTCTCCACACTCTCCATAGATTCTTAAAAGTCCCGGCAGCAATCCCTATTCGTCTGTTAATCTCATGCCTCACATCACCATTATCTGTTACATAGCTCCCAAGATAATTAAACTGTGACACCTGCTCAAGACTGCAACCATTCAGATTAACTGAATCACAGCCTGCCTGACCAATTTTCATCACTTTAGTTTTCTCTCTGTTTATAACCAAACCTACTCTACTACCAGTCTCATCAACAGCTCGAATGAAAGAGTTCATCTCATCAACATCATTTGCCAAAAGGGCTAAATCATCAGCATAATCTAAATCAGAAATTTTCGTATCTCCAGCCCATTTAAGGCCAAAATCTTTCCCTTGAAGTGAATTTCGCATATCATAATCAATAACCAAGCTAAAGAGAAAAGGAGACAAAATGCACCCTTGTCGAACACCAGAAGTAATGCTAAACCAATTGCTACAAGTCTTACCAACTCACACACGACTCAGTGTTATTATAGAGAGCTTCCATTATGTTAACCAACTTGTCTGGTATACCATATGATTTCACAATCAACCACAAAATATGACGATCAACAGAGTCGAAAGCTTTTCTGAAATCAACAAAGCTAGCAACCAAAGGTTTCTGAAACTAAACATTTCTCAAGAATCTGCCTAAGTGAAAATATCTGATCCACACATCCCCTACCACTTCTGAATCCACATTGCTCATCACGCAATTGACTGTCAACCAGATTCTTAATTCTATTAAGCACAATCATGGAAAGAACTTTACCTGGAACAGAGAGTAGCCCTATAGTTATCACAAGAACTGCGATCACCTTTTTTGAAAATAGGGATAACAATAGCTCTGGTAAAATCCTTAGGAACCATGCCTTTATCATAAAAGATATTCAGAATTTCAGTCATCCAAGTGGTAACCGAAACATTCCCAGCTCTAAGCATTTCGGTAGTAATTTCATCTACCCCTGGGGATTTATGTAGTTTAAGTTTAGAAACAGCCAAAATAACTTCAGATTGTGTTATAGGGCCAACATTAAAGCCACCAATGCATCTATCATCATTGCAAACAATGGGAGTAGAACTAACTACGTTGTTTAGAAATCACTGAAATGTTCAGCCCACCTAGCCATGACAGAATCCTCCCCTTCTATAACCTTGTTTATCCTTCAATCCTTGTATGCCTGTCCGTTTTCTACCACACATAGCATTAACTATCTGGTACAGCTCTCTGCTGTTGTGCTGTCTAACTGCTTCCTCGGATTTGTCAGCCAAACCATCAAGACAAAGATTCTTATCAGCAGCTAACTGAACTTTTACACGTTTATTAAGTTCTCTGTAATGCTTTCTATTAGGACTAGTAGGGTATTGATTAAGGACATTCCTGCAGTTCTTTCTTTCCGAAATAAGCTCAAGTGCCTTATCACTCAGATAATTCTGTCTCTTCTGCTCCTTTTTTCCTAAAAGAGTACTGTTAGTGTCCAAAAAAGCCTGTTTAAAATGATCCATTCTTCCTCAACTTCAGTAGTAAGCATACCATGACTGTCATAATGACTAAGTAACCTATCATGGTAAGCTTTGGCTATAACTGGATCTTTCAGAGCTTCAGTATTAAAAGTAAATTTTTTAACCCTAGCACAACACTTTTTAAGTTTAAGTTGCAACACACTTTTAACAAGGTAATGGTCAGATCCAATTTCAGCTCCCCTATATGCCCTGGTATTCCTAACAGAACTAGCCCATTTGCTGTTAATTAATATGTAATCAATCATATTCTTATGCAGCCCATCAGGTGAAACCCATGTGTACTTATGTATGTTGCGGTGTTTGTAATAAGTGTTAGTTATTCTGAATCCATTGAGTTTACTTACCTGTAGGAGACGTTGCCCATTGCCATTGCAGCTACCAATACCAAAAGGGCCTATTACTCCTCCCCAAAGGTCAGAGTCAGTACCAACTTTGGCATTGAAGTCACCAAGAACAAGGGTAATATCTCCTTTCTTGACAGAATTCAAAATATCCTGAAGTTGTTCATAAAACCTATCCTTCTCATCCTCATCGGCATCCTCAGTGGGGGCATAACAGCAGATAACATTCAAGTCTTTAACGCTTGTCTGAAATTTTGCTGTAAGAAACCTTTCATTAATGC
This sequence comes from Ryuthela nishihirai, assembly GCA_038380435.1. NCBI lineage: Eukaryota > Metazoa > Arthropoda > Arachnida > Araneae > Heptathelidae > Ryuthela > Ryuthela nishihirai. Next base: position 47,007,935 of record JAWZYU010000027.1, read on the forward strand.
ACTCATATCCTAGAAGAGCATCGCTAGCGTGTCTGCTGAGAAGCAGACCCACGCCTTGGTGATGCTTATTGTCGTCCCTCCCTGAAAAGAGAAATTTAAGATTATTTTTAAGAATCTGACCTTTATCTGTCCATCTGGTCTCTTGCACGCCGAGAATATCTAAATTATAATGGTGGAATTCTTGTGTGAGGACATCAAGAGAAAAAGCTCTGTGCAGAGTCCTCACATTCCAACTACCTATGGAGAGAAAATGGTTAGTGGGACGTTTAAAGAAACTATGTTTATTGAGAGAGGGAATGCCGACAATATCAAGCAGCCCCCTAATCGCAGACATGGGGCAAAGACCCGTTCCCCCACTACTAAAGGCTGAAGCCATCTACACTGGAAGACTTCCTCCAATGTAGAATTTGACGATGCCAATAGAAGCAAAGAGTTCAGGTGGCTGCGATGACTTCTGCTCAGGATTATCTACCAGCTGATAAACATATCCTGTGAATCTATTCACTTGGGGCTGTCAACCCACAAACAAACAAGAAAACACGGCGGAAGATTTTCCCTCCACAGAAGTCTACCAGTGCAGCAAAATCAGGATCCATAATCTAGCTCAGAGCCATAATTCCGTTCAGGTTGGTATGTATGGTCAGCACCAGGACCCTGTGTGGTTGACCACCCCTCAGCAGGGTAGAAAAAAAAAGTAGTCATAGTTGCCCAGATCAGTAGGCCACACTAATCTGGCAGCCCTCCCCTACCGTTCACTTCCAAAAGAGAGTATCTCTTTTGAAAGGTACTAACGGTCTGCACCACGAGAAGGCAGGGTCGGACATTAGGTGCTAGAGCTGGCCGGTTCTATGCATCATCACAGGGGATTGGTGCATAGCTGTCCTTCCAGTGACTACCTAGCTACCATTTACAGACACAGTGAAAAAAAATAGCTAGTTCTGTGGATTAATTCCTGGTTTCCAGGTCACAACTATTATTACTGTGCAAAATATGGCTCCAGAAATGGAGGTTAACAGCAGGGAAACAGAAAAGAACAGGTAAACTGAACCAAAATTCACTTCTGGAAAAAACGAGGATTTCTGTAGTAATCCCCCCCCCCCCCCCCGCTTTGGAACTGTTGTCTGAAATGCATCTACATTTTTCCTACTGCTATATCAATTCCTATGATACAGTCAGAACTATCACTGTGCAAAATACTTGATGGTTGCAACAAAGGTTAAATAAGAGCAGGAAAGCATAAGCTGGGAAACTAAGTTATTTGGCAAATATTTTTAAAGTTAATTTTTTTGGCTGAGCATAGGGATTAAATAGCTTGGCCTCTAGATGGAAACCAGTTTTTCAGACTGGACACTGGGTTAAAAGCTGTTTACTTCAATATATAACATGACCTTTTTATGTTAATTATAGCCATCAACCAAACAAAGTTCTTTTTAGCTAAGCATCATCATCATCATCATCAATATTTTTCCCCATTACAACCGCCAGCCATTTTTGCATTCCTGAAGGGATTAGTGAGTTTGGTCACCGTTTTCTTTTCCAGGAAGGGAAAGTTCCTGGTATCTTGAAGGCAAAATCACAAGCTGCTAAAAAGGATCCTAATTACTAAATAATCCGTTGATAAAGTTATGAGTATCATTTCTGGACTATAAAATTTTAATTTGTCCATAAATGGCCCCATCCAGACTTGACACATGACGGCCACTGATTGGTCATTATGCAGTAATATTGTGCTCCACAGTAAACTGCCTATGCGAGTTTGGAAAAGTGAACATGACAGTTTCCTATATTTGAGTGCTTTTGCTTCATATACATACTATGTTTGCCTAAAAACAAGAACTTGTTAATAAATAACTATTTTTATAACAGTTTTCAAATTCGCTATCAAATATAAATTTGGCTTGATATTCTGTCCAGTGACATATCCGTCACTGGAAAGAAGTGGGGAAGGGGAACCATACCCAAAGTTAGAGGGAGAACAATACAGACTTATCTCCGGATATTTCTAATCTTACTTCTAATAGCATAGTTGAGTGATTTAAAATATATAATAAATATATATTAATGATTTAGCCGTCCCGTGGCCGAGTGGTTAGCGCGCTTGGCTACTGATCTAAGGGACCTGGGTTCGAGCCCCGTGTAAGGCATGGATGTTCGTGTTGTTTTTCTGCTGAGGTCCTGCTATCTTCTCAGACCTACTATGGCATATAAACTGACAGGGTCCTTTCAGACCTCTGTGGCAAGCAGCTGTTTGAGGGGGTATTTATTATTTTTTTATTAATTTAAGCTTCTCTATCGTACACTCAGGGCCGCATTTATACTTCAAACATCTCGGCACACATCGGTGTCATTATGTGGCATCATTTTGCTTGTTTTCTATAAAACCATATGAATTTTCAACCGTTAAGAAAGAAAAAATGTAATCGAAATTTGCGTACATATTTTTTAATAAATGCCTAATAAATTGTATTCAGAGGCAACTCATCCAATGGTGCAACTACTTCAAGGCCCTGAACTCGGGGGGGGAGGGGGTAGCAGCAACTTGCAGGCATGGGACTTATACGTTATGTTCACAATAAGTGAAGATTGTCTTGGATGATATTGTGGACAGTCGACTGACACCTTTTTGGTTTTTGCGACCATTCTCTAGGTTGCAGGGTTTTGACCATTGTGCCGCCTTCTTCATAATACCAGGTGCAGCTGGGTGCTCGATGCCTTTGTGACGTATATGGCAACGTTTCCTGAGGTCCCTCTCCTATGTGCTGCTTCACTACATCGACACCCTTGCAAGAAATGTTAAATCCTGTCGCTTTGAACAACATCATAATTTCTGACTCAGAATACTGGGTGTCAAAAAGGGCAACGTGTGCCTTTCGAAAACCCTGTCGATCCTCAGTGCACAACAACACACAGTTCATGCTCACAAAATGGTACACATATAACTAATTGGGCACATACACTGTCGCCACAATTTATTCTTCATGAGTTGCACGTCAGCGAGGTACATTTGCATATGAAATCAGCGCCATGTGACATAATCAAATCTCAGTGTTTCGACCTTTCGTTGTTCTCCACAAAATGATGAAATTCGTATTACTTGGCTGTCTGCTGAAACCCAGATGGCCTGTGATTTATCCATGTTGAATAACAATGATTATTTTGTAAGTCGAATAATATTTACCTCAGAGTAAAAGATAATAAGAACAAAATGGTGGATAAGTTAAAATTAACAATAATAACTTGAACATTTAAAAAAAAAAATCGTAAATCGCTTTTTCAGTTACTTATATGTATATCTTCTGACTGATTTCCAGTCATAATATTTGTTTACCAAACAACGTGGCAGAATTTTTCCGTAATAATAGTAATCTAAATCGCACCACGTGGACACTATTCCAGACAGATCAATGCAAAACGTGGAGGCTATTGAGTCTGATTTGTCAGGAGACTTGTCAGCGGTTGTTCTTCGACTCGGGAAGTAGCGGAGCACTCCTATGATGCCAGAAAGCATAAATTAGAATTGAGGAAACTCGAATTAACGCAACTCGAGCAAGTTGATAAACAAGTCCAATGTGAGGCTGACGAACGAAGAAAATGCATGCAACTGGAGATAGAGGCCGAAGACAGGCAAGTGCAACGTGAGACAGATGAACGAAGGGAACAGGAGCAACGCCAGCATGAACTGGAAATGAGGCGTCTTGAGCTTGAGGCAGCTAGGTGAGAGAGTTTCGAGTTGGCACCCGCAGTACAGCATGCAACCAGAAAAGGGTTTAGCCAAGATGCGGGTTTTGCTACCAATGTTAAGAAACAACATTACAGGCAACAGAAAGCGAGGGAGAGCGATGGAACAGCACACGAACCACGAGATCCGAAGCAGCTCTTTGGACTGTGCAGAAATGTGACTGTGAGTTTTACACAGTGACCCAAGGTCAGCAAGGCACGTGCTTATTAGCAGCTGCAGAAGAATCCTCGACCTGGTTGGATGGTTTCTGGATTGCACCTCTTGGCGGTGGCAACAATCGGCTGTGCCGTGCGTTTACAAGAACTTGGAGACGCTCCTGGCAAAAGGCAAAAGGAAGGAGATTATGCACGAGGGAAGGCTTCTGCTCTTTCCAGGTTGGGAATGGTCGCTGAGACTGAGTAATGGGACAGGCAAAGTGCAGGTGCGTTCACTGTGCAGGTTGACGATGGGACATCGACAACTCGATGGGCTTGGGTTGAGCCGCAGCCTCCCAAGACAACGAACTCCTCCTAGCATGCAGTAAAGATCATGTAGCTCGGTGTTTACGTTTTTCCAAGTGTGGATTGCGTCACAAACTCTGTGTCATCGCTGTGTCAACAATTTGGTGTAAACACTTTGGAAAACTTAATGGTTTGACTACATCTTGTTGTGCGTGAATAATATGCGAATTGTGTGGCAACCAGATTGAAGCAAATTGTTGATTTTTCTGGGCTAATGTTAAAAGAAGGATTTCCGGGATCATTTGTGACATAATATGTGTTGTCAGTTATTTGTGCACTATAAATTTTCGTTGTGCGAACATTTATATGGACTCTACACTTCGATTAACAGTGACTGTCATTCACTAGGGACGGATTCAAGTTCCTGAGTGATTGGATTAGAAATTGAGGCAGGGGACGTCTGCCTCGAATTTCTTAAATAAGGGAGAGCGTGTAGGGGACTCGGCAGCTAGGGCGGAAAGAGTGAGAGACAGAATCGCCATTTTGGTGGCAGGGCTTTTCTGCCTAGCAACAGAGCGCCGGCAGCGGATCCAGTTTGGGGAGCTGGGTGAAGAAAGGCGACAAGAGTCGACGTGGCACAGCAACCGTGTCCATATCCCATTTGGCTGAGATACCCTAATGTCAGGGGGAATGTCTGTGGCTCGACTAAGCCTTTTGTTCCTCATCTAGCGGTGACCGCTCAGGCTCCTTGAAACCTTGCTGTGTTTAGTGAGTGGCTGTACCGCGTGGGCAGTCACTGTTTGTATATAACTTGTAAATTGTGTAAATAAATTTATATATGAGAAGACACCTGAGTTTGTGTATATCGGCCACCTAGATGGATCATCCTGACAAGATAATGATAGGTACCCTTCTGCACACTCTCGCACACAGTCAGTAGAAAACAACCCAGCCCAGCCAGATAGAGAAGAAGCCTATCTACAGGCAATTTGCAGGAGTTTTGTTGACTTGCCAATTTCTCCAAAGTTTCTAATTTGTTGCGCGAAAATTTTCTTACTGATAGATTCAAAGGTTTTCTTTTGGTTCCGCAGGGAATTTCGAAAAGGCATTTTTTTTAAATAGTGGTATGGTAATCAGAAATCATAGAGTGGAAATTCGATGTGAAGGCAGCATTTAGTTCAAACATTTCGTTAATACGAGGAGACAGGGTTGGGTTGGGTTGTTTTACCTCTGAGCGGCACTTTTTTGCACACCATGGGCTAAATGGCCAGGTCACATGGACCCCGAAGGCTCAAAGAAGGTTGGGGGAGGGACCCACTGGAACAGCTGTTGGGAGACAGATGGTAGCCCTCGTCAAGGCCATCCAGCGTGTTCTTTAACGTGCACAGAGTATGTCTCTCCCGCACACGGGGCCACGGCTTAACGTCCCATCCGACGGACGGCGGCCTTTCCAAGCCCATCGGTGTCCCCTACTGACCGTGGGCAGGGCGGGGAATTTTGCGGAAGAGGAGACAGGGTATCATAATCTGCTTTATGGAAGTTGTACCTTTTGAGGGGTTGAGAAGCCTTGATTTGAGCAGTAAAATTGAAAAGTATTGGAATATGTGGTGGGTTATCACTCTGTGAAAACAGGTCAAATGATTCAAAGTTGAAGGCAAAAAAGTCATTTCAGAAGGCAAGGCCAAGAAAGTTTTCTCCCCTGGTAGGAAATTTGACAAGTTGGCGAAATCGCATAAAAATAAATTTAGATTGCATAATCATGGGTGTTATTGGTTGCTGTGGATAATTTGCAATCGATGGAGCTGAAGTTGAAATCACCAACTAGGAGCACATTGGTAACTGAAGTGATGGAGTGTTCCAAAGGGAGAACAAGTTCACGTAGTCGCGATAGCTGGAAAAGGAAGGAGGAATGCAAATGGGATTGAATCTACAGTAGAGTACCCCTTCAAAGAGGATGTCAATGCCAACAACTTCGAAGCTGTCTTGATCAATGGTCGCTAAGACTTGCAGGCAGTTGAGCCTGTTGTCCACAAAAATGCAGAATTCTCCTCTTCCTTGTGTGCCCGCTCGGTTGGGGGCGAGGGTGGCTTAGTCGGTAGCGCGCCAGGCTCGTAATCTGTAGTTCCCAGGTTCGAGTCCCAGCTGGGTCAGCGTTGAGATTTATCTCCGCAAAAATTCCCCGCCCTGCCCACGGTCAGTAGGGGACACTGATGGGCTTGGAAAGGCCGCCTTCCGTCGGATGGGACGTTAAGCCGTGTGCGGGAGAGCCATACCCTGTGCACGTTAAAGAACACGCTGGATGGCCCTGACGGGAGGCTAACATCTGTCTCCTAACAGCTGTTCCAGTGGGTCCCCTCCCTCAACCTTCTCTGAGCCTTCGGGGTTCATGTGACCTGGCCATTTAGCCCATGGTGTGCAAAAATGTGCTTCTCAGAGGTAAAACAACTCAACCCAACCAACCCGCTCGGTCCTTTTGGAAAACGCTGTAACCTGGTGGATATATCATGCTGTCAGTGTAGGAGAGTCCAATCAAGATTCAGCAACACATAAGAAGTCGATTTCGTGATGTTCTATATAATGATGAAGTTTTGAGAGGTTGTTGCAAATGCTTCGAGGATTCATAAAAAATGGACGCTGCATATTCTACTCCTAATGAGTCACTGGGAGGGATTTTTTTCTGCGGTTGTTACGATAGGCTCTGATTTGAGGATCCTTTGGCCTCCAACGCAATGTTTGGGACGCCGTCTTAAATCTGAAATATATGTTCTTTTAGGCCATAAATCAGGATAGAGAGCATTTCTATATTTTCTGCTGAATTGGCAATAGTGAATGAAGCATAGAAATCCATATTTTTTGTGTTTAATTTAATGCATTCAAAATTACATTTTACTTTTGAAATCATGTTGGCGAACCACAAACAAAATTATTTGTGATAACTTCGCGCCATTGTGATTTGAACAATGAAGTGATGCTTGATCTTGATGAAGTGATCGAATCTAATAAAAGAAAGGGGTTGGGAGATTGAATCGGAATGAACCACAACGCAGTTCCGGTATGTTTTTTTTCCTTCATTTTTGCGGTTTATAACAAATTTCATCAAAATGCGGGTAATATATATAAATAATAAAATAAATAAAAACTACCTCAAGCAGCTGCTTGCCATAGAGATCTGACAGGAGGCTGTCAGTTTATATGCCATAGTACCAGATCTGAGGGGATGGCAGTATCTCAACAGAAAAACTACACACACGTCCATGCCTTACCCGGAGCTCGAACCCAGATCCCTTAGATCAGTAGACGAACGAGGGGGTATTTAATAATTTTTTTCGCTCCGTTCAGGTTAATAACATTGCCAAAGGGGGGCGGGAGAGGGTGCAAGGACATACCCAACGGGGTCCAGGGGTTCCAGAACTCCACTCCTAAATCATCTTGTCATTTATACGAACTCTGGAACTTGTCTACTTGCGTTGAAATCCAAAACTGGTGTCTTTGTATAATTTTAACCCCATGTTATATGCCCAAAACTAAAAATAGACTTAAAATATAAAAAACTGTAAAAATTTTATTCTATGTAGAATGTCATTTTGATCTTTCCTGTCCGGTGGAGGAATATTTTACTAATTGGGAAAATCCACGCATGTCTTTTATCTCGGACCCCTCTCCCCCTCCCACCCACACACCCGAAACTAAATCCTGGTACGTTCCTCCGGTTGGTGGAGCATTATCCCTTTGCTTTTAAGGTAGCCCATCTACCCTAAGCCAGGGGCGGGGGTGGCTCAGTCGGTAATCTGTAGTTCCCAGGTTCGAGTCCCAACTGGGTCAGCGTTGAGATTTATCTCCGGAAAATTCCCCGCCCTGCCCACGGTCAGTAGGGGACACCGATGGGCTTGGAAAGGCCTCCGTCTGTCGGATGCGACGTTAAGCCGTGGCCCCTTGTGCGAGAGAGCCATACCCTGTGCACGTTAAAGAACACACTGGATGGCCTTAACGGGAGGCTACCACCTCTCTCCCAACAGCTGTTCCAGTGAGTCCCCTCCCCCAGCCTTTTCTGAGCCTTCGGGTCCACATGACCTGACCATTTAGCCCATGGTGTGCAAAAAAAGTGCCGCTCAGAGGTAAAACAACTCAACCCAACTACACTAAGTCATGTTCTTTTATGACTAGAACAGATAAATTGTTAGATCTAAAGTTATATGTATTTCGATCACTTTTTCGAATCTGAGCCCCTCCCCCATTCCGTAACAAAGGGTTGGGTTGGGTTGTTTTACCTCTGAGCGGCACTTTTTTGCACACCATGGGCTAAATGGCCAGGTCACAAGGACCCCGAAGGCTCAGAGAAGGTTGGAGGAGGGGACCCACTGGAACAGCTGTTGGGAGACAGATGGTAGCCTCCCGTCAAGGCATCAAGCTCCCACACACGGGGCCACGGCTTAACGTCCCACCCGACGGACGGTGGCCTTTCCAAGCCCATCGGTGTCCCCTACTGACCGTGGGCAGGGCGGGGAGTTTTGCGGAGATAAATCTCAACGCTAACCCAGCTGGGACTCGAACCTGGGATCTGCAGATTACGAGCCTGGCGCGCTACCGACTGAGCACCCCCGCCCCTCCGTAACAAACAAAGAAGTTTTCACAACGTCAGGTTAATGCCCAGATACAAATATCCTCTCTCGACGAGTCATGACCTGACTGAAGGTAAACCTAAGTCATGAACTTTTAAAACACCCGTACGCTTCGATTTCCCTGTGAGCAATGACCTTTTTTTTTCCCTTCTTTTTTCCTGATCCTACTGCTGCCACTGTAGGTGACGCACTCGTCGACATTGAAAACGTCCAATGTCCTCTGTCTTTGGTCGTCGTGTTACATCAACCCGCGAAAAGCAGGTTAACGACTGTTGCTTTGTGCGGTACAGTTCAAGGAGACCTCCCTTAGAGGTTGTAGGAGTCAGGACAACAGATTAACGGCCTCTCGACGCGGATGATCACACTAAACTATGAACCCCAGTTGCGCATGCGCGGGTCAATGACACCGCGCAGGGATCAACGACCGGAGTCAGCGGACAGTCACCCGGTCTGGAAGGTCGAGGGGAGCGTTGCACTGCGCGACACTTTCACTTTCTCTTCCTGCATCGACTTGTGACCTATTTTCGCTTTCAGAGAAAGTGAAAGGGGTAGCAAGGTCGGTTGGTGGACTGTGTCATTAGCAGCGGAGGGGAGTTCGGTTGGAAGGAAAAACTACCAGGCTAGAAGAAATGCGGAAGTAAATGGATTGCTGCTTTGTTGTGTCGGCACTGTGGCTGAGAGGGTGCATTATGGGTTCAGGGAACTGGGTTGGGTTGTTTTACCTCTGAGCGGCACTTTTTTGCACACCATGGGCTAAATGGCCAGGTAACATGGACCCCGAAGACTCTGAGAAGGTTGGGGGAGGGGACACACTGGAACAGCTGTTGGGAGACAGATGGTAGCCTCCCGTCAAGGCCATACAGGGTGTTCTTTAACGTGCACAGGGTATGGCTCTCCTGCACACGGGGCCACGGCTTAATGTCCCATCCGAAGGACGGTGGCCTTTCCAACCCATCGGTGTCCCCTACTGACCGTGGGCAGGGCGGAGAATTTTGCGGAGATAAATCTCAACGCTGATCCAGCTGGGACTCGAACCTGGGAACTACAGATTTCGAGCCTGGCGCGCTACCGACTGAGCCACCCCCTCCCTCATGGAACTGGAATGTTACTTTGTTTTTAAACGAAATTCAAAATTTGTGAATGATACGCTTCAAATTGCACCAATGCTTCTTTTCTAAGAGTCAGTTTTCTAGAGTCAGTGGTAGGATTCAGCCGGTTGGCACCGGTTCCTACGAACCTGTTCCTAGAATTTCCCGAAGTTCGCCGAACCGGTGCTTAATTCTTTCGGATAGTCTGCTATTCACGGTCCGGAATCGCAATTATTGCTTGCGCTATTCCACGGATGATTATTGCCCAAATAACAATTCTTATAAAATATTTTTGGTTTTCATTTTTCACTGTGAAAGGGTGAGAGAGAACTTTCTGTAAGGTAAGAAAGAACCAGTTAATGAAATTTCTGAATCCCACCACTGCCTACAGTCAACCTTTTCTGTAAATAGCTGCAAAAGCAATAAGAACGAACCACTAAAAGAACCATTTTTAAAAAACAAGAGTATTCTGGAAAAAAAAAACGTTCTTTAGCAGGCAACTTACTGAACATGTAAACACACATAATTTAGCTAACTTAGTAACGAACAGGGCCGGATCTAGGAGGGGATGTAAGGGGCCATTTTCCCCATTCATAATGGCAGTAAGGGAAATTAAGAAAGAAGAAGAAAGAATATTAAATTTATTTATATTTATGCAATTTCCAGAAATTTTTTTAAAAACCTCTAAAATGGGGGGTAAAATGTTTTAGTACAATGGAAATCGAGTCACTTGCCCTCCCTGACTCAGTTGAGTTTCTACCCCCACCCCCCAACTGACTTTTTGTTTACAGCCGGGCCTAGGTATGAATCTGTCACTCTTGCTCCAACCTACGTATGTCAGTTCTTTCTTTGGCTAAAAACCTTCCACTGACTCTAGGGGCGGGGGTGGCTCAGTCGGTAGCGCGCCAGGCTCGTAATCTGTAGTTCCCAGGTTCGAGTCCCAGCTGGGTCAGCGTTGAGATTTATCTCCGCAAAATTCCCCGCCCTGCCCACGGTCAATAGGGGAAACCGATGGGCTTGGAAAGGCCGCTGTCCGTCGGATGGGACGTTAAGCCGTGGCCCCGTGTGCGGGAGAGCCATACCCTATGCACGTTAAAGAACACGTTGGATGGCCCTAACGGGAGACTACCATCTGTCTCCCAACAGCTGTTCCAGTGGGTCCCCTCCCCCAACCTTCTCTGAGCCTTCGCGGTCCATGTGACCTGGCCATTTAGCCCATGGTGTGCAAAAAAGTGCCGCTCAGAGGTAAAACAACCCAACCCAACTGACTCTAGAATAAAGTAAGAGTTTTACAACCTCTACCATTCCTTGAAGAATCTGGTAGCGTAGCCTAGCCTCTCACGTAGTACACGTTTGATAGTGTATGACGTAAGCGAAACGTCACAAATTTGACCTTCCCCTGATTCGTTTCGTGCTTCGACCTCCCAAGTCATTGACTGATAGAGCTCGTGGACATTGCCCTACTGCTCACCTCTAACGTCAGAGCGACCTTGACTCGGCAGAGGATACCTAGAAGAGACCTTGAATTCCGCGCCTCTGTTGTGCTGAGAGGGCGCCAGCGTCCTTCAGCCGTCCTCTGTTGACCTGCATGTCTGGCGGACGGCATTGAGAAAGCGGTAGAGGACGGAAAAGCTTTAGCCCTCTCGGAGTTCAACAGACAGGGGTTATTTACTTTTGTGTCAGGTGAATGCCATGCTGATCATTGTCCGTACCAAACAGTAAACGAACTCGGTATTCAGGGGCAAAGTCCGTAGTCGATGTTGATGAAATGCTGATGCGAGTATTGCTTACTAGGTAGGCGAGGTGGGCTTTCCGTAAACAAACACGTTACGTGGAAGAAGAATTCTCGTTCTGTGTCACGTGCTCAATTATTCAATCGCAATCTATCGCTGCAAGTTGCCAGTTTAAAAAAATTGATTTGTGTTTTAACTCGAGATTAAACGCAATGATTCATTTCTTGAAATATATATATCGATATAATCCTTATTTCTAGATATTTGGGGCGGGGTGGCTCAGTCGGTAGCGCGCCAGGCTCGTAATCTGTAGTTCCCAGGTTCGAGTCCCAGCTGGGTCAGCGTTGAGATTTTAAAAAAAATAAATACCTCCTCAAGCAGCTGCTTGCCATAGAGGTCTGACAGGAGCCTCTCAGTTTATATGCCAAAGTAGAAGATCTGAGAGGATGGCAGGATCTCAGAAGGAAACAACACGAACATCCATGCCTTACCCGGGGCTCGAACCCAGGTCCCGTAGATCAGTAGCCAAGCGCGCTAACCATTTATCTCCGCAAAATTCCCCGCCCTGCCCACGGTCAGTAGGGGACACCGATGGGCTTGGAAAGGCCGCCGTCCGTCGGATGGGACGTTAAGCAGTGGCCCCGTGTGCGGGAAAGCCATACCCTGTGCACGTTAAAGAACACGCTGAATGGTCTTGACGGGAGGCTACCATCTGTCTCCCAACAGCTGTTCCAGTGGGTCTCCTCCCCCAACCTTCTTTGAGCCTTCGGGGTCCTTGTGACCTGGCCATTTAGCCCATGGTGTGCAAAAAAGTGCCGCTCAGAGGTAAAACAACCCAACTCTAGAAATCAACAACAACTCAAGATATTTCAGATAATTATTTTAAGAGCCTTCCCCTCGATTAACATGTTAAATTATATTCGGCGTATCAAAAATTAAAGTTTTATCCTTAAGGAAATATTATCATGAATTTTTTTACATTTTCTTTTGTTTCCGGAAAAATTCATCGCCGACACGGCGGGAATCGAACCCGCAACTCTCCAGATTCATGCCAGAACGCGCTACCGATCTAACGTGTCGGCGATGAATTTTTTTTTTCAGAAGCTTTTAACTAATCTTCGAAGTCTATTTCTACAGGTAATCTGCATATTTACTATGGATCGATTTTTATATCATTAGTGGTTAGCGCGCTTGGCTACTGATCTAAGGGACCTGGGTTCGAGCCCCGGATAAGGCATGGATGTATGTGTCGTTTTTCTGCTGAGGTCCTGCCATCCTCACAGACCTTCTACTGTGGTATATAAACTGACAGGCTCCTGTCAGACCTCCGTGGCAAGCAGCTGCTTGAGGAGGTATTTATTTTATATTTTTTATTTTATTTTTATTTACAGTACTGTGCAAATTAGTTGGGACAATAGGAAAATGCAGTAACAAAGACACAACTAAAATATTTATTTGTTTAATAGTGTAATTAATAGTGAATGTGACCCCCCTTAGCTTTAATTACTTCTTCCACCCTCTCAACCATTGATGCCACTAGCTTTCCACACATCTCCTTCACTTCAGGGTCGTGGTACCACACTTTCATGACACTTTCTATCATTTTGGTTTTCGTCGTGCAATCCATCTTAGATATGCGCGCTTTAATAATGGCCCACAAATTTTCAATGGGGTATAGATCGGGTGAATTTCCTGGCCACTCCAATACCTTCAAATGTTGCTGGGTAAAGAAGCTCTTAGAAAGCTTAGAATTGTGGCATGGAGCAAGATCCTATTGAAATACCCCATCGCAGTAAGGAAACAGCTTCTGCAGTGTTGGGACCATTTTCGCCTCCATTACGCCGATGTACTTTTTGCTGTCCATCATTCCTTCAATGGGGTGAAGCGTCTGTGGCCCGGAAGCTGTGAAACATCCCCAAAACATAACCTTGGGTGGGTGTTTGGGGGATTGCTGGATGTGGCAGGATCGAAGAGGTTCTCCAGGCTTCGCTTGTCCCAACTAATTCGCACAGTACTGTATTAGTATAAAAAATTTTTCATGTATTTTCAATAAATAGTTTTCCTTTTATCATTTTGCATTCGGGCATCCTTAATTGATATTGCTATGATGTATTAGTTTTGTTGCTGTATTAGCAACTGTACTCATTAATGAACGGCTCGACCAGGGCCGGTCTTTGACCTTCTGATGTCCTAAACTGTGTCCAGTTAAGAGGCCCTAAGCTCTGATAAGTTTAAGGAGTCTTAAAAATTCGAAAGTCAAAATATAAATTTATTATCTGATTGAAGGGAACACTAAAAAATAAACACGAAATTGATGTAGTGAAAACATTATTCTAGCATTGGTCTACAATGACGACTGCACAAAGCTTTTTTAGTTTATTTTTTTTCTCCTTCATTTTATGTCAAGGTATTGATGTAATCTAGATATCTGTTAAAACTATATACCTTTCCGCTAAGCTTTCGCTTAGTGGGATTTTTTATGTAAAATAATTGTATAGATCAGTGGTTCTCAACTTTTTATGTTTCACGTACCCCCTGGAAATGTGTATGTAACTGGCGTACCCCTTGTATAGATAGATAAAACTATAGTTATAGTATAACAATGGGAATAAAATAAAACATATATATCAGTGGTTCTCAACCTTTTATGCTTCACGTACCCCCTGGAAATGAGTATGTAACTGGCGTACCCCTTGTATAGATAGATAAAACTATAGTTATAGTATAACAAATAAATTAAAACTTATATATCAGTGGTTCTCAACCTTTTATGCTTCACGTACCCCCTGGAAATGTGTAACTGGCGTACCCCTTGTATAGATAGATAAAACTTTAGTTATAGTATAACAATGAGAATAAAATAAAACATATATATCAGTGGTTCTCAACCTTTTATGCTTCATGTACCCCCTGGAAATGTGTATGTAACTGGCGTAACCCTTGTATAGATGGATAAAACTATAGTTATAGTATAACAATGGGAATAAAATACAACATTTATATCAGTGGTTCTCAACCTTTTATGCTTCACGTACTCCCTAGAAATGTGTATGTAACTGGCGTACCCCTTATATAGATAGATAAAACTATAGTTATAGTATAACAATGGGAATAGAACTTTGTTACTAGATCTAGCGACTTTTGAGCTCTCACGGCGTACCCCAAAAAAATTTTACCGCATACCCTACGTTGAGAACCCCTAGTATAGATAATACTATTTTTGTCACTCACAAAAATTGACTTCAGAAGTTAATTAAAACTTAGTACTAAGTATTGTATCTTATTGTGTTTAATAAAATAAGTATGTATTTTAGATGTTTGTGTAAAAATTATTTCATTATTCATCAGTTTTGTGTAAGTTTCTTGAATTGCCATCGCTGTTGTTAAATATTCAAACTTCCATTTCCCATTGAATACTGAAAGAATATTGTTGAAAATCGAGATATTGATATATTTGATTGAGATATATATCTGCTGTCACATTTTTCAAAACAAAATCTTATTTCAGAAGTTATAGAGTTTTGACGTTAATTTTCCATTGGCATAGCCTAAGATTGTTCCTTAATTTATGGAAACCAGTGTATCACTATAGACATCTCTTACCACCATCAAGAGAGCAAAACAAACATGAACTTGATTCTCACAGAAATCTCATCCAGGGATTTCAGAAAAAGTCTCAATGCAAGCAAAGTGGAGATTCAAATATGGTAATAACAACTCACAAGCCTGGAGGCGCTTACCGAGCCTAATATCACTCCTTACATAGCGGAAGTAAATCATCACTATGTCACAGTAAAACGTATTTCATTAGAGCTGTATTCAGTTATTAAATAATTAATTGAATAAAATTATATAGGATAATTTTAAAAGAAAGCCGTCCCATGGCCTAGTGGTTGGCACGCATGTCTACTGATTTAAGGGACCTTGGTTCGAGTCCTTTTATAAGGCATGGATCAGTGGTGTCGTTTTTCTGCTGAGGTCACATCATCCTCACAGACCTTCCTTCTACTTTGCTGTTTTTGACTTACAGGCTCCTGTCAGATCCCTGTGGCAAGCAACTGCTTGAGGGGTTATTTATTTGATTATTATAAAAGAATGACCAAGAATGACCATGTTTTAAAGGGTGTTACATTTTAGTAAATGATTAAGTAACAAATATAATTGCGTGCCCAAAAGATCAAGAAAAAATGACGGCGTGGAGCTAGTATCACATCGTATTTAATATCTTAAGCTTTACCAACTAAGCTCCTCGCGATCCACGGGTTAAAATGGCCTAGGCTATGAAATTTATGATTTGTTTTCTGAAATATGAATCCTCTTCTTCCACTTCATGATTTCGAAATAAATATATTTAATGAATAATTTTTTGGAAAAAATGAGTTTCGCCGGTTTTTTAGGAAAATTATTTTTTAAATTCCATGTCAACAGTATTTGCTATTGATTAAAACCAATTTATATGTTTTTGCGGAAATTAGAAAAAGATGACTGTTCACAAAGAGGTATTTCTGCAGCATGTGCCTAAAGGCATTGAAATGTAAATTTGGTTTTGCATATACTCAAATACACTATAAAAACAAATTATCCCTCACGCAGCTACTTGTCAGAGAGAGAGAGAGCCTGAGGAGGTCTGACAGGAGCCTGCTAGTATAATACAGTCGCTCAAAAAAGTATCCGAACACTATGGTTGATTACAGAATTCAGAAAAAATATCTGGAGCGTGTACAGCAACTGTACATGCTCCAGTTACCGTTCACAGCAAACTGGAGCGTGTTCAGTTACTGCACACGCTCCAGTTTGCTGTGAACGGTAACAGCACACGCTCAATATTTCTGTGAGTGGGCCCACACGATCCAGGTTTTTGTGAGCTCACACGATCCAATGTGCTGTGAACATTAACCGCAACCGCTCCAGTTTGCTGTGAACGGTAACTGCACACGCTCCATATTCATTGCATTATATATTCATACGCATTATATATGCCAGATCACTAATTTCTAAAAAAACGTTGCCAGATATTTTTTCTGAATTCTGTAATCAACCATAGTGTTCGGATGCTTTTTTGAGCGACTGTACATCATAGAGAAGATCTGAGAGGAAGGCGAGACTACAGAAGAAAGATACAAGAAATAAAATATCCATGTCTTATCCAGTCTCTCGAACCCTGGTCTCTTTGATCAGTAGCCAAGCAAGTGAGCCACTGGAAAACCACAATTAAAATTTTTTGTGATATTCGTAACTAAAGATATTTTTATGTGCACTCCTGAGTTGGAGGTGCAATAACCTGTAGATAATTCTATCACATTGTATTTCCTTTCCTTCACCAACTGATAACGATTGTATAGGTTAACAAATGAAGCCACATTAACCAAGCCCTTTCCTTGGCGGAGGAGGGATATAAATTTGTGAATGAATTCAATATTCACTACGGTTTTGCACAAACATAGCAATAAAATTTAACGTTTCATTTTCATTGTGGGATAAATTGCCCTAATTTCGATAAATTGTATGCACTCTAATTTTCCACTTGTAGGCACTGCGAAGACTTAATTAAACTTATCCTTAATTTAAACATGTGATACTAACTTTCAACCAGAGGAAAAAGGTCTCTCAAAGGTGCTTCAGTCGATATCCATCATTATGTGGTGGCCACAGTGTTCTGTTATTCTTTCTGCAGTGACTGCAGAGGTGGGGAAGCCGTATGGGTTCCTTGATTGTTTAGGAGGGTCAACAGCTTGTGTTAGGGTCGTTGGCACTTCAGAAAATCTGTCAACCCTTGTGTCAGGTGGGGGCTTTGACGGCACAAAGTCGCTCTCTACTATTCCTGGCTAAGGCACTTTGTTAATCTTCGAAGGAGCACTTATCTGCTTGCATCATGTGGATTCGGCTCCCAGCATCTTAAAATGCCCCACTGGGTTGTGGTCTTGCAGCTCTCAGCCTCGACACAGTTCTCTCATCTCAGAGTCTGGCACAGTTTCTCAGTCTCGAGCACTATATCACTCTCTTCCTATCTGGCTAACTTCCGAGACTCTGAACACTTAATTGTGAACTACTGAACGCTGTTTTTTGTCTGTCTCCCTTTTTATGCTGCAATAACCACCCCTTTTATTAATGTAATTGGCACATTTGCAGTCTCAACTTTCCCATGTTCCTCTGCCTGGGTCATTCTCAGGAGTTGGAGGCAGTGACATCAGATGTCGACTAACTTGTTTAATGTCTGGTGAGAGTCGGTGAGCTGACATTCCAAACCCAGTGTTCTCTGCAAGTGTCCAGCGATATTTCGACGTCAAGAGTTGGACACAGACAAATCCTCTAGGATCGTCCACCTGAGTTGTAAAGAAAGTGAAATTTATACTGATTGCAGAGTGCTTCATGTTCGTGGGGGACTTTTGTGGCCTGGTGGTAGGATTCTGGACTGTTTACCCTTGGTACTGTTGAGTTGGGTTGTTTTGGGTTGTTTTACTTCTGAGTGGCACTTTTTTGCACACCATGGGCTAAATGGCCAGGTCACATGGACCCCGAAAGCTCAGAGAAGGTTGGGGGAGGGGACCCACTGGAACAGCTGTTGGAAGACAGATGGTAGCCTCCCGTCAAGGGCATCCAGCGTGTTCTTTAACGTGCACAGGGTATGGCTCTCCCGCACATGGGGCCACGGCTTAACGTCCCATCTGACGGACAGCGGCCTTTCCAAGCCCATCGGTGTCCCCTACTGACCGATGGGCAGGGCGGGGAATTTTGCGGAAATAAATCTCAACACTGACCCAGCTGGGACTTGAACCTGGGAACTACAGATTACGAGCCTGGCGTGCTACTGACTGAGCCACCCCCGCCCCTGGTGCTGTTGAACAGTTTGGGTAGGGTCTAAATGTTGTTTCTTGCACATATGGGTGATCAGCTTTGCATTCCTTGAGTGCATCTGGTGTGCCATCCACAGCTCCTCCCGAGGAGAAAAAACAGATGGTTCTTGGATCAATGCTATGTGTGGGAAGAATTTGAATTTGGGTTATTTATGTTCGTTAAGCAGGAAGAATAATTGTGGCATAATACTATCACAGGAAAGTATTAGATATTTGTCTCATACTGAAATGCTAAAAGGTTATTTTAAAGCTTCAAGACAAGCCAAGTTCGGAGTAGTGATTTTCTTTTTGACCTGTAATTGAAAGATCTTTGGTTCGATTCCAACCATGACTAAAGTCTTTTTTGTTTTCGTAAATGCTGTTATGTAATTTTATACATATTTGTTAATATTTCGCTTTCATACACTTTATATATGCAAAATATTTATATAGATTTCGATTTTTGTAGCATAATTTTTATATCATAGAACGCTTGAGAAGGGAGGAAGGGGGGGGGGGGGAGGACAGCTGGTTCTGTCTTCAGTATGTCTCTAATTTTGCAAAATCATAATTGTATCCTTAGATTACCACGATCATATATGGTAGTTTTAATATATCCAGTTCTTCAAAAAAAAATTGTTGTACAGTGAAATCGTGTTAGTCTGATACAAATTTCTCGTCAGAAATAATGTAAATAGGGGGAAATACATTCCATAATCAGCCATGAATTCTACATACTGGATGCATTGAAAGTCGTTGGTATACGTAAGAAAGGTCCCACAGACATCCAACTGAAGACACCCCATGCCATTACTGAGCCATTACCAGCTTGTACTGTTCCGACCTGACATGTAGGATCCATGGCTTCATGGGGTTGGCGCCATACCCTGTCTACCATCAGCGTGATGAAGTATAAATCGAGATTCATCACTCCAGGCTATTCGTTGCCAATTTTCGATGGTCCAGTTTCGATGTTCTTTAGCTCAGGCAGGGCGTTGAGCCCAATGTTGTGCCGTTAAAAGTAGGACTCTTGTAGGTCGGTGACTCCCGAAGCTGAGACGATGAAGCGAGTGTTGCACAGTCCATGCACTGACTTCCTGGTTGGAACCCACGTTCAATGGGGGGTGATTTCAAATAATGTCTGGCTCCTATCGGTCCGTATGATGCGGGTCAGACAGCGATGACCACGATCATTCAAGGCTGGTTGTCCTTTGCAGTTTGTCCGGGTGCTTGTTTTTTTGCCGGAATTTTCATATTCCCGGAACACTATTGAAACTCTCGTACGAGAAAATCCAAGTTCGTTGACAATTTCGGAGATCGAGTGTCCCATCCATAGAGCACCTACGATCTGCCCTCTGTCAAATGCATCTAAATTCCGCGCCTTTCCCATTACGCTTCTCACGACGAATGTTTGGGGAAGCCAAAGCTGACAGCTATATGTGACCAGAGTTTTAGCTACGCATGCACGCAAATGCGGGACTTGCGGTACTGAATTTGGATAACGTCTCCTATCCCTAATTCAATGTCATTTCAGTGTAGAGTACACCATTTCTCTCCTCTGCCATGAAACGCTGACAATTTTATCCCCCACCCTTGTTTCTCAGCCCAAGTTGAATTATTAAACAACGGTAATGCAACAACATCATGTGACATAAAGATGTATGAAGCTCATTACCGGCATTCTATTTTCAGCAGAAAAACCATGGGCATCATTTAACACGTGGACTGCCGTATGAATCGAATATGATTGAACTTGTTCTTGACTGCACTATTGATTCGTATCTATTAGTTCGGACTTCGTAGCTCACCAATGACTCGTGCTAAAATGAAGTGCTTATTAGTGATAGAAAATGTGGCCCCATGAACAAGTCAACATTTAGTGCAGATAGTACTGAACAATGAAATGACGTGTTCACATAGTTGTACACTAGAAAACTACAGGCATGAATTGCGAAAAAACTTCGATTAACTTCCAAGCACACAAATCGTGTAGTCAGTGCGTCACCCTGGGGCGGGGGTGGCTCAGTCGGTAGCGCTCCAGGCTCGTAATCTGTAGTTCTCAGGTTCGAGTCTCAGCTGAGTCAGCGTTGAGATTTATTTCCGGAAAAATGCGGAAACGGTCTGCTGCCCCTGCTGCCCACGGTCAGTAGGGGACACCGATGGGCTTGGAAAGGCCGCCGTCCGTCGGACGGGACGTTAAGCCGTGGCCCCGTGTGCGGGAGAGCCATACCCTGTGCACATTAAAGAACACGCTGGATGGCCTTGACGGGAGGCTACCATCTGTATCCCAACAGCTGTTCCAGTGGGTCCCCTCCTCCAACCTTCTCTGAGCCTTCGGGGGTCCATGTGACCTGGCCATTTAGCCCATGGTGTGCAAAAAAATGCCCCTCAGAGATAAAACAACCCAAACCCAATGCGTCACCTTGTGTGAAACTGTTTGTCCTATTGGCCACACGATACACACGTTTCACAACTTAAAAAGAGAGTGTTAAATTTTTTTGACATAAATTCATATAAATAGTTATACTATGGTATTTTGGGCCAAATACAAGGAAAAATAAAATAGTGTGGCCTCGAAAGAGACCCAAAAATTCTTAACATTACGGCAGTCAACAACGTAAAACCTACATCAAAACACGAACACAGCACTCATTGAGACGTAAAGAATTCATTCATTTGGAACTCTAAGTGGTCATTTTGGCCCTTTATTGAAGCAGCTGAAATGAAGCAGCAGCCCTTTTGACATCTAAAGTGAATGTCGATAATTTTTATCATCTTCATTCCACAAGTACTATGAAACCTTTTACTTTCAGCCTGCCCTGGCTGAGAGGGAAGTAGTAGTATTACTTCACAAGAGAACATAGAAGAACAAGCAAATTAAAAAAACAAGTGGTGTCAAAAGCAAAAAATAGTCCTTTGCTCCCTTGGTTCTTTCCAATATGGAAATTCATATAATATTGGAAACTTCATAGTTTCTGAGCATAGTCCACGAATCAACGAATCAGTGAAGAACGAGAGTTGTGGCACTACTGCGCTGTATATTGAGCACAGAAGGACTATGGCTCCTGTTCAATCTAATCGTCCACTTAAGTAATACAGTACTAACCTAGTCTTGAAGATGGTGGAGGCACCAATCGGCATGTCAGCAGCAGAATAGTATTAGCAGAAAGTGTAGTGAATCTCTGAAGAATTATGTATTCCTCTGATTGCTGTGTACTTGAGAGGAAAAGGTTTCCTCCTCTGTTCGTTAGTTTTCTTATTCTACACATTCCTTCTCATGGATGTTTCAGGCTACTCTAGTTTCCCTATTACTAGGTTGGAATTCGATCATAAACCTGTAATCCAAATTATTTTACTAATAAAACTAAAGTCGGCGCGCTTAAAGAACACAAATAATGAATATTGTCGATCATTTTTTTCTTGTGGTTTTGAACCAACGAGATTGTTTTGAACACTGATCAGAGAAAAACCAAACCAACAATAGTCGTATTTTATAAATAATTCTGTTCTTCCACTGGCTTAAATTGTTTTGGGCATAAATTTAAAAGCATTGCAATCAGACAAGTAAATTTTAGTACGAAATGCACACCTTACACGCAGATTTTTATCTGACCTGTAAAATCTTTGTTTAGAAACTAATGTTATAACAATAGGGTATCTGTAGTAGTAAACCTTAATCCATTACCAAACCGTAGACCGTGATTTAGCGGTTCATTGCATGTATTGCATGTTGGTGACTGCACCGAAAAATGGCTGGAGAAGGTAGTTCTACTATTATTGACACGAAGTGTGTAGAAGTTAATAATGGGAATGATCTCTTATTGTATCAGTTTTACACATCCTATTGTTCTCAAAAGGTAAATAGGTTGGTGTAAATTAAAAAAAATTGTAACGTTTGAAAATGGAGTTATTACTGAAATATTTGGTGAGAAGATGAGATGATTATGAACTACGTGTTGACAGAGTTATAAATTAAATGTATAACTTTTTTTGCTGTGGTTGTAACGTCTTCGTTAAAATTTTTTTTTTGTTAAATTGCAAAAATTCATAGTGACGTTATGAAATAACGTTATCAAACTACTACTGATGTTAAAACACTATTTCAAAGAAAATAGAATTTTGAAATTCTCGAAATACCTATTATAAATCCAGTGTATTTATTGCAATATTAGCACCTTTCCGTATTTTTTCGTACAATCCAGTGGTGTGTTTTGCTTCGTCATATTTATCATTCATTTGAGCTTGAACCTTTAGTAAAAATTACACATCATCCAAACATAGTAAAAGTTTATAAGGTGAATCAGATTTACTCTCCATCAGTGAGATTAGGATTACTTAATAAAAGGGAATGAAGTTGTATTGGTGTGTGCTTTAAATGGCAGAGAGAGAGAGAGAAAATGCATAACCTCAAAATGCTAAATAAATTGAATATAAAATCTTGCATTAAACACAGCCTTACAGATTTGGTGCAAAATTAAGTCTAACCTAAAACAAATGCTAAGTCTAAAAGTATAATCAGAGGGATTAAGTGGTGGAGTGATGACCCACACATACACAGATTAGGGGTAATCCAAATAATCCTAATCATCTGAATTCTCTTTATCATGATTATATAGTCATTGTTCAGTTATATTAAATAAGGTTTAATAAATTGTGTCAGTATCCATGAAAACAAAACCTGAGAATTATAAATGGGAGGGGAGCATGGCTAAGAACCATCTAAGGTACAGACATCCTTATTCTGTCCCTGCATGTGCATTTAGGAAATATATTTGTTGTAGTTTTGCTTAGTTTATGTGCACAGTATTTTTAAACATTTAGAGATGTAACCCAGTGTTTTAAATGTTTAAGAATATTGCTGCATATTTAATAAATAAAGAAAACAAAGTATACATAATTTTCATATAAAAAATAGTTTGTGTCACTATTAAAGACTAATCTTTTTTGGCACTTTTTTAGACTTTCACCACTGGGTTTCCATTGTTTAAATGAAAGTTAATTTCAATATCACTTAAAAAATAATAGATGCTAGAATACTTGACTGGCTATTAAGATTAATTGCATATACTTTAATATGAAATTCAACAAAATTTTATAGCAGAATGCATTGGATAGAAGGGTAACTAGATTTCAGATTGTAAGTTAAGCACATAAACATGTTAATCTGTATCCTTTTACTTCAAAACTTATTTAACTTGTTCTGTTCCTCTAACCCAAGATTAGCAGTGCATTGATCGTTTGGCAGCTGTAAGTACATTTTTGATACCCACAAATTAATTCTTTGGAATCTATACACAGCTTTTGGTAGCTGGTATGGCCGAGTGGTTAGCGCGCTTGGCTACTGATCTAAGGGACCTGGGTTCGAGCCCCGGATAAGGCATGGTTGCATGTGTTGTTTTTCTGCTGAGGTCCTGCCATCCTCTCAGATCTACTTTGGCATATAAACTGGCAGGTTCCTGTCAGACCTCTGTGGCAAGCAGCTGCTTGAGGGGGTATTTATTTATTTTTTTTTTTATAGAATATATCTGTTACAAAAATATTTTGCTACTTGAATAATGCATTTCTCTATGGTGGTGTCAGAAACTCCTGATCAATCCAAAGGACAGTGGCAAAACTAATGTTTGTCATTGTCATTGCATTTTCTGTATTATTCTATTCAAACGTTTTTGCTGATGAACATTAAAATTTTACATGCAAAAGCTATGTTTTTATATGCATTTTAAATGAAAAAAAAAAGCAAAAATGTTAAATTCTTACTGCTTTTTAGTAAATACTACATTACATTTACAATATACTAAAATATATTATTGCATGCTTTTTATTTGGTGAAGGTATTGAAAAATATTTTTTACCCTGTTCCCCATTTGTAGAATATGCTTAAGACTTTTTTTTTATACCCTATATCACATACCTTCTACTATGGCATAATAAACTGACAGGCTTCTGTCAGACCTCTGTGGTAAGCAGCTGCTTGAGGGGGTATTTATTTTATTTTATAGGCTTTTATGTTACAGGTACCATATTATATATTGCAAACTGGTCATTAACACACGTTGCTTAAAGTTCTAACATTTCAGATACTGCTGTAACCTAAAACAGTTTGAACATTCACTTGCCTTGATATGGTTGTCAGGAATGAACAGATAAATGGAAAAACTAAAAGTAGAATAGAAAAATTCATATGATCTAAAGTTAAAAAGAATGGTAATATTTTACAAATTAATAGGTTTGACTTGAGCATTCCATCATTCTCTGCCTTCTGTGAGTTTTTTTTCTCTAATGAATGTGAAATGTTGAGCTGAAAGAAACTGGATTACTTGAAACTTATTCAAGGATGAATTATTGGTTTACAGTAATAATTGCAGTATTAATTGCAATAGATTTTAAATTGTTTTTCCCATCATTGTTGTGCCATGAAGTTACCAAAACCACAAAAGTTTGAATATAAATATTCTCTAGTCCATTAATCCTCAACTAATGTGTTGTTTCTAAGGTAGGTGTGTTGCAAAATGTAAGAAAAATACTACATATCAATTTGTACTTTATTACTTCTTTTATTGAGATTTCATTTTTAATCAAATGCCAAGTGTAATAAGCAATTTTGTTTGAATTTGAAGTTATACACTAAAAAAAATTGACTTTTTACTACAGATGTGTCTTGGTGAATGGACTATTTCAGAAGTATATCACCAAGAGCAAAGGTTGAGAAACACTGCTCTAGCTATTATTTTTGTTGTTATAATAAAAATATTACTTAATTCTTATGTGCATTTTATATTTTGTTAGATTTCATGTGCTTCTTTTTTTGTAAAATATAATGAGCAACCTTAGTGGTACCTCTTTATTGTTTATGATCATATAAATATCGGGTTTTTCACATTCAACTTAAAAATTTCAACTTCCTTTTTGTCACCTTTTCTATGACCTGTATTCATGCCCTTCTTTTTAGTCTCTGTGCCATTTTGTCTATACCTTCCCTTCTTTTTGGTAGAGTTCGTAATCTTAATTTCAACACTTTTTTTTTTTCAAAAGTTAATACTTTTAAGGATTAGTGAATTATTGAAAACAAAATCACTGTTCAAAAATTACAATTAGTCAGTATCATAACCAGGATTTTTTGGAAGAAAGAAGGGGTGTGTAAATTTTCTAATGACTTTGTTCATGTAAATTGTAATGATTTATTAAAAAAAAATCCTCAGAAGTGTGTGTGTGTGTGTATTAAAATTACCTCCCCCCCCCCCTCCTGCACACACTCACACACCCTCTTTGGCATAATGCCAAGGGTGACAAATATTGAATGCTTAACCTTCTCCCTTTGAAGTAATGATTTACTGAGATAAAAATTCCTCATCAGTTTACATTGAGAAAAAAGTGTAAATATGTGGACTTTTTTAGTTACTAAATTTTAATTTTTAGCAAAATCTAATTATGAATCTATGCCGTCCCATGGCCGAGTGGTTAGCACGCTTGGCTACTGATCTAAGGGACCTGGGTTCGAGCCCCGGATAAGGCATGGTTGTGTGTGTTGTTTTTCTGCTGAGGTCCTGCCATCCTCACAGACCTTCTACTATGGCATATAAACTGACAGGCTCCTGTCAGACCTCTGTGGCAAGCAGCTGCTTGAGGGGGTATTTATTATTATTATTTAATTATGAATCTAGAATTGATTGTTGTTGTTCTGCATCACTATGTCATTGATCTAAATAATACACTTACCAAAATGTTTGAAAGCTTAATGTACTGCTTTTTCTATTTACATGCTTATTTTTACTCATTCTCTACAATCACAGGTAGTGCTGGCACTGAATGAAAAGAAATTAAAATTTAAGTCACACATTGTAGACCTTCTCAGAGGAGAACAATTTGAACCATGGTTTATGAAACTTAATCCCAAGGCTGAAGTGCCAGTTCTAAAAGATGGTGTAAAAATCATTCCTGACTCAAATCGCATTATTGATTATTTAGAAGATAATTTTAGTAATGGTAAGTTTAAAGCAGCTTCTTATAGTTCATAAATCTATTTATTTAGAATGTATGAGTTCAGTGCATGGCAGTATTTATTTTTTCACAGTCACAGATTGCAGCATTTTAAACATCCTAACTAGTTTTAATAAAAAGACCAGAAAAGTTGAACTTGTCTAGAAATATTTGTAAATGGGATAGCTTATATTTAAAAAAAAAATTAAATTCTAAAAGTTGAAAATTTTTATGAAGGAAAAAATATTGTTATTCTTTACATATGGTACTACACAAAACAATGCTTAATTTGTCAGTGTTTATACATGTACCATATTGTTCTTTTATCACCACTTATTTCATTTTAAAATACACCAAAATCACTTACCAATACATTTTTTTTTCCAGAATTGCTGGTTTTCCCAAGAAATATCAATATCACATACTGTTTTGTTAGTTTCATTGCTCTGTATACTACTGCATGTGTGCTGAAGTAGGTCTGCTTTCCAAACTTTCTAATTGAGGAAAGGAGGTCCATCTCAAACAGTGGTTAACCCTTTCCAGATCCAGCTATTTTTTCACTCTAATCAGGCAAAAAAAATTACCCTTAGAACGTTTTTGCCAAGTAACTAATGAAAGGAATTATAGCATATTATATGCCAAATTAATCAGCATTTAATTCTGGATTTTCTAAGAATAAAATATTTAACAAAAAAAGACAACTAGTTTTATTTTAATAGGACTTTTTTTTAGTCGTAAAAAATATGCATCTTGCAACACAAATAAAAATTTATTTAAAAATTGCTAATAGACAGAAATGATTATAATGCACGTGAATAGAAAGGCTATTTACTTCTGAATAAGAAAAAAAAAATTATTTTTTAAAGTAAACGTCTGTTTTGTATTTTTTTTCTCCATACTATACTTTGTGAAAAGTCCAGGCTTGTTGCAGAGTCCAATAAACAAGTCAACTTTAGAATATTTGTAATAAATAATTAATCAACAGAAATAGGTCATGTTATATAAAAAATTAAAGAGAATTTAATTCTGAATTATATTTAAAAATATGAACATTGCAGTAACATATTAATTTTAATAATACCTTTTACAGTGGTATGGCCTTTTACAGCTTTGTTGATTTCAAAAAAGCTTTCTACTCTGTTGATCGTCATAATTTGTGGTTGATTGTGAAATCATATGGTATACCAGACAAGTTAATTAACATAATGAAAGCTCTATAATAACACTGAGTCGTGTGTGAGAGTTGGTAAGGCTTGTAGCAATTGGTTTAGCATTACTTCTGGTGTTCGACAAGGGTGCATTTTGTCTCCTTTTCTCTTTAGCTTGGTTATTGATTATGTTATGTGAAATTCACTTCAAGGGAAAGATTTTGGCCTTAAATGGACTGGAGATACGAAAATTTCTGATTTAGATTATGCTGATGATTTAGCCCTTTTGGCAAATGATGTTGATGAGATGAACTCTTTCATTCGAGCTGTTGATGAGACTGGTAGTAGAGTAGGTTTGGTTATAAACAGAGAGAACTAAAGTGATGAAAATTGGTCAGGCAGGCTGCGATTCAGTTAATCTGAATGGTTGCAGTCTTGAGCAGGTGTCACAGTTTAATTATCTTGGGAGCTATGTAACAGATAATGGTGATGTGTGGCATAAGGTTAACAGACGAATAGGGATTGCTGCCGGGACTTTTAAGAAACCTATGGAGAGTGTGGAGAAATAGGCATATACACCTAAAGACTAAAATTAGACTGTATAATAGTTTGTTTCTTTCTAGGGTTAGTTATGGCAGTGAAACTTGACACTTTGTAAACAAGATAACAGGAAACTAGATGCTTTTGATTCCAGATGCTTATGCAGTATCTTGGGTATTAGGTGGTTCAACTTTGTAACTAATGATGAGGTTAGGCAAAGGAGTTTGCAACCTCCTTTAAGCAGCATATTGTGCAGAGAGAGACTCCGTTGGTTTGGCCATGTTGCCCGTATGAATAATTATAGATTGATGAAGAAAGAAGGGGAGACCTAGGATGCGGTGGGCAGACAATGTCAAACAGGACCTTGTTAGAATTGGTGTGCAGTGGCCAGATGCAGTAGATGTAGCTCAGGATAGACTTGCTTGGAGAACTAAATTGCACGGTCTGGTTGGACCTCCATAGCCCATGGCTGCTTGAGGATGATGATGTGTTGTACAAGAAATGTCTATAGATGTCCTTGACCCTTGAAAGGTTAAGTGAGCTTATATCTAATGGTCAAATGACTTAAGGCCATCCTAAGTTTAGCTGCCAAAGCTGCTAACAATTTTATTTTTTTTTTAAAAGGAAGACATTCCTCTGGTAAAGTGTTTTAGGCAGAAAGAAAGTCTACTTTAAAGTTTTTGACTTCCAACAAAAGTAAAAGTTAAGTGTTACTAATCCTAAATACAGGTAAATCCTGTTAAAATGCAATCCGATAGAGCATGATTCCACTTGCAATGCAAGCATGGTTCCCTTTTTTGTCATACAAAACATGATTTTTCTCTCAAGAACTACATATTGGATTCCTTGTGTAGTTTTGTATATACATGGGTGTTATTTTCACTCCAGCACGAATCCTTTAGTTGGCAACATTTGTTTGATTTGTATTTCAAATGAACAAACTGACAAGCTGTTTTGTTACTGAAGATAATCATACACAGTTGGCTATTCATTAATTTTTGTTCAATTTATTTTATTTTTATTTTTAATTTTCATTCAACATTTGTCGTTTTAAAAACTTGAACATAAACTACCAATATGACTATGTGGAAAGCTAAAAACGGTAACAAAATGTGTGTGTTTATCATACAACTTTATTACTGGTTTTAAATACTTTATCATTCATCAAGACGTGATTGAAACAATACAATAAATCATATTAATTAATTTAATTTTCCATGTAATAATATTGTTTACTTGATTTTTCTGATTTTCCGTGAATCCTACTATTGCAATTTATAATGTGCAAAAAAGCGGCAAAGACAAGTTGATATAGTTGGCTGATGTACAAAGTTTGAATGATGACAAATGGCATGAATTTTTGCTGATGCGATCCTGCTTATATTGTGATGCGATTCTTTGAACCCTGAGCACCACTTTTAACAGGATTTACCTGCACATTTATATATACTAGTTTATAGATGGTTTCCATATATTACACAATCATTTTTAATAAAATTTCTCCATCTCTATGCAATTGGAATTTCTCCCTTGAAAAAAGTTAGGGATTAAGTTTATTTTTAAATGCTGATAATAGTTGAGAAATAGTTCAGAGATAGATGGTGAAAAAAAGTTATTAATGAAAATAATAATGGAATAGTCACTATATTATTCCGATAACAATAAATAATTTATACTGTGCTACATTATACATCAAGTATCGTGATTACATAAATTATGAAAACACTGCAAATAACTAACTTACTACTTAAAAAATGCCAGTTAATGTGATTTCAGATGTGCCATAAATCCATTATCAGAATGATTTATAATAAATAAATTTAATACAAATTACTCAGTATAGTAGTAAATTCCAGCTATAAATGCTGTTATAAATTGACTGCAAAATAGTTCAGTCTATAAGATGCATATCCATAAAAGGTAGGAATTATATCAACTAGTGAGATTCAATAAAAGAGGGGTTTGAAAGTTCACCAAATATGTTAAAGTTTACTGGAATCGAAATATTTCACATAACTGGAATCATCGAAGTTCAGGCAGATGCCCAAATAATTAGATCAAGAAATTGTGCATTGTATAATGTAGGTAATCTGTGGTAACATGATAGTAGTTTTCATCTGCTACAGTGGGGTTAGAGCAGAATTAGTTATATGTTTCTTTTTTATAATATTCATCAAAATGCACTGATGCCAAGAAGGTAGTTATTAAGTTGATAATGTAACACAGTCACCCACTTGAAAGGGATGACAATTTGTTATGGGGGAGTGGGGAGCAACTCACTCATTTGAACTGATAATCTCACTAGAAGTGCAGTTCACTATTGTTATTATCAGCAGTTCATTATTATTTATTTAATGTTATTTAATTTATATAATGATTTGAGACTATGACTTGATAGTAAATAGAGAATGTCATAGCATGCTCTTTCTCTTTAAAGTATTTTATTTGGTTTTGAAGCACATACCAAATGAAGTGCTTCAAATAGAGTACAGAACACATTATACCATGAGGTCCTTGCTTTTTGAAGATATGGGAGAAGAATAACTTTCACATTTCTCCATTTTTTTTAGGGGGAGGGAGGCAAGAAGGTATATTTTATTGTCCACGACATTCTCCACATCACAAGCTTTCATTTGACATGCAACTTGTTACGTTAGGCCCCTCATTGAAAAGATATTATAAAACAATCTACATATAACCCCCCTTTTTTTTTCTTGGGGAAGGGAGGGAGAGAATGGAGTTGAATTTTTATAACCTGTGACATTTTCCATGTCACATAGCCCTTACATTCTGAATATATAATTAAGAATCATTTTCATATTTTCCATTTTTTAGGGGGGGGGAAAAGCATGAGGGTAAATTTTTTTATAGCTTATGACACTCCTGATGTCAGCAGTTTTCATTTGGCACATAAATCCTTAAGTTTGTTCATCACATTCAAAAGATATGGTGGGACAACTGTTTTGTAAAAATTTACAAAACAAGAAACTGACAAATGGAAAATAGGTAAAAATGATGGTTCTAGCTACCAAAATACAGCAGCTAAGGAAATCTTTCAGTTTTCATTTATGATTTTAGTAGTTTAAAATGCATGATAAAAATATTCATGACTTAATGCTATATGAATATCAAACCTAAGAATAATTAAATATAAATA
Organism: Ryuthela nishihirai; assembly: GCA_038380435.1. NCBI lineage: Eukaryota > Metazoa > Arthropoda > Arachnida > Araneae > Heptathelidae > Ryuthela > Ryuthela nishihirai. Next base: position 47,039,209 of record JAWZYU010000027.1, read on the forward strand.
AGGTTATCTACTTAATAAGGAGCAGCATCTTTTGTAGGGATAGACTGAATTGGTTTGGTCATGTTACTCCCATGAAGAACTACAGATTAGCAAATAGAGTTATGAACTGTGGCCTAAAGGCCTGAGGAAAAGAGAGAGATCTAGAATGCAATGGATGGACAAGATCAAACTGGAACTTTTCAGAATTGGCCTGCAGTGGCCAAATACAGCATCAGTAACTTGAGCTGCTCTAGGAATATATATTTATAAAGAAGAATATTGTATATTTCATAGATAATAGGTTTAAGTGACTTTTTGAACTGGTGAGCAACCTATATGGTAATGGTATATGTTTAATTCTTTCCATTGTGATAGGATATCTTTCATGTAATAAAAAGTAAAATTCGGGTTGTTTTTCTTTGTCATCAGTACACATGAAAGTAGTTCTCACTGTAGGGTAAGCAATTGATTTCTTTTATAAAAGTAATTTCTCATTTTTTGTACATACAGCAAAGTTATAATTAAATATTAAATAGCAAAATACATGTAGTTATTTTTCAATTTGAAGTTAAATTAACATTTTGTGACTGCAGGCATAACTAACATCATATTAACTAGTGCTTTCAAGAGATATTCTTACTCCACACTAACAAATCTTGTCACTGTAAAGAAATTCTCACTTGAAATATTTACAGATATACAGGGTGTCTCAAAAATATAGGTACAAACTTTTAGGGGAGGTAGATAACATCTAAAGGAATGAGAATTGCATAGGAACCCATAACTGGAAACGTCACTGTAAGTCAGTAGGTGGTGCTGTTCATCAGTGCGCTAGAGGGGAAATATCAGATTTCGTCATTCGAGCGGTAGTTGGCTTACGAAGAGCATGCAAAGGTATTCTAACAGGAAGCTGGCATACATGCATTTAGTGTATGGAATAGCCGAGGGCAACGGACGAGCCACTCAACGAATGTATCAAGAACGCTTCCCACACAGACATGTACCTGGCCCCCGTTTGTGCGTGCGCATCAAAATTTGTGCGATTATGGGTCATTAAGAGGTAGCAGAAGTGAGGGCAGGCCATGATCAATGTGTACTCCTGCCATGGAAGAAAGTGTGTTGTATGCCGTGGAGACTAATCCTAGTACCAGCACACATGCCATTGCCTCTGCCTTAGGAGTGTCTTGCTGCAGTGTACAGCATGTTTTGCACAGCGAGTCCTTACACACTCTTTCATCTCCAAAGGGTTCAGTTACTTCTCCCCCCAGATCATCCTGCACGTGTGCGTTTTGCGCAGTGGTATCTCCAAGAAAGTGCCCGAGATGTGAATTTCCCATCTTATGTTTTGTTTACTGATGAGGCCAATTTCACTCGGGATGGCATATTCAATCAGCACAATGCGCATTTGTGGGCTCACGAGAACCCCCTTGGTGTGCGTACCCATGCGGCACAATATTGTTTCGCAGTAAATGTGTGGGCAGGTTTGGTCGGCGACTGCTTAGTCGGGCCATACCTTTTACCATCCCACATGATCTCCGCGAAGTATCTGATCTTTCTGGAACAGGTTATACCAGGCTTACTTGCCCATGTTCCAGCAAATGTGAGACACAACATGTGATTTCAACATGATGGGGCACCTCCCCATTATGGAAAGTGTGTTCGTGCACATTTGAACATGTCTTTTGTGCAATGATACTCAAATGCGTGCTGGACCAGTTGCCTGGCTCCCACGCTCACTGATTTAATGAGCGTTGATTTCTTTCTGTGGGGGGCCCTCAAAACTACCATGTATGAATCGCCTGTGGAGTCTGACATGGATCTCGTGGCAAGGCTCGTCTGCACTGCTGCTACTGTCAAAGAAACTCCAGGTGTGATCGACCATGTCCGGCAATCAATGCTCCGTCGGTGTCGCGCATGCATCGCGTCTCATGGTGGAAACTTCGAGCATCTGCTGTAACATTATGAAATGTATCATCTAGTACGCCATTTGTAATAATTATGTCCAATAAATGTTTTCCTGTTATTCACTGTCTTGTGTCCTTTCAGATCTTGTACCTCTGCTACCACTTTCCCATGACATTTCCGGTTATGGGTTACCTATGCAATTCTCATTCCTTTAGATGTTATCTACCTCCGCTAAAAGTTTGTACCTATATTTTTGAGACACCCTTGTATAGAATATACTTCTCAATATGAACCAAAAACAACTAGTGTCTGCATAAAAGTAGTGGTGCCTTTCAAAAGAATATAAAAAGTCCAAGTGGAAGCATGCAAGTCAAATTCCAAAAGAAGAATATGGACTGCTATAGCTACCATTATTTTAATTGGAAATAAAACATGCTATAAGCACACTGTTTCCATTTGTATCAATGCAAAGCCAAAATGATGAACTCACTAGATTTTAAAATTGTATTTTATGAAAATATTTGAAGAGAAAATAATTCAAAGATTTAAATCATATCTAAATATAGATTTTTCAGTAATATGCTGGAGGAAGTTTTTTTTTATATAGTATCCTTCAACATTTAACATGAAAAATATATTAAAATTAAAACTTTAATATGCTGGAAGAATTGCAGAAGCTGAAGCACTTTAAGATCATATTTAGCTTATTCTAAAAAGTTGTTTTTAGAAATGCCAAAAACATACACAGACTTTTACTGTGTGTTAAAGAAATTGATGTAACAGTTGCTATTTATTTTTTAATTTTTGATATAAACTTGTAGGATTGGAATTGCTACTTTTCAATATTCTAGATTAAATAACTTTAAATATTAGAGGATCATATTTAAAATAATTTTTTAGATTTATCTTCAATCACATTTCATTGCCTAAAGTGCATTTTTAGAAATCACAGAGCACTGAAATTGCCTTTTCATTAACATCGAAACAACTGAGTACTTTCAATAATATATATTAAATATATTTTAAAGCTTTTTTTCATTTTTGTGCAGGTGATACTCCACGCCTTATGCCAGAGAAGGGTAGTGAGCAGTCACAAAGAATGAAGCATATGAAGGAGATGTTGGACAAAATTCCCATTGAATTAGTAACTTATGGTTGTTTTTGCCATCCTGAGCTAACAGATGACTTAAAATTGACAACACGTGAATTGAAGCTTCGCACTGGTAAAATATTTTAAACTAACGTAAAAGTGATAACTCCTGAAAACATTTTACCTGATATTGCATAATATTTGGTATTCATGAATATGTTTATTTGTTTTTTTTTTGTATCTGTCTGAAATTTTATTCAATATTGTTTGTACGTGTATGTATTTATTATGCATTGATTTCTAGTAAAGCAATTTTACAGCTTGCAGGATTCCTTTAGTAACTCCTAAAACGGGTTATCTGGGCCTCCATCTATGGATACTGACTGCAGTCGAAAACAGATAAGGCAAAATACTGATTAATGCAAAACTAAAAGTTTATTCCTTTCCAGCAACAATACTATTACATGCATAAATATTATTTTAATTTGAGATGGATAATATGAAAAAACTTTTTCGACATGAATTTTTTTTGTGGTCCAACAAATAATATTGTATTTAAACTTCCTCAGACAACATGAAATTTAACAGGTGTAAAAATCAACCACTGTTTATAAATTTTGAACAGCTTCAAATTTCTTGTTAATTATTTAACAATGGCTCTAAATTCACTGATATGTTTTAGACTTGATAGTTATGAAGCAGGTTAATAATTTTGCTTTCCAATTATGATTTTGATTCCTGTGCTCTTTCAGATTGTCAACCTTTTTATCCTTCATCAGGAATAACTTTCATGAAAGTTGGATGGGTTCAGATGTTAGATCAAGAATCAATAAAAGTTTAGTAAAATCACAGTAAAAGCTGTACAATAAATTGTATAAAATTACTTATCCTCAAACATAAGAAGTGCTTATAAAATATCCTTGTGTGCTGGTAAAATGCTAGATTTTAGCATCATTATGCTCTGAGGCTTTAACTTTTGCCACTGAAATAGAATATATTACTAAAACTGCCCAAGAAGCAGGATATACTAAACAACAATTAAAAAGATGGCAACATAATGCTAAATTCATTGTCTTAAAAAACTCCCAAGTAATCCCAAATCAGGAAGTAAAACAACAAATCTATGCACACAGCTTCCCTTACATGACAGGCATTTCGAAAACATTACACACTACATTAAAAAAATATAATATTGTGTTACCTACAACAGTTAACAATACAATTAAAAACTTATTAATTAATGATCGAGACACAAAATTACCTACTGGCAGAGTTTACCAACTTAATATACCTGACCCCTTAAATTTACTAGATGGAACGAATAAATACATAGGTAAAACCTATAGACAATACACTGATCGCATGAAAGAGCATCAATCTGATTTAATTAAACAAATTCCAAACACAGCTTATGCACAAACTATAATAGTAAATAAAATTCAAATAAAGTACAATATAAACCCTTAATTGCCCCTAGGACTAAATTCCAGTTGAACTACGCTGAAAAGATGCTAATCCACACACAACGTCATAATTTATGCAATACTGACATAGCACCCATTCCATATGCTTGGAACCTTCTCCTAAACACCCAATCATCAAACATCACGTAATATCACATGATCGACAACGTAAGAACTGGGATACATATAAGTAACACGCTACTCGTGACACCACCAGAGCCTGATGACGCCGTAATATGTAACTACAGAGAAACATGCGTAGCTCAAATGAACTGTTGGAGCGCCGATAAAATGTTTGCTGTCTTATCATCGGAGGCAGGGGTATGAAAGTAGTTTTATCCTGTTTTTATACTTATGTTATCGGTTTTAAAATGTTTAAAAGTACGCATCTATGTGTCAAACAGTAATGACAGTGCATTTTGTGGATCCACCTGTGATATACACCAGTGATATAGAAGCAAGTGCTGCAAATCAAATAAGAAATTTCCATCAGAATAATTTATTGGTACAACTATAGCATTAAGTACTCTATGGTTGCAAGTAATATAGATGATGCATGGTTTCATTGGGAAAATACCGGCATATCTGAAGAACTATGCATATGGAGTAATAACTTAGCTGCAATACAACTGTACTACATTATTATGAGACGACATCTATAACATCAAGCCCTTGAGGACTGGTTTCTTGTCAACAGCATCTAAATTGCTTTCTTTATCATCAAAAACTATTCACAAAGTCTGATACAGCAATTTATGTCAGGTTAGACTTCTAATGTGCCTATGCAAGTAGATTCACCAGCCACTATCACTGGTAAATATCAATATTTGTCAACTAACCTAGTTTACTTTATGTAAATATAAGGAATTACTTAGATTGATTGACAAAATTTAGGATTAAATATAGTTGTAATATATGTATTACAAGGATATTTTATAAGCCCTTCTTATGTTTGAGGATAAGTAATTTTATACAATTTATTGTACAGCTTTTATTGTGATTTTACTAAACTTTTGTCTTACTGGCTGTGTTTAGCATTATTTAGATAAGAATCAATAAAGATCTCATTCAATCTCTATCTTGATCTTCACTCTCAAAATACGGCATAGGTTATGAATAGTGATAGGATTCAACGAAGCAATGTGTTCAGCAATATATGTACTGTCAATATGAAATTCTATTAACGTGAAATACACTGCTCACAAAAATTAGGGGATATTTCATTGCTTCATATTCATTTTGAAAATATCCCCTAATTTTTGTGAGCAGTATATTTAAAAACAAAACTTCTTGCTCATAAAGTAATTAAAAGTTTGTAGTGCCAATGTCACTTCACTGAAGACTGCATGCTGTCCTTGTTCCAATAAGCTTCTGAGTTTGATCCTGAAAACTTTTTAATATGCAAATTGTTTGAAAGATAAACTTTAAAATTTTAATTTTTAATGACAGAAAACTTTCAGTTATTTTAATTATGAAATATATGCACTGGCCCTCTGATTTCTGTGTTACCTGTTTTGCACTGTATTACATTTCCTTATTCCATGGAGTTTGAACAAGGATTGTCATATCATTCACTGTAGTGCCTCATGCCATTTCCTAGTCTTTTAAACAATAATTCCTTTATAACTTTTTTAAATCCTTTACGTGGTTTAAGGTTCATTGGACTATTTGTCAAAATAAAAAAGCATGTTGTCAACTGTGCATTAAAATTTCCTTTGCTAATTCATTCTGCCTTGCCTATTGGGAAAGAGGATATCAGTGGACTGGGAAAGGATTTTGTCCTACATGAAATATTAAGGCATGACACTGCAGAAGAGCCATATCCTGTGTAATTAACAGCTTGATGTGTTGCTTCCATCTATCTCTTAACTGCTGTCTACTGGATCCTCTTCCTTACGCAGCTTTGAGATTTCAGGACATTGCTGTTTAGCTAATTGTGTGCAAAATATACTTCAGCGATATAATATCCCATCACATAAAAGAATACTACAATGAAAGAATGATATTTGTAATTTTTTAATGTTTACTGGATCTATAGATATGGAAATACTAAAAGTTTTTCAATTTCAAAAACAGTATGATAAGAAAAAATGTCCAAGTGTTATTTGCAATTTTATTTTATTTACTCTTAAGTATTTTCAGTTCCTTTTAAATTTTTTGATAAAGCATAAATATATTTGGAAGTATTAATACTCGATTTTTGTAGGAAATGTAACGAGTAATAAAATTAATTCATGCCATAAAATTTATTGAATCAAAACTACAGTCAGTAAGTTTCCAGACCTTTATTCATTGGGGCGGGGGTGGCTCAGTCGGTAGCACGCCAGGCTCATAATCTGTAGTTCCCAGGTTCGAGTCCCAGCTGGATCAGCGTTGAGATTTATCTCCGCAAAATTCCCTGCCCTGCCCACGGTCAGTAGGGGACACCGATGGGCTTGGAAAGGCCGCCGTCCATCGGATGGGACGTTAAGCCATGGCCCCGTGTACGGGAGAGCCATACCCTGTGCACGTTAAAGAACACGCTGGATGGCCTTGACGGGAGGCTACCATCTGTCTCCCAACAGCTGTTCCAGTGGGTCCCCTCCCCCAACCTTCTCTGAGCCTTCGGGGTCCATGTGACCTGGCCGTTTAGCCTATGGTGTGCAAAAAAGTGCTGCTCAGAGGTAAAACAACTCAAACAACCTTTATTCATTGAGAAACTGATCCTTCAGAGAGAATGTCTCAATAATCATTACCTAGTCCTTCAGTTTTGGTTTCATATCAAACACTTATTTCAGCAGCTCCAGGGTCACTAACCATGATAAAGGATGAATAATCACTTGGATTAACACAAAAATGCGGTGAGCATATATGGGTTGGGTTGTTTTACCTCTGACCGGCACTTCTTTTTGCATGCAATGGGCTAAATAGCCAGGTCACAAGAACACTGAAGGTTGAGGGAGAGGACCCACTGTACAGCTGTTAGGAGACAGATGGTAGCATCCCATCAAGGCCATCCAGCATGTTCTTTAATGTGCACAAAGTAATGCTCTCCCACACACTTGGCCATGGCTTAACATCCCATCCAACAGATGGTGACCTTTCCATGCCCATCATGTCCCCTACTGACTGTGGGCAGAGTGGGGAGTTTTGCAGAGATAAATCTCAAAACAAATAATTGGTTCATTAATTAATAGATTCTGAAAAAAATTCATCGCCGCCACGACAGGAATTGAACCCGCATCTCTCCAGATTCATGCCAGAGCGCGCTAACCATTGCACCACACGTCGGACAACAAATATTTTCAGAATATGACGCTGTCTCAGTCACGTCTCAAGAAGAAGATTTAAAAGATCATATTCTGAAAATATTTGTTGTCCGACGTGTGGTGCAATGGTTAGCGCGCTCTGGCATGAATCTGGAGAGATGCGGGTTCGATTCCCGTCATGGCAGCGATGGATTTTTTTCAGAATCTATTAATTAATGTTTCTTAACAGGGAATACTGTGCATTCACTTTGTATTGATTTTAAATAATTGGTTCATTTACAAGAACAAATAATAGTCATTCCTAACTGACATAATAGTAGTTTAGGGAACTAGCTACTGTTCCTACAGGGAAACGGCTGTTTTAGCTCTGAACAGTGGTCAGCAGTGACTTGAGTCATAGTAGGGCATGTTCTTATATTAGAAGGCATATACAAACTAGGAGTAGTTTCTTGGATCCTTCTCTGTACTATATGTTGCAAATGAGAAAAAAAAAAGTTATATACCAAATGAAAGAACATTTCATTATGATTTAATGAATATTTATATACTATCAAGTTGTTTTGTAAGTAACAGGAAAAGATGGGTGTAAAGTCTTGAGCCAGGTGGGATCTGAATCCACAACCTCCTGATGACATGTCAGGTGCTCTGACCACTGAGCTACTGATCAATCTCTCCTCTACTGTTGATGTTATGCTAACTCCATCTGGTCAATCACTGTCATTTGAGTGCATTTGGGGACTGTTCTTCAGAGCCATCCCAGTCATATGCACATAACCAGCCACAAGAGCTCCTGGTTGCAATTTTTTTGTGAGGAAATCTGAATCTGCCTCACCTTTGGTTTGATCAGTTGTACCTTATATTTAGACATACGAATTCACAGCTCACCATTGATTTAATGAATATTTATTTACTATCAAGCTGTTTTGTAAGTAACAGGAGAAGATGGGTGTAGAGGCAAAATTGTGTTTAACTGGGTGGGATCTGATCTTGTGGATCCATTATAGTCCCACCCAGCTCAAGACAATTATTCCTCTACACCCATCTTCTCCTGTTACTTACAAAACAGCTTGATAGTGGATAAATATTCATTAAATCAATGATGAGCTGTGAATTGTATGTCTAAACATTTCATTATGAATAATCAAATAATATAAATTCAAATTGCAAAGGGTACTTACGCCTAATTTCAAAAACTGGTTCACTGACCTTGCATACTTAAAGAAGTGTAATCTACCCAAGATTAAAAGTGAACTTCCTTTCTGCTGTTGCCAAATATATTACTGGGCAAGGGTATTTCAAATAAATGTAAAATAATATATGTATATATATATTTTTTTTCAGGTAGGTATTCATCACATGTAAGTTTACTGGATGAATATGAAGCCAAATATGGAGAATTTCGAGATCAGTATATTACTAAGAAACAAGATCTCCAGAGGCGTTATACTGCAGTGCAAGACATAGAAGAAGTAAAAAAAGCACTTGATGGTCTAGAAGATACATTAGATGCTGTGGAAAAAGAACTAGCTTCACATGCAAATGGTGAGTGTGTTAAGAACCTTATAAAACTCTTTGAATATTAGGGACGGGTGATGCACCAGTCTCAAATCCTAGCTGGACCAACGTTGAGATTTACCTCCACAAAACTCTGCCCTTCCTACTGTCAGTAGGGGATACCAATGAGCTTGGAAAGGCTGCTATCCATTGGATGGGATATTAAACCCTGGCTCTGTGTGTGGGAGAGCCATACCCTGTGCATTTTAAAGAACCTACTGGATGGCCTTGATGGGAGGCTAACAGTTGTCCAGTGTATCCCCTTCCCCCAACTTTCTCTGAGCTCCTGGGGGAGCCCTTGTGATCTGGTCATTTAGCCCACTGTGTGTAAAATATATTCCACTTGGAGGTAAAAACAGCCAAACCTGGAATTTTAACCATCTTTTAGGAACAGTTTCAAATGCTACCATGAATCTGATTAATAAGTGATAAGGATAACAGAGAAGGAAAAACAAGGTAATGAGGAGTTTGATCTTAGTGCTTAGGAAAGTCTGTTTAGTTCATCCAGTTCCCATGTATTACAATTCTTGTTCATTTCTGCTCTGCAGTATTGTTATTGAAAGTTAAGTTCGGTTTTACTTTTTTTGTATCAAACTACCTTTTTTATTCATTAACTTCAAAAATAATCATTCCTTCCTTCATATAGTTAAATACTCCAAAGGATTGGCATTTTTGTTTGCTCCAATGGATTCAGGTATATGAAATTCATGCACTCGTTGTTTAATTGACAGTATCTTAGCTGCTAAACTTATGGCAAGAATTACTGTTGGTTTTGCCATGTTGCCCATATGCATAACAATAGATTAGCGAATAGGGTTATGAACAGTGTACCTAAAGGCTTCAGGAAAAGGGGGAGATCTAGGATGTGATGAACACATAATGTCAAACAGGACTTTGCTAGAATTGGCCTCATCATCATCCCCAAGCAGCCATGGGCTACGGAAGTCCAACCAGACCGTGCAATTTAGTTCTCACAGTAGCTAAATGCAGCAGCTGTAGCTCAGGACAGATGTCTGGGGAGGAAAACCTCTCGTAGGGTCTCCATAGCCCATGGCTGCATGAGGATTGTGTGTCTGTGTCTGTAATATATAAAGGATATTAAAGAGAAACAAGACTTTGCATACTGAAGAAAAATAACTAATTTTAATAGCACTTTTTTTAAAAGAATATTGTAAAGAAAAAAAAGAGTAATTTTGTTGGATTTGAACCTCATTCTGAAATAACTAATGAACAGAAAATGACAAGTAATGTCTTAAACGAAAGAGCATTTAATTCTATAATAAAAAAATCCATTACATATATATATAAATGGATTTTTCTGAAACATTTTAAAAACCAGAAATATAGTTAAAATTGCAACACTTAGATATATGCATTCTTATGAAATGATGAATATATCTTCCATTTAAAAACATCCATTTTTACCAGTTTTCTTTTGAGGAAATTCCAAAAGATTAAGAAAAAAATCGAGTAGCAACAGTTTAAAGAATGTTCTGCGTGAAACTCTAGTTGTGAAACATTACCAGAAAGAAGGAAATAATGGATATGCTGCTCCAACACAAACCACAGATGCTCAATTGGATTGATGTCTGGGGAATCTGGAGGCCAGGGCAATACTTGGAAATCTTCCTCATGTTCCACAAACCATTCTCAAACAATCCAGACAGTGTGGCATGGCACATTATCCTGCTGACAGAAGGCACTACTTGAGGGAAATACTGTTGCCATGAAAGGATGTACCTGCTCTGCAGTGATGTTTAGGTAGGTGGGAGACATCATTGTTTTCTTCACATGAATGACTAGACCCAGGGTTTCTCAGCAGAACATTTCCCAAAGCATTACACTTCCTCTACCGGATTGTTTTCATCCCACAGTGCATCCTGGTGCCAACACTTCCCTAGGTAAACAATTCATAAGTACTTGGCCATCCACATGGTGCAACAGAAAATGAGATTCATTGGACCAGACCTTCTTCCAGTCATTCAAGGTCCAGTTTTAATGCTCATGTGCCCATTGTAAGCACTTTCGACAGTGAACTGAGGTTAGTATGGGCATTCGGAATGGCCTGAGCCTACACAACCACATTTTCAGCAGGGTTCAATGTACTGTGTGTTGGGACACATTACTCCCATCACCAGCATTCAATTTACAAGCAAGTTGCACCATGATATCCCTTCTGTTCGCTTGCACCATACGGGATAGCCTTCATTCACCTCTAGCATATCTTCAAACCACTCTTTGAAGGTACCAACCATGGCTGACCGTGAGCACCCTCATAAGTCTTGCCATTTCGGAAATGCTCTGACCCAGTTGTCTGGCTATTACAATTTGTCCTCTGTCAAACTCACTTAAGTCCGCTTTTCTGTTTATAATAATAGTGGCAGTAACAAAAATTACCTTTTGACGGCAAGGCCCAATATCCTCTTTATAAAATGTTAATATGAAAACTTCATCCAATCATCAAAATTCTTAATTCATCTCTATTTGACCTCCCCTCTCCATATAACATCTCCTATTTATGAAATTTCAGGTCTCTTAGGAATACTACTATCTGTTCAATTATTAACAGGACTATTAACCCATCTGAAGAACAAGAATAACGGTGATTAACAGAGCTCAGTATCAGGTGTTATTTATACCGTTTCATGACCTTCACACACACACACACACACACTGTCGTTTACGTGCAGTTGCTTCGATTTGCATAAAGACACGCTGGTCTTAATGTTTTGGCTCTTCACTATATTTGTATTAATATGCTTGTATAAACTATAATACACTTAATATTAAACAGAATTTATTTGTCTGTATTTAAAAAAACCTGTCGATACTAAACAATTTATTTCTTCATAATTAAAGACTAATAATAGTTAATAATAAACACAATTTCAATTAGTCTTTTAAATTATGAACCTTAAAATTGATGTTTGCTCAAAAGATTTCACTTTAATATTTCTCAAATTCCTCTCTAAAATGCTCAACGAGTCTCATTATTTGCCTCAGTTCCTTTAAATAAATCGATTAATGTGCAATGCTTGATTTTATTCAGTTCCGTGTTCTTTTTTCTTTTGGTTATGTTTCCAGTGTCAACAGGTAAACATCTTTCTGGAAAAATAATGTCGATACTGTCGAAGAGGACAAAGAAAACTTTTTATATACTTCAACATTTTTTGCACTACATTCAACTCATGAATAATTTCGACTTATTCGTGAATTGAAAGACACTTTCTTTTGTTAGTAGACATGTTTCTGACAGAAGGGTTTATTTCTAACTGATATTACAGTTGTGGCAATGTTTGGGTAAAGTTGGGGAGCAGGACTAGAGGCTAGACACTGGAGAGGTAGAGTGGGGATGGTCCCTAAGAACAAGGTTAGGTCATAAACCGGCCCATAATCCAATACGAGTGGTCATAAAAGCTGTCACCCATTTAATTTGTGTCTATTCCAAGAATAGGATACCATTTCCAACTACCTGAGCAATTAAGAATTTTTGCATGTGTCCATAGTTACCAAAATTTGTACGGTATATCTGTGTAGTAAGCTCATTATAAAAGTGAGCAAGTGTATGGGAATAAGCATAAATAAAGTCATTATGGCTTTTTGCTCGTTACAGCCATGATCTTGTTATTTCTGTGCTCATTACAACTGAGTTTGACTGTAGTTTGGTTATTTTAAAAGTTTGCAATCATAATGAAACTTGGATCTTTTATAAGGAAGATAACAGGAAACTCAATTCTTTAGATTCTAGGTACTTATGCAGTATTATGCATATTAAGTGATTTAAATATGTAATGTTGAAGTTAAGAGAAGGAACCTGAAAAGTAAATTGAATTTCAGAATGAAAAAATTACCTCGATATATTTATCTAGTTATTTGATAAAATATATTAAATAATCTTACAATGGCATTGGTAGTGTCATATCAGTGAACTGACAATACTGCATATTTTTTCTATGGAAGACAAGTTCCATAATGAAATCATAGATTTGAAAAACATTCAGAATTGTTGCCATTAATGTTTTTCAAAAACATTAGCAATTCATTTTTTAATCAGTCAGAAAAATAGTTTCTATTATGAATTGAGGAGAGTGCATAAACAAATCATTTGAAAAGTAGAGAAACATAGCACTGTGCTGTAAGTTATATTCACATTGTCTCAAAATTGCAAAGTATGTGTTAAAATCTATTAACTGTTTAAACAGACTTATGTTTAGGTACTGTTTTTTATTATACACATCCATAAGAAAATTATAAATTAAAATGTATGTTATTTAGCACAATGTTTAATACCTTAATTGATTGCTTTTCTGTTAGTCCTTTTATAAATATTAATGTTGTGTTACCACCATATATATACGTTTTATCTTTTGGTTTTATAGAGAAATACACCTGGTGGCTTTGTGATGAAAAATTTACCATTGCTGATATAACTTTATCAATCTTTCTTAATCGACTTCGTGTTCTTGGCCTCTGGAAACGATACTGTGGAGCTGAGAAACGCCCTTACTTAAATGAATATTTCAAACGTGTTCAACAACGAGAAGCATTTAGAAAGACTGTAAATCAAAACTCTGGACTTTTAGGATCATTTTGTTGTCTTGGGACCAAAAACAAAATATTGATAACTGTTGGCGGTTCAGTATTAATTTTAGGCTTTGCTGGTCTTGCAATATATCTTTATCGACGCATGAAATGAAATTAATTTCTGTAAATAACATTTAATGGGTACTAGGTCTTCTTTTACTTGTCAGCTTATCAATCATGAGTTACTTCATCACTGCTAGAAAGTAATGTGTTGCAGTGTTCTGTACATAAGGTAATAGGTATTATATTATTAGCCACCATTTATCATGTACAGTTTTGAAAACTTAGCAAAAAGTCAGTCTTGACATTAAGCATGTTGTAGAACATCATGCAGATTATTTTTGTAGTTTATATATTTCTCTGTGGTTAGTATACATTTGTGCCTTTTTTCCCTCATGTTAAACGTTTTTATCATGATAATTACCATTACAAATTTTTAAATACTTCAGATCAGATAATAATATAAAAGAATCCAAACATTTAAGCAATTTTTGGATTGCAAATAAATGTAATAATTTAGTGTGATAATTCATCTTAATGTAGTGAGTACCAGTTTATATAGTTAAATCTTAGGGGCTTTTACATAGTATTTAAAATCATTTGCTGCAGTCAGAACTAAATCACTATGTGAAAGCATTGTTATTTATGAAGTTTTTACATAAAGATTTTATACTTATATACTCCAGGAGGGTAATATATGTTATAAATGCATGATTTTTTTTGACAACTGAAGAAAGGTTGCATTTTTTTTATAACAAAGTGAAAAATGCATTATCGGAAGTGTGTATACACTTGCCAAAATTTAAGAAAGTGCACTGAATTTGCATATAAAATATTTTCAGAGAAATGCTTTGAATGTGTGGAAGTATGTATTGATAAACATCTAGGACCTCGTTTACATATTCTATTTGATAAATATGCATTCCCATTTGCAGGAGATGGAGAACTTTGTCTTCGCATTTTAATGTAAGCACAATCAAGGACAGATGCTATTCTTTGTAATACTAAGAAATCAGGTACTACTTGTAACAAAATGAAAATCTTCGTTATAGAAGAAAAATTGTCTTAAGTGAAATAACTCAGAGGTTGAGAATTCAGAATTATCATCCCACCCAGCTGTAGACAGTTCTTACTGTACAATGAAGGCTATTCTGTTTAATTTGGATATTGGATGCAGTTTATAGCATATTGATAGTAGTAATTTTTTTTAAAAAGTCAAACTTAGTTTCCAGCTTGAAAGTTTTCTTCCAATAGGAGATTTGTAGCAATCACAAACTCATTTATCCTTTTTTTAATGCAATTAAATATTGCTTTATGTTTTTATAGTTAAATCTTTAGCATTGGTTACTGAGAAAGCATGCATTATTAATACGCAAATTTTGCCTGATACAGTCATCCATCGATTTGCTCAGGAGTTCCAGGAAAACTCGGTGCAGTACAAATCCATGCAATGTGAAACATTTTTATGACAATGAATGTTCTGTTCCTACACAAAAAGTACAAAAAATTAAATTTAAAAAAGAATTGTCTTTATGATTTGATTGATTTACAACATGTACGACAGAGAAGAATCCTGGAAGCTACTCCTAGCTTCTACAGGCCTTCTCATACAAGAACATGCCTTATTAAGACCAAAGTCACTGCTGCAGTTTGCCCTTAAAATCACCTTCTGCATTACCACATAACAAAAGTATTAACCTGTCTTTTACCTTTTTGAAACCTGGGATGTTTTTCTTTTCTTTTGAAATGAATGTTCGGCTTGGCATATGCTTTCAAAATACGCTCGTCTCATCAACATTAAACACTTGACTTTCTACTCGGTTACAGTAATATATACATTACAATAATATCAATTACAATAATATCCTTTACGGTTTTAGATACGAAAAGCAGCTTCTATATCAGCATTGGCTGCTTCACCCGTTAATTTTAGATATTGAAGATTTTTATGCTTTTTTAAATTTTCGGACCAATCCTTACTGGCCTGAAAGACATCTGCACTGGATAGACCGACTTCTGTAGTGCTTTGGTGTGAATAACATCAGACTAAGAAGCATTCTTTTTTAAATATGATCCTCTTTCCAGAAAGCAAGAATTTTTTTTTTTTTTTTTTCAATTACAGGATATCTCATTTTTGTAGTGCTTTTTGCAGCCAATAATGTGGAACAGATAAATGGACTTTTAATTTTCTCATCATTTTGTCTAATTTATTGAATGCTAGATTCATTTATGCTGCATTTCTTGGCCAACATCACAACCTTTTTGCCATTTTTCTAACCCCTTAACAATTTGTAATTTGTTCTCTAAATTAAAAATTTTTGTGTTTCAGCTTTCTTCATTTTAGGAACTGTAAAAATATGTAGTTAAACACCACTTTATGTAGACAAGAAATATTAGTAAAAGCAATGCTTACCTAATTAAAACACTATATTATGTAAACCATCAAAAGTTACTGAATGGACACCTAACATTAGATAACTGGTGAAGGGCATTCCCTGAATTAGGAATTTATTTCATTCAAATAATCCAAGAAACACACCATGAAACATATAGACTTATAATATTAATTATATAAGATATTGGCTTGGCAACATTATACACATATGTTGATGTTTTTGCCTCTGTATAATCCTTTTTGGTGTTTGTGTCAACAAAAAACTTTTTGTTTGTGAAAACGCTTTTGAGAATCGAAAAATCGTGCATTAGCGAAACTCTTACCACATATTCTAAAAATTTGGTAGTAAATACTTGACCATGCAATAGCAAAACTGCACAAATGAAGGGACCACCGTATCTGGGCAATGTAAATTTCTATGATAAAAATAGGAAGGATTTCTTGTCCTTGTGTCTGTCAAAATTCATGAACATGAGATGTTGGTATTTTAACATATATGTTGCTTCATTTTAAATAACCAAAAGATAGGCATAACATTTTCACTCATTCCAGTATTTCTTTGCATCATATTTTTTTTCTTATGCATTGTGCCAAATAATAAGTGATAGCAGGGATTGATTCCAGGTGCAAAAAAAGGATTTGTTTAATATGAATGGAGAATGTTTCAAGAAAACAAATTCAAATGAGTCTCATTTTTAATACTTCTCGGAAGATAATCCTTAGTGTATTTGCTCTGGGGCGGGGGTGGCTCAGTCGGTAGCGCGCCAGGCTTGTAATATGTAGTTCCCAGGTTCGAGTTCCAGCTGGGTCAGCGTTGAGATTTATCTCTGCAAAATTCCCCGCCCTGCCCACGATCAGTAGGGGACACCGATGGGCTTGGAAAGGCTGCTGTCCGTCGGATGCGACGTTAAGCCGTGGCCCTGTGTGCGGGAGAGCCATACCCTGTGCACGTTAAAGAACACGCTGGATGGCCTTGACAGGAGGCTACCATCTGTCTCCCAACAGCTGTTCCAGTGGGTCCCCTCCCCCAACCTTCTCTGAGCCTTCGGGGTCCATGTGACCTGGCCATTTAGCCCATGGTGTGCAAAAAAGTGCCGCTCAGAGGTAAAACAACCCAACCCAATGTATTTGCTCTTGTTCTTATTTGTTTTGATGATCTAACGTATTTGGTTCACATAGTTTGCTTGCTTAGTGTCGTCTGGGTAGGTATGAAACAATTTACTCTTAACTGTTGTATCAACAGTTTGTTAAAGGGCAACAATAATTACTTTTCTGTTGAAGAGACAAATATAGATATAAAAAGAATAAAAATAAATACCCCCTCAAGCAGCTGCTTGCCACAGAGGTCTGACAGGAGCTTATCAGTTTATATGTCATTGTAGAAGGTCTGTGAGGATGGCAGGACCTCAGCAGAAAAACAACACATACATCCATGCCTTAATCCAGGGCTCGAACCTAGGTCCCTTAGATCAGTAGCCAAACGCGCTAACCACTCGACCATGGGACGGAAAGCTAAAAATTTACATACCATAAATTGATTGATAAATTGTGAAAAGCATTGTTTTACAATCGTGTAAATTTTGAAATTTATTTTAATATAATTTGACAAATCAGTAAATAATTTTGAATTGTTCCTTCAGTTCACGTTAGTGCTTAACAATTTCTATTTTCCCTTTACAACAAACATTTGTTTCAGATCATATTTTTTCTCTAAAAGTTCTACATCTGAAGCCAAGAACCATTTAGCCATTGGGGCAGCTTCATTAATTGATCAACTACACAAATTTTAGTTCACTATGTGAATGTAGAATGAAAATAAGCTATCCTTTGTTGTTCAGTTTGATTAAATGTGTTGTAATTGGATGACTAAACAATATAACTACTACCACAGTATCTTCGTATTTTCCACACCCTGAATATAAAAATTCATACTTTTATGCAAATTATGTTAATTTTAAAATTGGTATTCTAAAGTAATTTATAATTTTTTATACGTCAGAAAAATAAACTTAAATTGTTTTTAACTTATTAACATTTCTTCACAAAAACAGAACTTAAATTTTTATCATTCGTTTTAACCCACTTTTGAAGTCGACAAGATAAATGCAACGTAAGATATAATTTTCCTCGTTAGTGTGTCTAGAAGATTCAAATGAAAGGGATAGGTGACTAGTCATTATCCCTAGAGTCTTGGATGATAAAAACCTAATATGCATCAGTGAAGCCTTCATAAACGCCATAACCCTCAACCAATGTTCCCACTAGTCAGTGTGCCCAATACTAATGGCGCTTTTGCCATTTTCGTAAATGATGGCCCCAACCATGACAGATTTCTTCGCACAAGAAAATATTTTTGCATGTGCACACTTTGTAAAAATTTGGGGGAATGTTATCATCAAATTTTATACCATCAATACTCCCCTACGGTTTATCATATACTCTATATTTTCATAAAGATTGGTACTTTAGATAGATTTTTTTTTTGAAATTTTGCATTGGTCGTAACTGAAATAATTATGCAAGAGGATTATAAATCAAATATTAGATTTTGCTCAGTTTACATTTTAAGTAAATATGATAGTTTTTTTCTTGGCTCTCAGAGTGCAATTGTCATGAAATGGCCCTCCAGCAAAAAAGGTTGAACACCCTTTGAAATTCTCAGAATGCAATAAGTAAAAGAAAACGAGTTGATTGAATGATAGGATAAATAGAAAAATGCTCTAATTGAGACAATTCATTTTTATGCGTTTCTCAGTTGTTGCCATTTGGATTCCAAGAAATTAATTGTAGTTCTTTGAACTCTAGACGTAATTTTATATAAGAAATTCGTAAAGTGAATGAAAATAAAAATGATCCATGCCCTTGTTTAAAAATGATGTATTTTATGTTCTACACATCTTTTTTATGTGCTTATGATTATCAATTTAAAGAGTAAAGTGAGGTCAGTGATTCTACTGGAGCTTTCCACATTTTTGCAATTGAGGTATTTTTGTTAATAATTTTGTATTTTGTCTTAATAATTGTGACGGTTTTAATTATCACCCATGTAATAGTAAACTGAAATAAGGAAAGTCTAAGGTACTTTACTTGATTAAACTTCTGCTAGAGGATTAATTAAACATTTACATACACTTAAATTATTTTTGTAGTATATCTATTATTTTGAATGAGAAGGTTACCTTTTTATTATTAATAATACTCAGTGTGATTTATTTATATAAATATAATTTTGAAGCCCTTATAGTCTTATTGGTTTTAAAATTGTTTTTTTTTTTGCTCAATAAAGTGAAATAACTTGTTTTGAAACAGAATAGAAACATGCTTTAATTTTGTTCACATAGTTTATGCCATTATTTCTTGGTTATGTGTTTCTCAGCCAAATATCATTACAATTTTTGTTCAACAAAGTGGATGCAGATAACTTGTATACAAGATTTTCCCAGTGTCGCACAGTAGCACGACAGGCTCATAATCTGCAGTTCCCAGGTTCGAGTCAGTGTTGAGATTTATCTCCACAAAACTACCTGCCCTCGGTCAGCAGGTGGACACCGATGGGCTTGGAAAAGCCGTCGTCTGTTGGATGGGATGCTAAGCCATGGCCCCTTGTGCCAGAGGCCTGTGCACATTAAAGAACACGCTGGATGGCCTTGACCGGAGGCTTCCATCTCAGAGGTAAAGAGTGTTCAACCTTTTTTGAAGGCCATTTTTGTAATAGTGAAAACAACAGGCAGCCCACTTTTTTTTTGTAATTGAGGCAATTCGTGATACAAAGCATTAATGTACTGTAGTGATTAAATAGTATAACAATATTTTTAATAACAGTACTTCATTTGGTGCTTGTATCCAGAGATGTACCCAGGATTTAGATGAGGGGGTCCGAAAATTTCCTATTTCGGGGAGGTTCGATAATTTAGTTTTAAGAGGGGGGGGGGGTTCTGAAAATATGACTTGAGTAGGGTTTCCCAATTACTAGAATATTCCACCGGACCGAAAGAAAGGAAAACTGAAATGACAAAAAGATAGTCTATATTCGATGTGGAACATGAAATTTTATCGTTTTTATTTAAATCTATTTTTAGTATTGGCATATGCTATGGTGCTAAAGTTATACAAAGATAACTGCTTTGGATTTCAAAGCAGGAAGACAAGTTTGGGATTTCGTATAAGACGACCAGATTTTCGTGAGGGAGGAGGGGATACGCCTCTGCTTGTATCTTTGGTGTGCTGATTAAATTCAGTTTTCCAATAATTTTTCTAAGACTAAAATACTTAAATGCCAGTATTAATTATACATCTACGTTCACTACTTGGCAAAACTTTCAATGGCTACTAGTTGCAATGATAATTTTTTTTTAGGTTTGAAACGTGAATTACTGTTTTTTTTTTTATCAATTATAGAAATAAAATTGAATATTTTTAAATAGTGGGAACTGGATGTTGATCTTGTTTAACACTACTAAAACACTGGAATTTCTTGATTAAAAAAGATTTGTCCACACTTCGATTGGTTTTGCTTTGTTTGACTGAAATTTGAGAACCTACACTTTGGACTTCTGAATTTTTCTCTAATTCAGCAAATAAGAGAATATTTCTGATACTCTGCTAATGAAAAACGATTACAGGTATTTCAGAATATTGCATATTCTGATCAAAATATGGCAAATTTTAAATGTTGAAAATAATATATATACCTAGCATTTAATAAGTGTTACCTCCTATTAAAACAGAATACGTTGTAACGAAGTCATACTTGTGAACTAACCTTAACAATCGTTTGTAATCAGAATAAATATCATTGTTATTTCGAAAAATCACAATTTTGTCAAAGTGAATATTAGCATTTGAATTTTAAATATTATATACGTTTTAAACTTTTACTCTACAGTTTGCTAAAGAGTTTTATATGTTAATGGCTTGCTTTTGTATCTGTGATGCAGCTGAAATGAATGTGAAAAATTATGCTGACCATTTTTTCCTAAAATGATTATCAGTTTTCTAACGTTTTTGTGAGCTAAAATTTTTAAAAGTTACTGGTACTATGATTTTTGTTTTTAAAAAGAATATTTCTTTTTTTCTTGATGTATAAAAAAAGAATAATAAAATACTTTTTAATATAAATATTTGTATGAGATAGGCTGCAAGTTGTGGGCGGGGGTGGCTCAGTCGGTAGCGCGCCAGGCTCCTAATCTGTAGTTCCCAGGTTCGAGTCCCAGCTGGGTCAGCGTTGAGATTTATCTCCGCAAAAATTCCCCGCCCTGCCCACGGTCAGTAGGGGACACTGATGGGCTTGGAAAGGCCGCCGTCCGTCGGATGGGACGTTAAGCCGTGGCCCCGTGTGCGGGAGAGCCATACCCTGTGCACGTTAAAGAACACGCTGGATGGCCTTGACGGGAGGCTACCATCTGTCTCCCAACAGCTGTTCCAGTGGGTCCCCTCCCCCAACCTTCTCTGAGCCTTCGGGATCCTTTGACCTGGCCATTTAGCCCATGGTGTGCAAAAAAGTGCCGCTCAGAGGTAAAACAACAACAACAACAACAGCTGCAAGTTGTAAAATGCAAGTGAAATTTATTGCAGTAGATCTTGTCTTATTTATACCTTTTCTTAAACTGCATTCCTTGCCATAGATATGCACGTTCATTACTTTTCAGTGTTAGCATGGTTTAACAGAATGAAATGAGTAGCTAGATTCATAGACCAGTAATAGAACTTCTATTACTGGTCTATGGTAATATTTAGGGATCAACACAGAGTAGTGTTGCCAACCGTAGAGAAATTTTTATTAATAAAGGAAGGGGGAAATTTACAGAGGCAAGAATTTTTGCTTCAAAGCAAAATGCGATACAGTAAACAAAACTAAATACTGCTTTCTTATTGACAAAAACGTTAATGTTGTTTACTTTTTCGCCATATTATCATCATCAAAATCTGTTTGTGTGTAATAAAATTTTCTTTGTCTCCATGAAATATTTGGAAAAACAAGTCCGTCCGAAATGACACCTCTTTTATTTTTTGGCCTTTAAGAATATTTAACGCATATAAAACAAGGGTGTGAGGTAAGCGAGATATCAGCAGAAACAAAGAATCATCCATACCTTTAACCGAGGCTCGAAGCCAGACCCCTTTGATTTTTAACCAATCACGCTAACCACTCTGTTATATTGAGTTAATTATACTTTTAGTATTACAAATATTGAAACATTTCACAGAAGCAGAGCGATGAGGACTCATTTCTATTTTGAATTCGTTCTTTAGGTGCAAGCAGTAATTGTGTAAAGGAGGTTATAATAAATTATTCTGGCATCTAATATTAAACGTATACGTACAATGTATTTTATGATTTTATATATAATTTACATCGCTTAATAATCTATTGAATGGCCATATATATATAATCTCGTGTGTTGCAAAAAAAAGAGAAATGCTGGGTGCCATTGACCGAAGGTTACCATTGGTCTCCGAACAGCTGTCCAGTGTGCCCCTTTCACCCAGTGGCCAGCAGAGTAGCGCACTAAGCTTATAATCAGTAATTCCCAGCTTCGATTCGCACCTGGGCGAGCTTTCAGATTTATCATTTTCAACACTCCCTGCCTAGAGGCCCTATATAGGTAGAGGTTGGCTATCACAAAATTGGACGCCATGTTTTGTCGTCGCTCGGATTGTTTATCGTGCAATAGATGAATGGTATTGCACTGTACTTGTGGATTCTGGAAAAGGGTAGGGTAATATTTGATACAGATTTCAGTGTTCATGATTGGAAACACTTTAGAAAACGGCTAAAAAAGGAAAAGTAAATTTTAGGGCTTTTTTTTTAATATATAATTTCGCTTTGTTGTCTGTCCTGTAGACATCGAACTTTTTTGTTTATACAGATGAATAAAAAATTCTTTTTATGTGTTAGGTATTAATAATATATTACGATTTCCATTTTTTGAATCTCCCAAAGGTTATAACTATGCTCTCTAACGGTGGAATATTTGAAAATTCCAAAATATCAAACGAATATTCAAAACAATGTAGTTATGTTTGAAATTTTGGTATCGAAATGTGAAGGTTACGAAGTTACCATTGGCAATAATCACTTGACCTTTTAGACCCAGGGAGGTGAATGTGATTTTTTTTTTTGCTTTAACGGAAAAGTATGTTTTTAGAGATAAAAATTCCTTTTGGGCTGGACAGGTACTGCTGAAAGATTACAATTTTCATTTTGCGAATTTACCAAAAGCTATAATTGCGCCCTCTAACAGTGGAAAAAAATCGAAAAATCCCCAAATTTAAAACGAATATTGTAAACGATGTAGTTATGCTAGAAATTTGAAATTTTGATGGTGGAATGTGACAGTTTTGAAAATTCCATTGACAACAATGAGTTGACCCTAAGCCCAATGTAGGTAAGAAACGGAACGGTTTTGGTTTAAGAGATAATTGGAAATCTGTTTTTTAGTTGGTTACTAATGAAATGTAATTCGTATTTTCAAAGGTAGTTTTAATTTATATCATTAGAGATGACTAAATATAGAAACTGCAAAACTTTTAACCAATGTTTCAAGTGATCTGTTTATGGTAGAAATTTCGGCTTACACAGTTCTGTTATGGTAGAAATTCCACTGACAGCAATAATCTGCCAACTATTTTCAGAGAAGTGAGAGAAAAGCAACTTTTTAAAATTAGAAACGGAAAACAAATTTGTATGTTTTATAATTACTAATAAAATACTACTATGTGCATTTGCCCCATCATACATTAAAAATAAATAAATAATCCCTCAAGCAGCTGCTTGTACAGAGGTCTGACAGGAACCTGTCAATTTATACGCCATATTAGAAGGTCCATGAGGATGGCGGGACCTCAGCAGAAAAACAACACGAACATCCATAATTAAAACTTTTAAGGAGTGAAAAAGTAGGCAAAGGAAGAACTTCATTCTCTTTGAAAATGAGATTCCCATATGCGCCAGAGGCAATATGCGTTCTTCTAGTTATATTACACTTTCAGTATCCTCTGACAGTGGAAATTCGAATTATTGTATAATTGAGAAAATAAGCAATATTTTATTAGTACTTGTAATGTGCAAAAGAAATTTTTATTTATCTCTTAAAGCGGAAAAGTTGCATTTTACAAACGGGACAATTCATTACTCCTAGTGTAAACCACTTGACCATTACACTCTATGACCAAAAAATTGTTTCTAGCAAAAATAGATCGTTTGCAATATTTATTTAAAGATTTGGTATTTTCCAGCTTCTTTCCATCGCTAGAGGTCGCCTTTCGAATTTTTATATACCTTGTTTAGCACTCTCTTAACACTGGAAATTCCACTGATGGGGATGCAAAAAAATGTAAATATTAATATTTTTGTGGAAAACAATTTCGCCAACGTACGGGATTCGAACCCGCATCTCTCCAGAAACGTCAGAGTATTCTAACCTGTTGAACTGATGTCGGCTTTTTTCACAAAAGATATTTATTGATTTATAGATGTTTAAACGTCTACAGGTTACGCTGAGATTATCAAATATTGTTTAAATCGTTACTATTTTTTTAGTACCTGTAAAACAATATATATATATATTTTTGTTTATCTCTTTAAAAAAAGTTTCATTTTCACACACCCTTTTGACTAAGACGGCAAAGCCTTGTTGCCATTGTAAACCTTCTGACCATAACACTCTACTACCAAAATTTCATATTTCCAGTGTAAATAGTTTGCTTGCAATTTTCTTTTGAAATTTTAGCATTTTCCATTTTTTCCCATCGCTAGAGGGCGCTATTAAAGCTATTGAAAATTTTCACAATTGCTAATCGCAATATATGTTCGACACCTATCCAACCCAAAAAGAATTTTTCATTTAGCTCTAAAAGTAAAAAAATCGATTGTCTATACACGGACAGAAAGACAGATGAACAGACAACAATTAACAGAGAGACGAACAGACAGACACGAACAGATATTGGCATTGGTTGAGTTGGGTTGTTTTACCTCTGAGAGGCACTTTTTTGCACACCATGGGCTAAATTGCCAGGTCACGACCCTGAAGGCTCAGAGAAGGTTGGGGGAGGGGACCTACTGGAACAGCTGTTGGGAGACAGATGGTAGCCTCCCGTCAAGGCCATCCAGCGTGTTCTTTAACGTGCACAGGGTATGGCTCTCCCGCACACGGGGCCACGGCTTAACGTCCCATCCGACGGACGGCGGCCTTTCCAAGCCCATCGGTGTCCCCTACTGACCGTGGGCAGGGCGGGGAATTTTGCGGAGATAAATCTCAACGCTGACCCAGCTGGGATTCGAACCCGGGAACTACAGATTACGAGCCTGGCGCGCTACCGACTGAGCCACCCCGCCCCCAATATTGGCATAGGAAGATGACAAAGTGAAAACGTTAGCTCATTTTTCAAACGAATCTTAAAAGAAATTGTTTGTTGGTGTTCATTTAGCTGATTTCACCTTTGCAAGCCGATTGCCGTATTCTGATGTAATTTCTTTGAGTGAAATTTTTACACCCAAATGCAGCGTAGTGAGGCATTCATTAAATATGAGAGCTTTTATAGACAAAATAAGTGGTAGAAATATATAAAACTATAAGAACTGAGAAGTTTTAACTTGCTACGTACACTAAGTCATAGGCTTTCGTTTCACGGTACGACAAAACATGGCGCCCATAAACCACGTGACTCAACCAACCAATGGCAGTGAATCACCGAGATGGCCAGCCTCTAGAAGGACTTCGAAACCGCGGTAAACAGAGCAGGCTGCTTTGTTTTCTCTCCGATTTTGAACAGTCTTTTTAAAGACTAGTTTTCGCTCATTTTTAACTATAATGAAGGAAATGCTAACTATGGATCCAGGAATCAATCCAGTGAAGACAAGTGACCCAAGATCGACTGCTAAAGCCACTGACAGGAGCAACCATCGTCAAGCTTCTGAAACATCAAACCAGGTCTGTATGATAACAGTGAAGGCGGCTGGTACTAGTGTTTGTGCTGGCAATCAGGCACATCGTTCATCTCAACTCCAAAAGGCAGGAAAATGCCTATCGGTCCCCAACCTAGCTACTATAAATATCTTACCTTTAGCAACTGCCACCACAAGTCACACACAACTCACCCTCCCCACCCAGGTATCATCTAACCAAACACAAATGGATACACACGAAAATGCATCGGACAAAGACACAGAAGACTCCTGGACCATTGTAAATAACAGAAAAAGATCCAGGAAACAATCGGCTTCTTCTGACAACGATACCATTTGCGACTTCACTATAACTCAAGACTATGTTCCAGTGCTCCTTTACTCCACTCCCACCACATTATTACAGAACATAAACATTAATCTAATCACCAAAACCGTAAATTCCACAATAGAAAAACCACTTGAAGCCAGATTTACTCACAGAGGAGAGTACCTGGTACATGCCAAAAATCAATGCCAGGCAAAAAAACTCATGGCCCTAACACATATTCATAACATAGAAATAAAGTCAAAATACCCAGAGTCCTATAATAAGCCATATGGATCCATAGAAGGTGTGGATAAATACTTAAGCGATAAAAGTATCCTAGAAGCCTTAACTGAATACGACGTCCACAAAATCAAACGAATCACTTACGCCCACCACATCATGGATGGCAGCACCATACGAAGAAATACAGACAAGGTCATTTTATACTTCAATTCCTCTCCCCTACCACCTACTGTGGAACTTGGACTCTCCACACACACAGTCACCCCCTACACCAACCCCCCTCCACAATGCATTAAATGTCAAAGACATGGCCACATTATAAAAATCTGTAGAAGCACAGCAAGATGCAAATACTGTGCCCAACCCCACATGTCATATGAATGCAAAAGGACCCAACCACTACTATGTTGCAACTGCGGAGGACCCCATGTAGCCACCTTTGGCAAGTGTCCTGTCCGACTAAGGGCAATTAAAATAAAAACAGCAGCCACCACAAGCATCGCCAACACAAAGACTGATAAAACTCCAATCACCACTATTACTACCACACCTCCTCCACAATTGCCTACACCTAAACCTCTACTTCCACTTCCCGCTCCCACAGTCCTACCACAACGGAAAGCAAAACCACACCCTTCTCTTACTACCACCACGCAAAACCCTGACCATACATTTGACCTCACCTCTCCCACCACATTCCCTGCCTTGCCCACAAGGAAACCAACAATCATCCCCACATCAGATGAAGAAGCACCAGTTCAACTTACCCAGCAGCAAACACCCCCACCCTCACCCAAATTCTCCACCAGAAGGGCAAAAACTAACTATCTGAGAAGAACCAAGAGTAAAAGGACCCCAGCTGCTAAATCTCAATCACCAACAACTACCCAACACAACCTCACACACCAACTATTGCAATTAATTGTCCCTCTCATTGATGCCCTTCTGCCACCACAAAACAGAACCCCCCAACTCAACTTAGCCATACAGGCCATAGTGGCACTTCTCCAGCAACTACATTAACTCTTCCCACTCCCTCCCCCTCTTGCGGCAGTTCTCCCCTCTTCCCTCCTGACACCCCCACCCCATGCACTTGCATCCAATGGAATTGCAGATCCCTTCCCAACAAAATCCTCGAATTAAAAACAATCACAAATCTACACATAATACCCATATTGGCTTTAAATGAGACCAGAATACCAGAAAATTTCAACTATAAACCATACATTATACACAGAGCCAATACTAAGAAAAATCACTCTAACTCAACCACCTTGATCCACAAAAAATACCCCCACTGCCTTATTCCTAACCCAATCACCTACACCTACATGGACATTGTAGGAGTGAACATTAAATTGCATAATACAATTTTAAACCTCTACAATGTATACTTCTACCCTAATGCACACATCAACATCAAAACATTAATAAAAGACTTTGATCACATATTCTCTCTATCTCCTGGCCCCAACATCATTGTAGGAGACTTCAATGCACACAATACCTTATGGGGAAGCAACTACACAAACAATAAAGGAAGCACAATTGAAACTTTCATTCTACACTACAAATTGGCCATACACAATGATGGTTCACCCACCTTCACCAAGCCCCCATATGAGTCAGTTCTTGACCTCACCCTTTCATCATCAGACATTTCCCCCATCATAAATTGGCAAGTACACCATTCCACATGGGCTAGTGACCATTATCCAATTTTCCTCACCCTTCAAGGAGTTAAACCCACAGCATACTCAACAAAAACACACATTAACTGGCACAACTTCTCCGCAAACTGTGAAACCAGTATCACCACACAAACACCAGACAATTTAACCTCATTCTACACATGTGTTAATCACAGCATCCAAAACAATAAATTTACCACCAAACACATGACTGGTTTCACCAAAAACCACCCTGAAATAACCAAACAACTACAAATAAGGAGAAAAACAGAGGACACAGCCAGAAGACACCCCACTGTACCTGCCATCACTACTTTTAACAAAGAAAATGCCATCCTTAGAAGAATTAGACTAAACACCAAAAGAAAAGAATGGAGAAACTTTTGTAACAACATCAACCCAAGAACTGACTCCACCCTCATTTGGTCAACAATAAGAACATTTAGGACCCAGGCTCAGCCCTTAGCCCCTTGGCACACCATACTGTGGACCAATAACCTCTCAACAAAGCAAGGGGCTAACCACATAGCATCACACTTCATCACTACCAACCATCTGGCAAATTCCCACATATACCAACAACATTGCCACCACATGAACCAGATACTAACACATGATACACCTTGCAAACTACCCGCCATCAACTTGCCATTCACACAACATGAGTTAAACATTGCCATTCATCAGGCAAATAAAAAAAGCACACCTGGGCCTGATTCTATCACATATAGTACACTTAAAAATCTAGGCACACAGGCTTTACATACTCTACTTCACATATTCAATGACTGCTGGGAAAAACACACATTCCCCACACAATGGGAAGAAATTCACATAATTCCCATTCTCAAACCACACAAGTCAGCATCTCAAATCAGCTCATACAGACCCATAGCACTCACATCATGTGTCCTCAAAGTTCTAGAAAGAATGGTGCTCTCCAGACTCAAATACTATTTAGCAACCAAAAAAACACTCCCCTTATGCCAAACTGGATTCAGAGAGCACATGTCCACCACAGACAATTTCTTTGACCTTGTCACTTCAGCAGAAATTGCTCTTCAAAACAAAGAAATCTTTTGCTGTGTCTTTCTAGACCTAACCTCTGCTTTTGATACTGCCTCACACACCAGTATACTCTTCAAATTACACCAACTAGGAATCACAGGAAACATCTTGCATTTTATCAAAAATTTCCTCACACAGAGAAAGGTTAAAGTCAAACTGGGGACTACTCTCTCTGACCCCCACAATTTAACTAGGGGATTGCCACAGGGCAGTGTGGTATCGCCTACACTTTTCAACATTCTTCTACATGATCTACCAACAGTATTTAAAAAGGACATTAATTGCTCCATATTTGCTGATGACATAGTGCTTTGGACCAAAGGAAATGATACCCTCATTATACAAACAGCCCTACAAACAGCAGTCAACCAGGTCCTTGACTTTACAAACAAATGGGGACTAGCCATCTCTGCACCTAAATCTGCGGTCTTACCCATAACACATAAACAACCCCCCGCCAACTCACTCAGCATAACTATAAACAACCACGCCATCCCCCTAGTTAAACACTACAAATATTTAGGGCTAACTATAGACCGACAGCTTAACTGGAAACAACACATCACAAATACACAATCCACATGTAATGGAGCTCTCAACATTCTCAAATCAATCACAAGAGCTAGCTGGGGTGCAAGTGACAGATCTATGATCACCCTTATTAAAACATTTATCAACAGCAGACTGGAGTATGGCCTGCTAGCTCTAAACACTACCTCACCCACATTTTTTAACAAACTTGAAACCATACAAACCAGAGCCATCAGACTTGCACTGGGTCTTAAAACTGGCTGCCCAAACTTGGCCACATGGGCAGAAGCCAACATGCCTCCCCTCGACAACATCAGACACAAACTCACTTGCAAACACTATGTCAAATTAAAACATCTAAACCCCAACCACCCCACTATAAATAGAATTGAGTCTCCTACCAACACATCCCCCACTGCACATATCATAAAGCAGCACCCACTATATTCAACATGGAGAAAAATCAAACCTTTCAACCCTAGATACACAATCCCCTATTGGACTATTAAAAAACCCTCCATAAATCTCACACTACCACACATCACCCAAAAATATAAACACCTCCCACAAGAACTAAAATTTGCAGCGGAACAACTCATCACAAACATTCCTACCACAGACCTCATTATATTCACAGATGGCTCCCACATCCCACACACAACAAATGGCTCTGCTGCCTTCCACTCTACGCAACCAATTTTCTCACATATAATCAAAATGAACCATGCAGAAAACAGTACTGCTACAGAGCTAGCTGCAATACATATGGCTTTGGAATGGTCCTCCACACAAAATACACACAGCATACATATTATCACTGACTCAAAATCTGCCTTGCACAGCATCAACAAACATACATACAACCTATCACAAAATTACTCTTTTCCATATTCACAGAATTTCACACAATATAATTGCCACTCACAAAACACTAACATTCCACTGGATACCCTCTCATTGTAACATAACCCATAATGACACTGCTGACCATCTTGCTAAACAAGGACACAATATCCCTACACCAAATTATCACACCCCTGAGACATATAATCATCACCTAATTGAAATCAACAAATTCTTCCACTCCACATGGACACAAAACTGGATCCAACAGGCCACAATTAAAAATACATTCAGAGCCACCATTGCTGCCATCCCACACACACTAAATCTCAACTACCTATCAAGAAGAGCCCAAACAGCAATTCATCAACTACGCACTGGCAGAACAAATCTCAACAAGGACCTTTTCATGATACAAAAGGTACCATCTGCTCTTTGCACTACATGCCATGTGATAGAAGACATTCCACACTACCTTCTACACTGCACCAAATACACAATACATAGAATTACCCTCTTCCAGACACTCACCACACTGGGAACCACTTATTTCTCATCCCATACAATTCTTGGTCCTACTCATAATAATATAAAAAGCCACTTTAGGGCCTTGGCCCAATATATCAACAGCACTGGGAGATTCCCCTAAAGCCTCTCTGCCTCTCCAAAGGCCTCTACCTCTCTTTTAAAAGATCCTTGGGACACTAAAAGATCCAGATGCCAATAAAAGATCCCCATAGGACATCAAAAGACGCATTTTGGACAACTTATTCCATAGACACTAAAAAAAAAATATATAGTATAAAATCATCAAAAAAAAAATCAATCTAACTATCAAAAATAAAGTCACATAAAGGAAAACTTTATTTCCATATTGGAAACTTTTATATTTCTCTTTAACCCAATAACTTATATGGAATCTCTCCCAGAACATAACATCTCTATACACATTATCATACCTAATATACATATGGAATCTCACATCTCCCACTACCCTTTGATGGGAACCTTAAACTACACTCCTGCCACACACCCCAAGCTCATGGCTGACCTTCTACTGGCTCTATAAAATTTAAACACTGACCACCACACATTGAACACATAAATTTGATTTCCAACTCATATAACGTTGCTATATCATTTTCCTCCCTTCTCCTCCCAAAATAAAAGATTATCTTTATCATACTCCTTCCCATATATATGGCTGTCACTGATCTATGACTTTTCCCTGATCCACCCCTGCGCAACATTTCACTGCATGGCAGGGCAACCCAATGCTAACCTCTGGTGTTAGATAAGCATCCATAAATATTTCCTTCTCCATCTTCCTGACAAAGGAGTTTTACCTATCCCACCATCTCTGCTCCCCCACCAAATATTTCATCCCCCTTTGATTGACTCAAATCTACCATACTGCCAACCAACCATGGCCACAACTTCATAAAATAACATAACATTCGCCACTTGGAAAATTATAAAAAAATATATACACTACTTCTTCCTCTATCTCTCTCCCCCCCTTCCCCCCCCCTTCACATGACATGCAACTGGTATTTATTCTCCTTCACCCTTCAACATCTGCCTCTCCACCACTGGGCGGCCTGCGGCCTAAAGCCCAATTGCCAATATGTACGATTGCCAGCCTTCACTGTGCTGGCCAGTCTTTGCTGTTTTCATCCGCACCCACTGCCCTTTATGCGTATGGACCTG
Organism: Ryuthela nishihirai; assembly: GCA_038380435.1. NCBI lineage: Eukaryota > Metazoa > Arthropoda > Arachnida > Araneae > Heptathelidae > Ryuthela > Ryuthela nishihirai. The sequence continues at coordinate 47,071,733 of JAWZYU010000027.1, forward strand.
ATGATAAGGGGGCCGAGGCCCCCTTTACAAATAGGTCCAGCTTAGAAAGAAGGATGTATAAGAAGAAGAAGGCCAGCCTCTAATCTGCACCCACTGCCCTTTATGCCTATGGACCTGATGATAAGTGGGCAGAGGCCCCCTTTACAAATAGGTCCAGCTTAGAAAGAAAAATGTATAAGAAGAAGAAGGCCAGCCTCTAACTATACAGACCTCTATCCCTGCCTTGCCCTCAATCTGTAAGGAACACTGATGGGCTTGGAAAGGCCATCGGATGGGGCATTATGTCATGGCCCCTTGAGACGGACAGCCATATCCTGTGCACGTTAAAGAATACGCGTGACAGCCTTGACAGGAAATGTCTACTAACAGCAGTCCAGTGGGTCACCTCTGAGCCCTTATAAAATAAAAAAATAAATACCCCTTTAAGCAGCTGCTTGCCACAGAGGTCTGACAGGAGCCTGTCAGTTTATATGCCAAAGTAGAAGGTCTGAGAGAATGGCAGGATCTCAGCAGAAAAACGACACATACATCCATGCCTTACCCGGGGCTCGAACCCAGGTCCCTTAGATCAGTGGCCAAGCGCGTTGGGGTCCCTATAATCTGGCCATTTAACCAATTGTGTGCAAAAAAAAAAGTGCCGCTCAGAGATAAAACAATCTATCCCAACTTTTGGGGGAAGAAAGCAAAAAAAAAAACGAAATTTCAAATCTTACCATCTTGAGAGATAGAAAGCTAGTCTCGAAACATCTTAGGATATCACACAATCATCATCAAGCAGCTGGTTGCCACAGATGTCTAGCAGGAGACTATTAGTTTAATATGCCACAGTAGGTCTGAATATAGTGCCTATAAGTATAGTGTGCATTCGCCTAATAAAATCTGGCAGAAAAAGTGACCCATACCAGTAGAGGGCGCTGGGAACGATATTCTTACCTTGTTAACATTACCCTCTATGGACGTTTCGCTTTTCAATGACTTTTAAACATAGAAGCATTTATGCAATGATTTTACCATTCAAATGTACATTATTCCTAAGTATTTTAACTGAATTAGTAAAATTTAGAGAACGCTTGAGCAAGTATATTTTTTTAAAACGAAGAAAATTGATGGCCGTTCGATCAAAACAAACCAAATTCCTCTTTATGTATCACATAGCTGAAGTGATCGTTTTGATTACTCTTTGGTAAACTCTTCGAATGACACGTGATGTAACAAGTGTTCTAACATGTGACGTTTGGACTCGCCAATTGTAATAGAAGTCTTATGGCGTAGATATCCTTGTAAATTGCAAAAGCAATTTAAAACGTTGTAATTGGCTAAACAAGAATGCAAGTTATTAGTATCATGATTATTCTTTCTTGTTTAGCCAATTATAACGTTTTAAATTGCTTTTGCAATTTACAAGGATATCTACGCCCGACCACTATGTTGTGTAACGCTACGCAAGCGCTAAAATCTACTTTATTGACACCAACTCACAGCATGTCCCACAAAAAGCATTATACATTTCACCCTCCATCATGGAATATATTGTAACTATTCTCCACCACTTTTTAACACTTTTTACGACGTAGCAGCTTCCCTTTGCTTCTTTTTTTTTTCATTTTTCAATGAATCTAGGCAGCCTGCGAGCCATTAAGCCTAATTGCCGAAATGTGGGACAACCAGCACTTAACGGTCCTGGTCCCGCTAGCCGTTGCTTACAGCGCCCAAAATTGAATATTGCGATTGGCCCAGATGATAAAGGGGTTGAGGCCACTTTTACAAAGTGGCCCAGGAAAAAGATGAAGGATTGTTAAACGTTGTTACCATTCCGTGCTGAATGCCACATCATTTTATTACCGTTAAGTACTGGAACATAGGTCATGGTGTTGACAGGAACCAATAACAGCTTTACCGTACCCACAATGCATATTAGATTTGAATGTTCTTAAACGTAAAAACAAAACCTCAGTAATTTATTTATATTTGAGTAGAATCTAAAATTCTAAATATTATTCTTAAAAATTCTCGTCTTAACTGCACTGTGCAAAAGAGAGTTGTTATACTGAGAATAATACTTTTAAAACTGTTCGTTGCAATCGTGAGGCTAGCGGTTCCTATCTCTTCAAGATGCCACATGCAAAGCACACTTTACTATGTTTAAAGTACAACGGACGCGTTAATGCCTTGCCGCTTTATGTTTTAGCCACGACGAGCCGAATTTCTTATGGCGACGCAGTATTCAGCAAGTTGTACTTGAAATTGTATTAAATGTCATGCGAGGTTAAATACGAGCAAATATAAACTATATAATTCTCTCCTTTTCATAACGTTAAACATAGCAACACTGAAATTTACAACTGCCCTGAAATTTCTATAAACGATCAATTATGCTAAATAAATCAAACAAATTAAAGGTTTATTCACTTTATACTTACCAAATTAAAATGGATGCACAAATGGGATTTGTGAGGATGCCACCCCAATTAAACAATTTTTTATTATGTAAGGTAATTCTTAATATTTAAATTTCTGGAGGAAACTAATGGAACATTTTAGCTGCTTATAGAGTATTATGTTTTTTCACGCCCATAATGTTTCGCGATATCATTTTTTATGTAGAACTGCTTTTTTCCTATTTAGACCTACTTGTGGCGGAGTAATTTGGCGTAAAACGGTACTAAACCAATATATTTTCACTGCGCATGTACGAAGTTATGATGCGACTCTAGTCCCCCTGTCGGCAGAGAACCATTATTTTGACCACTTTTTAATGGCTAGGCTATTGACGATTGCCACACTATTGCTTACAGGCACTGTAGTCTGATGATGGCAGGACCTCAGCATAAAGACAACACAAACATCCATGCCTTACTAGGGGCTCGAACACAGACCCCGTGATCAGCAGCCAAGCACTCTATCAACTTGACCACAGCACGGGACGGCTTAACACAGAACAATAACTAAAAATTAAAGTTTTGCAATATTCAAATTCACGAGTTTAATCTTGCTGATCAGTGACGTTTCCAGAGCCTGAGGAGAACTGGTAAAATATTAACATTTCTCAATCTTCAATGCACCATGTATAATCTTGTGTGCTGCAAAAATCATCGATAAGACAAGTTAAAATATTACAGGATAATCAAAAAACAATCGAGGGGCATGATACTTTTGGTTCATTTCTTGAATATTGTTTTATCAAAAGTTTTGGTTGTTTGGGGTTTTATGGCACACCAGGAACAATGGCTATTATTCACCAAACAAAGTGGGTCAGAAGAATTAAATGTGAATAGGCCATTTTTCAGCCAAAAGGTATCAAAACCCATTTTTCTTCTGGGGCAAGAAAACATGTCTCCAATATAAGTCTCGTATATGGCTGACTTTAAAAATTAAGGATAAAATGTTATTCCATATACAGGGTGATTCAGTTAAGTGTGTACAAACTTCTGGAAGGGGTAGGTTGCACAAAGACAAATCGGAATCATAGCAATGCAGGGTCGGTAACAGCATCTTCATGCAGTAGATGGCATTGTTTGACGCGACAGATGAACGGCCATGGGACTGCACAACGTCCCATGGCCGTTCACCATGGGACTGCACAACGTCCTCGCAGGTAACTGTCATTCGCGAACTGCCCGCAGAGGTAGTAGGATGGCCAATATGCATCTCGCATACGGGACTGCAACGGGCGAGCTGCTGTGTGCCGTATACCAGGAATGGTGCATAATGAAGAGTACTCCCAACCACCAGATGTTTGCACTGCTGCATCAGAGGTTATGTGACACTGGTTCCTTCCAGAGACTTGCCAGGAGGCGGGAACGATGGGCACGGACCCCTGACATGGAGGAGAATGTGCTATGTCATACAGAAGACACTTCAAGTGCCAGTACTCGAGCAATCACCCACGGGTCGGTCTTTCCTAATCTACCATATGAAGGATTACGCACAATAACCAATTGCATCCATATCATGTGCAGCGCATCCAGACACTGAAGTCTAAGGATTACCCACAGAGCATTGCATTTGCGCAATGTTACCTGCAGAAGAGTGCGACAGAACCCCAATTTCCTGCTTCTGTGCTGTTCACAGACGAGGCATGCATTACACGGAAAGGTAGCTTCAATGCACATAACGTGTATGCATGGGCAGTAGAAAACCCCCATGCTACACGAACACGTGCAGCAGAAAACCGTTTTGCTGTAAATGTTTGGTCTGGCATTGTCGGGTGCCACTTAATAGGCTCATGCCTGTTCGTCTGGACAGAAGGAGTTACCAGGTATTTCTGGAGGACGTCTTGCCAGAGCTTTTGGATGAACAACAGGTCCCTCAGTCGCTGCGCCGTGTAATGTGGTTCCAGCACGATGGGGCCTCCACCCATTTCAGCCATGAAGTTCGTCAACACTTAAACGTGACATTTGGACAACAGTGGATCGGGCGTGGTGGTCCCGTTCATTGGCCTGCAAGATAGCTGGAGCTATCATGCCTTGATTACTTCTTCTGGGGTTACATCAAAGGACTGGCTCCGTAGCTGCCTTGGAAGTCCGAGACACGCCAGGAATCTTCCAGAATGTACGTGATTCCATGTGCCGACGATGTCAGGCCTGTGTTACAGCTCGTGGTCGCAACTTCGAACACCTTCTGTGACCTCTGTGCATTTCGAAAATGTATCTATTGTTATTAATAAAAAGCATTTTGTTCACTTGCGTGCTGTTCTTTCATTCACGTCCTCTCTGTACACTAACACAGGGATGGCGAACCTTTCCGAGCTCGCGTACCCAAATTGCAGAAATAAGCGAACATTTTCTAGCTCGCGCGCCAACGCTATAAAAATATTTGAAAATGTTACTTATGGTCATGGGTCTGAAGAGGGGGGCAAACGGGGCATTTGCCCCCTCCTGGGATCGAGTAAAAAATTCCACAAATTATAATCGTAACAATTTAAACGTAATTAATTTACATACATTATGTGTGTGTTTTTTGTATTGATGCAATACTGTATTCTATAAACTTGTGAAAAAAAAAACCTAAAAAATTAAATAAAAATTTATTGATGTAATTATTTGTCTCCAAGCTTTGCTTGGAGACAAATAATTATATCAAAAACATTTTAAAAATCAAATAATTACGCAAAAAATTTTCCCCTGGAAAATTTTACGCGGACGCCCATGCTTATGGTTACATATCAGTTTATCATACGTTACAAATTTCATGATACAAAATACTAAAAGATTTAAATATAAGAATATAAAATAGTGTCTTACATTCTACAATTATGCAAAAAAATATGAAAAAGGAAAATTAAAAATGAAACAATCATTTATTATAACCAAATTCATTCAGTCAAGCGTAAAAATTCTCACGGAACTGTATTAGCGCATCAGTGACGCCACACCGTTGTGATCAGAATGAAGTCGATTCTCATCGGCTGTGAGTTTAAAATAGCTCTCTCAGGTGTGGAAACAAACCGAAACCATAACTAAATTTTAAGATATAGAAAAAGTACTTTAAGGAAATCATTTAATGTTTGATGAAAGATCTAGTGCGTATATTTTTATAATGCAGTATACTTTGTAATGTGTCATCAGTTATTTGACGAGATAATTATCTTACGGGCAGGGGCGGGGGTGGCTCAGTCGGTAGCGCGCCAGGCTCGTAATCTGTAGTTCCCAGGTTCGAGTCCCAGCTGGGACAGCGTTGAGATTTATCTCAGCAAAATTCCCCGCTCTGCCCATGGTCAGTAGGGGACACCGATGGGTCAGCATTGAGATTTATCTCCACAAAACTCCTCGCCCTGCCCACGGTCAGTAAGGGACACCGATGGGCTTGGAAAGGCCGCCGCCCGTCGGATGGGTCGTTAAGCCATGGCCCTGTGTGCGGGAGAGCCATACCCTGTGCACGTTAAAGAACACGCTGGATGGCCTTGACGGGAGGCTACCATCTGTCTCCCAACAGCTGTTCCAATGGGTCCCCTCCCCCAACCTTCTCTGAGCCTTCGGGGTCCATGTGACCTGGCCATTTAGCCCATGGTGTGCACAAAAGTGCCGCTCAGAGGTAAAATGAACCAAACCAAAATCTTACGGGCATACACCAATGATTCATTCATTAATACGGGTAAATCCCTTTATAACGCGGTACTCGGGGTCCTAAGAATCGCATCGCGATATAAAGGGGATCGCGTTAGCAAAAATTCAAGCCATTTTTCGTCATTCAAACTTCGTACATCGGCCAACTATATCAACATGTCTTTGCCGCTTTTTTTGCGCGCTATAAATTGCAGTATAAGAGTTCACGGAAAATCGGAAAAATCAAGTAAACAATATTATTACATAGAAAATTAAATTAATTAGTATCATTTTTTTCCGGTTTTTTTTTGAAGTTTCAGACTTTTTTTAAATTAAAAACTTTGATGAATTAAACAAAATTTGACAAAACTTAATGAATAGCCAATTGTGTACGAGTGCTTTCAGTAACAAAACAGCATTCAGTCTGTTCATTTGAAATACAAATGAAATCGATGTTGCCAACCGTATTCTTTCGAATGCCAAAAGATAACAAGTATCGCGGATTCGCGCTGGAGTGAAAATATTGCCCACGTGTTCACAAAACTGCTAAAACTAGAAAAAAAGGGACTAAAAAACTAAAAAAGGGGAGCCAAATTTCATCGCGTTCCATCGGATCACGTTTTAACGGGATTTACATGTATATATTGAATTGCTAAGGCCATTTTTCCAAGTCTCTACACTAGCCTTATATAATTTTTTTTCACCTGTTAGTGGCGTTCCACAGGTTCGCCATTCCTGCACTAGCACATGTTGATGCCGTTACTGACCCTGCATTGCTATATGATTCCGATTCGCCTTTGTGCAACCTACCCTTCCCAGAAATTTGTACACGATTAACTGAATCACCCTGTAGAATATCACTTAACTTTCATGTCTCATCGAGTATATTGGTAATTTAGGAACCCCTGTTCATGCCTTACTTATTCTTTGACTTCCCCATGAAGATGTTTTGTGTTCTAGTGTATCAGTTCTATTTGCGCATTTAATAGCGAGCTAAAATTAATGTTATTCGTAGATGAATGGGAAATTTGGAAGATTCATTTGGTCGGAGAAGACAGTTTTCGTGATAAAATCAGCTTATCGAGTGAAACTTCAGGATAGTCCATTGCCGAAGTAAATCTGCGTTCTACCTCCCTTTTTAAGTAGATGCGTGTGTGTGCATATAGCAGTATTTTTGACAAAAAATAGTTCTATCCTCAGAAACTTTCATTTGATGCTCGACTCACTCGTAAAGATAACCTTTTTTTTTGCAGGGGAAGATGGGTCGGATTTGAGGAACCTGTGAGAGAAGTTTCATTTGAAATATAACTGCATGAACCTCCCACGAAATTTCTGTGCCCTTTTGGGGGTAAGAAGGGGTGAAACTCGGAAACCTAAAGAGAGTCCCACATGCATGTGAAATGTTCATTTGACACATAACTCGTAACTATACGCCAATTGGAAGATTTAATAGAATGATTTTGATATTTCTCTTTTATATGGGGAAGAAAGCATGGGGAGAAAATTTTCATCCTACTAGCTGAACGGCACCTGGTGATGCGTTGGTCTCACTTTTCATCTTTATATTTTATTTTTTATTGCACTAAAGATCAGCTTTGCAAGTTTAGAACCATATCCTGTGCACTTTAAAAACACGAACAAAGTTGCATAAGTATACTAGAGAGGATATCACGTGTTCTCACACTCTGCGTAGAATAGAATTGATTTCGACGCTACAAGGAGCTTGTCAACCGGTTTTAATGTGCTGCAACTCAACGTAAAGCTATGGAAAATAATGCAATTAACTCTATAGAGTTCCCAATTATCTCAAAATCAAATATATTTTCATGTCGGTTCTTTTACTTCTAAACATTACTTTTTGCACACAATGGGCTAAATGGCCAGATCGCAAGTGTCCTTGTGACCTGGCCATTTAGCCAATTGTTGGAGGGCTGTTTGGGGAAAGGACCCACTGGACAGCTATTGGGAGACAGATGGTACCCTCCCGTCAAGACCACGTTCTTTAACGTGCAGAGGGTATGGCTCTCCCTCACACGGGGCCAAGATTTATCCGATCGGTGTACCCTACTGACTGAGGGCAGTGCAGCGACTAGTTTTTCAGAGATGATCTCAACGTTGGCCCCCAGGTCAGACTCCAACCTTTTCACGTGTAAACTTATTGTAAACCACGAGTTATAATTTTGTAAATGAATACGGTACTTCATGGAGGTTGGCAAAATAATGTACATTTGTTTTTCCCCAAATGATGATATATTCGAAATGTTTAAAATTCGTACAATTGCCTTATTAGAAACTATTTCATTAAAAGATTAATGAAAAATAAAAATCACTGGCTACTCCTTCATTTAATACTATACATAACTGTTGACAGAGTCCCTATATTGAGATTTGTAGTGGAAGGGTTGGATATAGTGGGACATGCACCTCCTCCCTTTAAACTGTTAAATTACCACAATGAAGGCGAAAATATTTTTCTCATACTGTATATATTTAAAAACGCCACTTTCATGTTTTTTAGATTAAGGTGAAATATACAGTGCAATAAATATGGAACACTGTCCTGTACTGTACAATGTGGAGTGTAATATTGTAGGTCACAAACCCCATTCCTGTATTGTCACCGCTATCTTCTGGAACGTAACTGGCCCACTATATTAGCAATTTCAACAGTGGATAAGATACTATATCTTAGTACAAGTGGTTCATGTGCTGCCATGCTCTCAAACATCGAGATCATGCTAGAAATGACAAAGCATTTAAACCCTATTTCCAAAAACGGTTGTTTGCCGTAATTTTTACCCCGAAAATGACTATTTGGCTTTGAGCAGATTTAACCCATTGGCATGGACTTTTTCATGTTGGGTTGTTTTACTTCTGAGCGGCTTTTTTTGCACACAAATGGGTTAAATGGCCAGGTCACATGGACCCCAAAGGCTCAGAGAAGTTTGGGGGAGGGGACCCACTGGAACAGCTGTTCCAGTGCTGGAAGTGCAACACGCTGGATGGCCTTGACGGCCATCCAGCGTGTTCTTTAACGTGCACAGGGTATGGCTCTCCAGCATACGGGGCCACGGCTTAACGTCCCACCCGACGGACGGCGGCCTTTCCAAGCCCATTGGTGTCCCCTACTGGCCGTGGGCAGGGCGGGGAATTTTGCGGAGATAAATCTCAACGCTGACCCAGCTGGGACTCGAACCTGGGAACTATAGATTACGAGCCTGGCGCGCTACCGACTGAGACACCCCGCCCCACTTTTTCATGTAATGTAGTACAAAAATGGCAGTGTGCTTTCAGAAAACATATTTTTATTCTTATGAAGAAGGCTTCTTAGCATTTTAGAGTATAGCAAAACTTACTGCTAGCGACGTCTCTGAAGAAATGAACTTTGTGCATGACTGAAATGGAAATAAACCATCCATAAATCTACTTCGAGTCCTAGTGCATCATGTACAGGTTGGGTTGTTTTACCTCTGAGCGGCACTTTTTTGCACACCATGGGCTAAATGGCCAGGTCACATGGACCCCGAAGGCTCAGAGAAGGTTGGGGGAGGGGACCCACTGGAACAGCTGTTGGGAGACAGATGGTAGTCTCCCGTCAAGGCCATCCAGCGTGTTCTTTAACGTGCACAGGGTATGGCTTTCCAGCACACGGGGCCACGGCTTAACGTCCCATCTGACGGACGGCGGCCTTTCCAAGCCCATCGGTGTCCCCTATTGACCGTGGGCAGGGCAGGGAATTTTGCGGAGATAAATCTCAACGCTGACCCAGCTGGGACTCGAACCTGGGAACTACAGATTACGAGCCTGGCGCGCTACCGACTGAGCCACCCCCGCCCCACATCATGTACAGACGATCTCCTAGGTCAAGGCAAAGGGGTTAAATGTAAAAAAAGCACAATGCGGAGTATGTACATTTGCGCGTGGACAAAGTCTCAGTAATTTTTTTGGAGTGAGTTTTGAAGTCTTCATATGATTTGACTACACATGAAATTTCACTGTGTACTAAAAACTAAGGCCACTCTCCGCTAAACAAAACCATACTTAAAAAACTTTAAATATTTCAATTTCTTTGCATTTAAAAAATGTGCATCATTTTATGAAAAGTGTAGGGTCTAATTAAAAAAATAAAGAAAGCAAGCAGTTGTTGAAGCATTAATTTAATAGAGGAAATAAATAATGAGGTACAGATCAACAGTCCACACAAATGTGGTGTTTCATTTTTTTTTGAAGATCGGCAAATCTCAAACTTAACACGGTTAAAAAGAGTACAATTATCATAGGTTTAACACACCATTCTTGGAAACCCATTAAATTTCCTAGAAATAATTTTTTTTTTTCTGGACAAAAAGACGGCTTACTGCTTGTTTACCACATCCTGAAAACGACAGCAAATTGTAGTCCGATATTCTTGGACTGAGAATGCAGCTTGTTTGAATTAAACATATTAGTGCTTCGTAAACATTACAGCAAACATTTGAATATAATGCACATTTACACAAACTTGCGTGAAATGACCGAATTTTCCAAAATACAGTAAAACAGGCAAAAGATCACTATGAACCGAGATCAATTTCATTTGAAACTGATATAAGAATTAATTACAACAGTTAAATCCATTACACACAAAACACGTTTAGTTATATAAACTTGCAAGTCATATATAATCAGCTTGTACTGAGGAAAACTTAAATTTTCCGAATTTCACTAATTTTATGAAAACAAATGACATTGAAAGCGCCAGTATAAGCAGAAGCTTCGTATTTTATTTCTCAAATGCAATAAAAACATTTTGCATAAACACATCTCTAAAATAGTTGTGTAAAATTTTACTTCGGAAATGCTTAGCTGTCGATCAGAGTTGCGAGCTCTGCATAAGGCATTGGGATGTTTTCCTTGTATAGTCTTTCCTCACAGATCTTCTCAAGGTTCCTTGCTGATAAGTTCCTGTCAGAACTCCGTCTGGCAAGCAGCTGATTGAGGGCTACATGAAAAAATATGCATTATGGGGAACGGTAATAAAAACTAAAATTCCTGCATCGTAGACAATGTTTCAAAAATATCAGCCTTCTGCTTATATAACATCTAGGTTTAAATTTTAAAACGTTATTTTTATTGTACTTAAATTTTATTGACGTGCATTTTTTTGTAGAGCTAAAATTTTCATGCCTAGCCTAAACTCAAAAATTAGTGAGCCCGCTTGCAAAAAGCAAATCATGACATAAGTCACAAATATATAAACAGAAATCCATGGGGTTACAAATTTTTTTTATTCCAAACTTTACAACTGAGATCTAATCTATTATTTGGAACGAAAAATTCTGAAATTCGTAGAAACCGAAAATTCTTCAATAAATAGATAATTTTTTTGTGTGTTTGCAAAGTTTTTATAATATGCAAGATCATATAAAAATATCAAAAGTTAAATAGTATTTATCAATCTCAATTATTAAGTGCTGATTAAAAGGTTCAAATTATATTAAAAATATTTATATTTCCCCCCACATTTTACAATTATAGAAAACCTTGGAAATTTAAACATGACCAAACCCAGGCTCAAATCAGTCCATTTCGAGCCCAAACTTGACTCTAAGGCAGGACGCACACCGCTGCAATTTGCAACAGCAATACACGACGATGGCAATTGTTTCTTTAAAATGCATTCATAAACCTTTAGAATTGTAAGAACCTTACGGTACATTCATAAAAAGCACCTTAAAGAAGGATCATCGTCGCATTGCTGTTGCAAATTGCGGCGGTGTGCGCTCTTCCTAAACGTTAAAACATTGCTACGGAATGTAAAAGCTTCTCTCAAATACACGAATGGTTGCATACCGGCTGCTATAACCATTAACTTACAAATCAATTACTCTTGAATACCTTTGAACGTTTTTTTTTAAATCCGATGATGCAATTAATCGTAATCAGCAGATGGCGTTACAGATCTGGATGTTGGAAGTCCATTAGGGGACATTCAAATATTACTTCAGCAAATTTGGGAACGTTTAAAGTGTTGCCAAAGTATACGTTTGGCGACATAGGGTTGTATTCAACTGATACTTTGGATAGATTTTTACTTAAAAACTGTCTTAATTATTTTTCTTGAATGAACTATATTTTTGAAGCATATACATGCGTTTTTTTTTTGTATTGTGCAATTTGTATCAAAAAAAAAAACCACCAAACGAAACTGCCACATTTATACCTTGAAAAAGCACGAAAAAATGCATTTCTAATATTTTGGGAATAAATGGTTTCTGCAAAATCTTACGATGAGGAAGAAGGATACCGAAATGATGCTCAATTGGTAGCATGCCAGGCTTCGTAATCTGTAGTTCCCAGGTTCAAGTCAGCTTTGAGATTTATCTCTGCAAAACTCCCTCCCCACCCTTAGTCAGTGATGTGCTTGATAAGGTCGCCGTCTGTTGAGTGGGATATTAAGCTGTGGCCTCGTATGCGGGAGAGCCATACCCTGTGCACATTAAAGAACACACTAGATAGCCTTGATGGGAGGTACCATCTGTTTCCCAACAGTTGCCCAGTGGGTGCCCTCTCCCCAAACTTCGGGGTCCTTGTGACCTGGCCACTTAGCCCATTGTGTGTAAAAAAGGACTGTTCAGAGGTAAAACAACTCAACCCGAAATGATGACATGGGGTAAGGAATTTAAAATAGACCCCCAATCCAAAAAAAACCCTACTATAATAATAAAATGGCTGACGTAACATTTGAATGATCATTCACCTAAAGCCAATCAGATGTAAAATGGACTGTTACCTTTCATTTATAACACGAAGAATGTTAATGCTCAGGTTACTGTTTAAAACAAAAAACCTTGTTTATTCACGAAGAAAATCTCCTCAGCATTAATATTCATCTTTCAAAATATCTTATCATTTTTACCCACTACAAATCATTTTCATTAGTTTTTTTCTATCACCTAATAATACAGCAGTAAAACAAAGAATGCACGAACAAAAAGTATATATATATTTTTTTACAAAACTGATACCAATTCAGTTAACACATAAAATCCTTGTTTTTCAATGTCATTTCCAGTTCTTTATTAAGTACTAATTGGATTTGTTCTTCATGAAGTGGCGTACCAAGGATTGGATTATAATCCCCTCCTCATTGAAAGCTTGAACAAAAAACAACAAATAAAAAATATTCGTCTCTTAAAATTTTTTACCCATCTTTAAATTTTAAAGAGGAAGAGGAATTCTTTTTTATATATTTTTTTTCACGTTTTAGAATGTTTTTATAGGTCTTTAATATTATTTTGTCTTTAACAGATAAACTAGGCAGAGGCGCCGATTTCATAGGAGTTGCGAATTTCGCCATCCTTAAGTAATTTGATTGTATGGTCAGTGATCCAAAAGCAAATGGGGAAGATCCTTCTGAAATATAATCATTAATTATATTTCAGAGCATGGATGGCAGCGTGCCAGCTTAAGGCAGGAAAACTGAAAACAGTACTGCTAGGCAAAAATTTATCACAGAAACATAACTCGTAATCAACCAGTTAAAGTATTTTCAGTTTGTGTAATAATTTAATGTAGGGAACTCCTCATTGGAGGCTAATTTCACTACAATCTTCCAACACATTGAACCTTGGGAAATTCTTTTCTTTTGAATAAGCTCTATTAATCAATTGTCCTGTACATATGGTTTTAATAAAGCATTTTGTAATTACTTTAATATTTTAATTATATAAAAAAATAAATAAATACCCCCCTCAAGCAGCTGCTTGCCACAGAGGTCTGACAATAGCCTGTCAGTTTATATAGATACATTTTAATCTAAATCGCATTTTTACTATGAAATATTAGTATTTTAAAGTTCAGTTAGGATAAATTTTGGTATCTTATAACAGTGATACTAAAATGGGCCATACCTAGCTCGGAAAGATAATTTTGTGGCCTTTTGGAAATGTAAAAAAAAACATGAAATGTAGTTTTGTAAATGAAATATGATATATATGTATGTGTCTTGATTTTCTCTTCACTTTTGTAGTTCCACAAATGACAAGCTGAAATCCAGAGTTAGACTTTGCTGTTAATTGCAAAGGGATGGAAATTACAATGAATTTTTTCAACAATTCTTGAATTCAGAAAGAAAAATGAGATTACATGTGTTATCGTTGTGTTTACACAGTTTTCGGATTCTTCCTCCTAAAATTCTCATTAATCCATATTTGTTCGAAAAACATCATGAACCATTTAAAAATGTACTATATTATTCACAGTAAAACAAATTGACTTATATTGGAGTTTGCACATAAACTTGATTTAACCTATATTGTTTGTAAAATATCTATCTCAGGGTATTGCTGTATATCCCAGAGCAATCATCACTAAAGTAGTCCACCAAGTGATGTGCCTGGAGTCTATAAAATGTTTGTTCCCACAAACAATTCTTAGTTGACTCAAAAATATGAAAAAGAAACTGATAAATTAAACTATATTTGCTTTAAACTATTTCAAGTTTGTTTTGCTACAGTACATACACTAATGTACAAATGCAAGCATGTTTGATTAATTCTTTAGTCAACAAACAGTTTTGGGAAATATTCCACTGAACAGGTAAGATTGAATGATAATCTATATAGAATCAGATTTTATAGCTTTTTTTTTTAATCTATTTTGTGCAAGACATATCGGCTTAAAATTCTACAGAGACAACTGTTTTGCATTTCAAATTAGGTTGGGTTGTTTTACCTCTGAGAGGCACTTTTTTGCACACCATGGGCTAAATGGCCAGGTCACATGGACCCCGAAGGCTCAGAGAAGGTTGGGGGAGGGGACCCACTGGAACAACTGTTGGGAGACAGATGGTAGCCTCCCGTCAAGGCCATCCAGCGTGTTCTTTAACGTGCACAGGGTATGGCTCTCCCGCACACGGGGCCATGGCTTAACGTCCCATCCGACGGACGGCGGCCTTTCCAAGCCCATCGGTGTCCCCTACTGACCGTGGGCAGGGCGGGGAATTTTGCGGAGATAAATCTCAACGCTGACCCAGCTGGGACTCGAATCTGGGAACTACAGATTACGAGCCTGGCGCGCTACCGACTGAGCCACCCCCGCCCCATCAAATTAGGTAGACAAGTTTGATATTTAATATATTTTTTGGGGGATGGATCCCTGATGCCATGTAAAAAAAAAATCATTAACTCTTCCTTTTTGTTAGCAAAATCGCATATTGCATTTTCTAGTTTTTTCTCAAAAATCTACTCTTACTTGAGAGTAGTACAAGATATCATTTCAATCCCATGGTAGCAAACAGTTTTTTTTTACTTTCAGCTTGAAAAAAAAAGCACCTCCCTTCACACCTTGTTCTGATGGTAACAGATAAATTACTACACTTGAGGTGATACACAGACCTATAGCCCCAAGAAACAGTTACTTAATAACAATTTGTATGTATATATAAAACTCTATCTTGGGGTCCTAAGATTATGAATACTGGCGAATAAACTGTGAAGCCTCGCAAACCCCACATAGCAGGTGAGGGCACTGTTAGGAAGGCTTCAAAAACTTTTTTAAATATAATTTACAGGGAAATGATAGATAACCATGTAAAGAAATAGCCCAAAATGTTTTTAATACTTTGAATGAATAATAACAGATCGTGAACAACCAGATTGGTTTTTCCTGATAGAAATTCCTCTCCTTGCTGCCTCTGGGCCAGAACTCTTGTCATATTAGACAGATTCTACTAATAACTGTTACAGATTTTATTGGCAGAGAATTGATGGGGTCCAGAGCAAAAATCATAGAAGTATTAGGGTTTGTGGTTTGAAATCTCTCATCAGTTACTGGAGCAAACTGTTAAATTGATGCACTTGTGGGCATTTAATTATCCTCAAAGGATTGCTCAGTTGCAACTCAGAATAGAATCTCGGCACACAACTTCCAATTGGTGCAGTTTCTGTAGAGCGGTGGCAATGGATGTTGTAGTTGCTAGGTCACAGCTGATTGGCAGGCAGTGTTGTTGAAACTGATGATAGGAAGTTTAGAACCAGCAAGTATTATCATGGGTATTACTATAAAGGTCAAGTGTGTGGCGAGATGGAAAGGTACTCTGATAAGTGCTTTTTTTTCTTATTATTCCCAACTGGGTTGCCAACTCCTTGCTTTTTGTCATTAAGAAAACTTTGCCCTATCTCATCATTTATTCAGATTGCTGGTGATCATATGGCTATTTGAATGAGCAGGGTCTTGTCCACCTCCCAGTTAACCATTCTATTTTGTTTGTTGATTATCAGACAAGGGTCCCACACTACTCTGTGGAAACCATATAAAATGATGAGGATGTGTGAACAATATGTTTGACAACTAAAAAGCTGTATCACCAATCAGACCCATTTCCAAGTTCCATTAAGGACGTCAAGCAGTAAAGTTACATAAACCACGAGCTCTGGTGAGTAATTTTTTTATGTTATTTTATGGTTTGCAAATGTTGCTATTTAGGTTGTTAATTGTCAATATTATAAGTGCGACTTGTTTTATGTTCCTTTTGAGAATATAGATGTACTCTGTTTCACATTTTGAAGAGGAATTTAGTTTGTAGTATGTGGGAAGACAATTCTTAATTCCAGTAAATGTGGTTTAAGTGTTTATGGGTAATTTAAGTAGTTTGTATTGGTTGTTTGGTGCAAAAATGTTTTTCTGCAGTTAGTACCAGTGAGTAATCTACCTGGTTTCACAATTATTTATCTAAAGTTTATTGTGTTTGCAGAAAATGCCACAGTAGGAAAGAAAAATAATATTTCCTTATTTTTTAGAAATCCCTGTTGGCATAAGGGTCTTGGAGATTGTGGAATGGTACCATTTTCTTATGTTCCATAAAAGAAAAAGGCTATTGAAACCAATAAAGTGCACTTCTACCCCAAATATATTTATTAAAATAAAAAAAGTTTAATAATAGTATAGGAATACTAGCTCGTAAAATGTACTGTTATCCATTTGTTTACTGGAGGTAGGCCAGAAGATATAACAGCCATGTGTATCAAATTACAAACTGTTCTTGATTTACATAACAGTTCAGTTCTCAAAAATGTTACCTAAGTCAAAAATGTTTTATATGTTGGAATTACTGTAAACATATACATTTGTCATGTTATATATTTTGATGGTATGTGCATGCAGAAAAGATAATTTAACAGTAACACACACCTATGTACCATAATTCTTAGTGGTAAATTTTAAATTATCCTTCAAACAGCTGCTTATCATAGGAGCTTGCCAGTTTAATATATCACACAGAAACCTTCTGAAGGTGAGACTTCAACAGAAAAAAAATAAACATCCATGCCTTAACTGGAGCTCAAACCCAAGCACTTTATCAGTTGCCAAACACACCAAACACTCAAAGGTTAAAAAAAATTACATTTATAATTTTATTTAAAAAACATGAACTGTTAAAATATTTTATCATCATGTATCTAATATACCCTTAATATAATTCATAAGGGTAACTTGAGAAAAAAAAACAGTAAATTTTATTGTTTTAAAATTATGGAATAAAAAGTTAAGTGATTTGAATTGTAAATTTTTTTTATTTCTATTTCTAGTGTTGGCTTGCTCATGTGAAGGGAATGTAACATGCTGGCTTAATTATTAGATGACTAAAACAAGGATTAGAGATGAGGAAGAATTTTTGGTAGTTTTTATGTAAAATTGGATTTGTATAATTGAGGAAGTGTTGTCCACAATCACATCTCTGTCATGTGCTCTGTCACTATAATTCATCATAGAAGGTCCTGGTGGCAAGGAGCTCTGTGGGTTTGGTTTCAATCTTGGAAATTAATGTGATGACTGAAACAAGAAATGAGAGTAAAATATTTTTAAAAAATAGATGTGCTTAAAATATTACTGATTAAAAAAAATTTGGTTAATATTTGGGAGAATTTTGAAACTTTTAAGAAAAAAATGTGTTGATAACAGATCAGATGAAACTTGTGAGGTGAAATCAGGTGATTTCTTTACTGGGGAGTACTGTTAAGTGGTGGTGACAGCAATATCATAGCTAAATGATTATCTGAGAGCTGGAAGGCATTTTTTTAATAGCTTACTAAAATGTACACTAAAAGGCATTATTTTTCAAGCCTGAATTTTCTTTAATGATATATATGTAAAAAAATATTAAAATTGAATTTCTATTTTTTTTAAACTGAAATTTGATTTATTGTGCTAGTGATACTGACCAGTGCTTATGCTCCTAAATTGGAAGAAATTGAACAATGCGATACCTAGTGCCAATGGCTCTGCGAGGTTTAACATAAAAATACATACACAATTGAGTTGCCATAAAGGAACAAAAATTTTCTGTTCAATATTGATGTATCTGACTTCTCATAGTGATAAAAACAATATTGATATTTGCTATAAAGAGTGAAAGACATAATAGTTAGGTCTCTATCCATCTCACTTCATTATGGTCTATTGGCTAATGTCTGACCTACTGTTTCTATACAGAGTTAACATTTATAACTTTGCTTGGATTTGGCATTAACTTGCAATATAAAGCAGTAGGAGTGACTGAATTGTTTATATTAGAATTCAGTAATATTATATAGTAAATAACCTATTTATCACATAGCAATATAAAAGAACGAAAATTTAATATCAATGATAAATAATCAATTGTTCAATTCCTATAAAGTGCTACACATTACAAGGTGACTGCCAAAAATTCTATCACTTCACTTGCTACTTACTAAAAGTCATGTTGTAAATATCTGAAAACTATCTCTGTTTCTTTACACAATGTTTGCTTTGATTTTTATGAAGTATAATAGCAATAGTAATTGTCACATGCAAAAAAAACAAAACTACCCAGCTGTCTCCTAGACTCAAACTCAGAATCTCCTGGTTACGCACCAGTAGCAACTGGTGGGTAACCAGGAGATCCCGAGTTGGTGGGTGGAGTTTTCTACACACTTGTCTAATTACTACAAATGAATAGCACTGTAGCGAGCATCACTCCTTCTTATCCATAACAGCATTATTTATAAATTTATATCACAAAGCAAAAAAACAATTCTTTTTGATTTCACTAATTCTCTACTTATGCTTTCTCCTTTTCTCTTAGACTGTGCTCTCCCTAAATATCAGATAATTTAGTTTCAAAAATAGAATCACATTAATTACAAATATTTATTTAAGTTTCCATGCTCCAGCAATTTGAGAACTATATTCTAAAATATGTATTCTGTGAAAGTTACAGTACAGGCCATAAATATGGGAACATTCCAAATAGTTTCAACCATAGAAACTTTTCTGCTTTACAGTTGCTAACCTAAAATGCATCTCAATTCACACAATCATTTTTTATCCATGTTAGAAATCAATAATATAGAAATGGGATTCTTTTAAATTTCCTCCAATATCTTTTAAGTACTCTAATGACAACTAGAAACTCCTAATTTAATAACCATTCTTTTAAAATAAAAGCCAGATTTATAAAAACTGATTTAGTACATTAAATTCAACTTTTGTAAAATGAAAAAAATTCATTTCTAACTTATGACATTTTAAATTTTTACAACATAATACTTCACTTTTTAAATGATGATTAACAGATATGGGGATACCCATTTAATACTCAGGATGCATTCCTGAAATTTGAGCATTAAATAAAACAGCATTAAATGAGACCTCATGTACACTATATAGTGTTCCGAAGGAAAATTTTCACTACATATATGACTGGCATAATTACATGCATATTTTTATTTTAAAATTCTGCAATTTATTATTTAATCAGTTCACTTTAATATATCAATAAATATTTTGCAGAAAACATTTTTGCCGACATACAAGACTTGAACCTGAATCTCTCCAGAAACATGCAAGTATTCTCCCAGTTGAACTAATGCCAGCTCATCCTTTTTCTGCTAATTTTAAGACTAAACTCTATGACTGAGATTTTTGGGCCAATCATTGGCGCCATCTATGATCTCATGTGGCAACTATTACCTTTATATTGCACAGAGTGAGATGGAAATAAATAATACTCTCATCATACTATTTAGCGTTATTAAATCTATGTTTAAATCATTAATAACGTTGATAGAGTTTAATCTTAAAATTAGCGGGAAAAAAGATGAGCTGGCATTAGTTCAACTGTTTCTGGAGAGATGCGGGTTTGAGTCCTGTATGTCAGCGAAAATTTTTTCTGCAAAATATTTATTGATTTATCAACGCCAAAAGAGCAGCAGGTAACGCTGTGATTATCATCTATATTTAAATATATTTAAATCACTTTAATATTCCTATTCAAAATAAAATTCAAATCTAAGAAAATTTAATACTATTAAAAAGTTTCAAAATTTGTGACAAGTTAGTAACCAGTCTTTACAAAATTAAAGTTGATTACACTTTTCTGTTTGTCTTTTAGCAGTTCAGTGTAAGGTGTTAACGCATTTAATACTCCACACTTTATATGACACAATTTTTCGAGATCAGGATCGTTCTCACTCAAATTTTCAATTGCATCTTGTATTATCTTCATAAAATTTTATTTGTCATACATTAAAATTGTGTCGTGTTTAAGTAGCATGGTGCAGTTTTAATTTTAAATAACATTAACCGTTGTCAGAAATCTTATCAAAAGTTTACCATTGTTAGAATCTTATCAAGTATTCTGACAACGGTAACCTCAAAAAAATGAAATTACTTTTCTTAAAAGAAATAGTTATAATGAAACAGCATTAATCAATGTAGTGCTAAATGAGGTTTGCCTGTATTTAATTTACTGTGAGCTCAAAACAGTCTTGCATATTAAGATGTATATTTCATATATGACATAGGTTCAAAACATAACAGTGGTTTAAGATAAACCAAATCCGTATTACAGTATAATTTCAGATTTAAAGAAAAAAAAATCATGTCACAAATGAGATTAGATATATGTGGAACAGTACTGCTATAACTGTCATTAAAGAGTGGTGATTGCACTTCATTTGGCTCGTATTGCTTAAAGTTCCCTTTCAAAAATGCTACAGGATTTGATCACACAAAAGACCCAAATAGGGTTTAGATGTCATAGAGACACTGTCACAGGGGTAACATGGCCCCCAAACTGGATGAGAATTAGCCACAAGGCAGGAAGGGTAGTCACACAGAAGGCAGGCTGCTATATAAATAATAAAAATAAATACCCCCTCAAGCAACTGCCTGCTACAGAGGTCTGACAGGATGCCATAGTAGCCTGACTAATATGCCATAGTAGTCATAGGATGGCAGGACCTCAGCAGAAAAACAACACATACATCCATGCCTTACCCAGGGCTCGAATCCAGGTCCCTTAGATCAGTAGCCAAGCAACCTAATCACTCGGCCACAGGACAGCTGGCTGTTACATACTTGGAAAGAATTCATAAAGCTTGCATCATTTTTTGTACTGATTATTTATAATATGATTAAACCTAACTTTAATCTTCAGTGTTTTAGGTTATGAATTAGTGTTAAAAAAGTTGCTATCAAATATGCATATGGGTGCAATATGAAATTCAGGTACATTGATGAGTATGTGGTTATAACTTTTATTAAACAGATGAAGTTTTTCATTATCTTAAATACTGTAGAAATTATCAGGTATAAAAAAAATCCACAAGGTCAATATACCAAGTGTTCTATATTCCCAATTCTTTTGATGAAAGGGATGCATTACATATCAAAAATTTAAAATTGTAGACTGCAAAAATTTCTACTAATTAATTTAACAAATGTGAACTAAGCTATGTGTAACCAATTTAAAAAGTTTCATTAGATATCCAATTGTGGGTATACAGTGCAAAGAGTATCAAATTTCCTCAACTTTTCGTTTATATACTGGATTTGAACTTAAAATATGAGAAAAATTTACAAATTTATACTCAATAAAAACTGATTATGATAACATTGTGAAAACAAGAGCTGAAGAAAAATTACGATGCTTGTAGTCCCAGTCCAACAGCCGACATTCTTCTTGAGCGTTGCACTGGAGCACTACTGTACTTGAAGAGTCCTTGCCCTGGCAATCCAGGAGATGAATCTAAATGAAACCACCACCTGTAAGTTGCAAACCATGTAAGGATTGCAATTATTCCACCAACTACCTTCTGAACCATTGTATGGTAGTAAATTATCGTGCAAACTAACATCACATCCCACAATATTGAAAATGCTGTTAACAAAATAAATGTTACTCTTACATATGGAGTAAATGATTCATAATACTTTTGCAACTGTTGTAGCTCATCTTCTGATAATGGCTTCAAAGGGCTGTCATCATCAAATTCTTCATTTCTAATCAGTTCACCAATTCTTTCCCATCCTCGAATACACTTTGCTTCTTCTGCAATGACCAAACTGCAATAAATTAACAGAAATGAATGACCGGATATGTCAAAGCCTTTCCAACTATGGCCATGCTTCAAGCAATTGATTTTTGTTGTATATTTCTCGCTGTAGCAAGTCGCACTTAGATATTCAACTAGGACAAATAACTTAGTCCATGCAAACCACGCCACGGTAGCTATTAGCAGACGATAAAAATGCTTCTTTATTCGGGGAATATTGCCGCAACAATAAGTACAGCTTGTCAGTCCAATAAAAGCTCCAACAACTATTAATGTCCATGCCCAACCCCATTTTACAAAGAATTGGTTGAAAAAATTAGTCTTCTTCGAAAAGTACGATTTGGGCATAGGTGTAAAATCAGTTACAACTGAACCACATACAAGTGCTCCTAAATAAATACTCACTTTAATCTCAGGTTCAAACAATACAACTTTCCTGCATAAGTGCATTACAATCATAACAATCACGTGTTGAAGAGTAGTTGGTTCTGGTAATGGCTTTTTACCCGGTCCAGCACGTTTATTTTGGAAGCTTTGCCATTTAAGGCTAGTAGCTTGCTGTTTCTTAATACCAGCCATTTTGAAAGATATGCAGGTTGCCAGGTTCAATTTTTACATCGCATTAGGGAAAACGTGACCTTCGAAATCTTTTACCCTGTTGTACCAATGCCATTTTTGCCAAATAGTTTTAAATCTAATTATATTAGTGTCACCTAAAACAATAAGCCTCCATTTTGTTACGCTATAATACCTATACTTCGGCAAAGCAAACTTGTTTACGTCTCAAACACGTGTCCAGCGAAGTTATTCACGTCTGGGCATTCTAGATGGGAAAGGGTCCGGGCCTTACATGCTTGACAATCACCAACATCACTTAATCTCAGGTTCAAACAATATAACTTTCCTGCATAACTTAGTCCATGCAAACCATGCTACCGACCGTTTAGCCGGTTTAGCCAATGGGTTTAGCTCCCTCTGCATAGGGTTACCAGATGCCAGTGTTCTGAAAGGAAGACAAAAAAGTTAGAAATGGAGGACAAAGGAGGACATTTCTTTCGATTTGTGAAAAAAAATAAGATTTTTTTCTTACTGTGTTTAATTTCAAATATCGTTAAATATTTGAGTCAGAAAAAGGCATAATACTTATTAAATATGTTTTAAAATACATGACTGACGATTTTTATTCCTACTTGATAAGCAATCAAGAGTTATGTTGGAAGTCTGTTTCTATGAACTCTGACTGAGGTAATGGTCAGCAGTGATTTCGGTCTTGGTAGGACTGGCTCTTGTATGAAAAGTCTCCTACAAACAAAGAGTAGTCCATAATTCCTTCGCTGTCTTTTATGTTGCAAAGAAAAAACTATTTCAGCATTCATAGTTCCATCTATCTGTGGGCGGAATCAAAATTTTTGTCAGTTTTCTAAAGCTCCTACTTTTCCAATCTGGCATGTAAATTGCACATATTGACATTACAGGAAATAGTAATTTTTACAGCATTAGCAGGGTTAATTTAACATTCACAATTTGCATTTATAGTAAATTAGTTCATGGTATGATATTACATTTATAATATATAAAAATAAATACCCCCTCAAACAGCTGCTTGCCTGAGAGGTCAGACAGGAGCCTATCAATTTCAGTTTATATGCCAGAGTAGAAGGTCTGTGAAGATGGGTTCAAGAAATTTAAAAAAGGAAATTCCAAAAAAGAGTGCTTTAATTTTAGTTTGAAACATGCTATTAGTTATACGAAAAGGAGGACATTTCATGTTTTTCCTAAATTCTGGGAGGACATTAAATTAAAAAGGAGGACATGTCCTCCTTTTGGAGAACGTATGATACCCCAACCTCTGCAACATTTCGGGTTGAGTTGCAAGCATAGTTGGTTGCAAGACGTTTGCTGGGTTTTATCGTTTAACTTGATGAAATTCTCATAACCAATTCTTTTTTGATCTATTCCGTTGAATGTTTGTCTCTCACAAAATTTTCATAAAATTTCATAAATTTTTATTTTGAGTAAAAAAACAAAAAACAAAAAACAAAATAAAATATTGGACTATCACAATATTTTATTTTAAATGATAAAGTTGTAGAATTTCAGCTGAATATTTGCACAGTTCTTTTTATTTTGGCAGTATAAATTAAAAGGTTTGTATGGCCTATCTACACACTAACATTTCATATTATATTTATTTCACATTATTTTCAGGGTTTGGTTAATAATTAAAAAAATAAAACTTTGTAGAATTAAACTGCGCGGTCTGGTTGGACCTCCGTAGCCCATGGCTGCTTGAGGATGATGATGATGATGATGATGATGAATATTTAGAACATGGTCTTGCTGTACATTCTATGATGGAGATAAATGATCAAAATTTAAATACACTTTTCTAAACAAAGCAACGGTCATTATAGGAAATGGAAATTTTTACCAAGAAATTTTAAATTATTTGTAAGCCTGGTATGGATATATCTAGGGCGATCTTCAAACCAAGCCATGTAAAATCGAAAGTTCAAAAGTCATGATTGCTGTCTTTGACCATTATTTAGTTTTAATTTTTTTTTCTCCTGCATTTACAGTTTTAAAGTTGGTTTTTTATACTTTCATCATTTTTAAAAGGCTTTCCTTTTTCCTGGCGTCAGGAGCGCCGGAGTAACTTGAATTCTCAATATCCTTGCTTGTGACGACCTACAACGGAGATTATAGTTAGGTTTTGGTGAGTGCTGGGCTTTTCCAAGGAGTGGCTTTACTTCTATAGTACTGTTCACCCCGTCGGTGAATAGTGGTAAAGGTAGCGTCTCCCTAAAAATGTAGTCAGTCTCTGAATTGCGGAGCATCGGGATTCGTCATATATTTTCCTTTTTCCTAAAGGACCTAGATTACCATCGGCGCTAAGACTTTCCGTTGCGTTTTCAATTTAGCTATGTTACACAACGTCAATTTTAGCTGTTACCAGGGGCATAGTGATGGGACTATGGTTGTGTGTCGGGTTGTGTGTGTGTGTGTTGGGGGGAGATATAAAATTTTCCAACTAGGAAATAAAATTTTGCCTACTGAGAAAATAAGTACTTTCCATAAAATTAATAGTCTCTGTCAGGGACATACCCAGGATTTATTGGTTCCATTGTGTGTGGGGGGGAGGGGGGGAGTAGAAATTTTGTGAAGTTTACTCGATTTTTCCAACTCGCGAAAATTTCACAAAATACTCACCTGAATTTTACCAAATCATTTCGAATTTTGTCAACTTCCCAAGACTTTTCCAAGTTGTCTCGATTTTGCCGACTTTCCTAGATTTTCTCAAGTTGTCTCGATTTAGTCAACTCTCCTTAATTACACAAAAACAATCCCAATTTTCATAACTTACCTGTAATTTGCCAAGTGGCTTCAAATTTTACCAACTTCCCTAGATTTAGCGAAGTAGCCTCGATTTTGTCAATTCGCCTTAATTTTACAAAAAGAAATCCCAATTTTTACATCTCATCTTAATTTCACCAAATCACTTGGAATTTTGCCAACTTCCCAAGATTTTTCCAAGTTGTGTCGATTTTCCCAACTTTCCATGATTTTTCCAAGTTGTCTCGATTTTGACAATTCTCCTTAATTAAACTAAAACAATCCCAATTTTCACAACTCACATGCATTTTACGAAGTGGCTTCAAATTGCGCCAACTTTCCTAGATTTTGCCAAGGTAACTCAATTTTGCCCCCTTTCCTAGATTTTGCGAAATCCTGTTTATTGAAAAAAAAATCCCAATTTTCAAAAATCACCTGGATTTTTACCAAGTTGCTTCGAATTTTGCAAACTCGAATTTATCGGGGGGGGGGGGGGGGGGAGCCATTCCTCCATAGTAGCTGTGCCTCTGGATCTTACCAAAATTTGAATATTTCTGTTAGATTGTTTTACCTCTGAACAGCACATTTCTGCACCCAATTGTCTAAATGGTCGGTCACAAGGAGTCTCACAGAAAGGTTAAAGGAGGGGACTCACTGGATAGCTATTAGTGGAAAGATAGTAGCCTCCCATCAAAGTCATCCAACATTTTCTTTAACCTGCACAGGGTATGGCTCTCCCAGATACAGAGCCTTGGCTTAACGTCAAATCCGAAGGACAGCGGCCTTTACAAGCCCATTAGTGTCCCCTACTTACCCAGAGCAGGGCAAAAAGTTTTATGGAGATAGATCTCGACAGTATCCCAGGCAGAACACGAATCTGGAAACTGCAGATTATGGGCCTGACGTGCTATTGGATCAGCCTTCCCCCGCCCACCTCAATTTTAAGAATGTCATTTCCTTTGTTCATAAATATTTTCGTTTGCAATTCATTAATCAGCATATTCATTAATTTAATATACCTTGAAATTACATATAGGTGTAGGAACCTTGGGAAGTTCTATATGAAATATGTAATAGGATTAACGATGTGGTGTAACGCATCAGTCGATGTCCAACTATAAAGTGCAAATGGTTCACGTGGATCGTTTTTGGACCCATTTCATCGAACTGAAAGAAATTCGGATTCCGAATTTTTCAGGAAGAACAAGACCTAAGAGTGGGACAGTGTTACGACAGATTAACGTGCAACAACGAAATCATGATGTGGTATGCCATTTATGACGCTCGCGTATGGGTACAGCGTGAGATCTATGTCATTAACATTTTGAAACGGAGGAACTCGAAAATAATAGTGCATTTTAAGAGGATTTTGTGCAGAACTGGATGGATTGAGTTTTTGCAGCTAGCCTAGATAAGAGAATCTTTATTGCAGTGTGCGCGGAAATTGTAAAAATTGTATAATAAGTTATAAAGTAATATACAACTGTAGGTGAATGATTTCTTGTTTGAGAAAAGTTGAGTTGCTAGTTTTTGCTGGGATTGGAGTGAAGTTAGCATTATGAAACCAAATTCTGATGGCAATAATATGTCGAAGAGGTTTGGTAGTGGAAACACAAAACAGGATAAGTGTAAAATAAGGTGTTTAAGGTAAATACTAGAATTAGAAAAGTAAACGATAGCCCACAATATTGAAATAATATGCATAAGTTATCTAAGATCACTACTGGATATATCCACTGGTCATGTTCGATATCTTATGGATATTTTCTGAAGATGGTAGTAGTTTGGGAGGTTCATTCACAAAGATAATTTTGTCGCTTAATTAATATTAATTAAGATTCTTTATGTTTTGAATACAATCTATTGAATTGTAATTCGACTGTTTCAAGTGTGGTGAGAATTGCCCGACATTCTTACAAGTTTAATTTAATGAAATACATTTATGATTGTTTTGAAATTTTTTATATGTGAACTGTTTGCCTAAGTAATTAATTAGTTTATTTATAATTTTTAGGTAAGCATTCTTTTGAACTCACACTTAGTTTTCGCTCTATTAAATTTATAACAGTATCAACATGGTCACCATGCTGCGGCGGCGGCATCATGACCTTGTATGTGGAAAGCGCATTAGGGCAGGCGTGTCCAACCCACGGCCCTGGACAGCTAGTAATGCGGCCCATAAAATCGTAAAGTTTACGTGTTTACGACATAAACTTTCAACATGATTATGTGATTTTCAGCGAGTTTTTGATATCCCACTAGTTTTATGTTGCCCTTTTTTAATTTTATAATAAAAAACATAAGAAAATAAATGAAGTTTTATTATTAATATACATTAATTCATATACATTAACATTAACCCAAAACAATTCATCTTCACTCAATGTGGCCCAGGGAAGTCAAATCTTCACTCAATGTGACCCAGGGAAGTCAAAAGGTTGGACACGCCTGCATTAGGGCATCTCCTCTTATTCTTACCTCCGTGTTACAGACTCAAACGCTACTGTTTAACAAATTTTTGGAGATTGCTATTCACTCCCTCAATAATAATTTTAACAACTTAGCTTATTTAATTTTTTTCTCATGAAGCAGATATAACATTCATATTTAAAGCGAAAAACTGAAATTGTCACCAGAAAAATCTTTCTCAAATTCCATTTTTATGAAATTAAACTCTAATATTTATTTTATTTTTAGTATAATGCACTTAATAGTACATATATTTTTTATGTTAAAATATTTAAATCTGTGTGATACGGGTAATAAAAGTTTGGTGTGGATTCAAAATATAAAACACAAGAAAAGAAACTTTCGACATAATTTATAATTGCATTATATTTTACGACTGATGGTAAAGTATATAATTACATCTATTACAATAATAAATGGCTGAAAAACAGCTTAATACCAGCAAAGACAAATTCGTTAATAATGTCATAATCTTCGAAAAAATTATCCTGCCTTCAAATTTTGAATGATGGGGGGAAAAATTCTTCGGAAAATTTTAATATTTTTAAATATATCTGATTTAATAAATATTTCACATAAAATATTTCCCCTCGTTTGGCGTTAAATTTTTTAAGAGTAACTTGCAACTTGCTTTGGATCTGTGGGATTGAAAATGTTATCGAATACATTTATTCTTGGAATACGAATGCTGTGAATAAGACCAATATTATATTGGCTTTCTCATATGGCATTAGTGCTTGATTCTTACGCGCTATATCAAGGTCTACGCAGTGGAATAAGGCAACCGTGAGTTTGCGGTTACAGTAAGTTCTTTATTATATTTTTTTCATCTAATAAAATTTAAGATCTTTTATGTCAGCTTAATAAGATATTTTCATTAGTTTTGCTTAAATGTGGTTTATATATGTGCAAAATATGTGTAAGGAATGAACATTTTAATAGTAGCAAAACCGCGACATAAATTGCACCCTTACCGCCATTTGCTTTAACCGCATCTGCAAAATTGGAAAAGCGTGAATATTTGAACTATATTGATGCTCAAAATAACGGGGAATTTGATTGCTGTGTGTTGATCATAGCACTTGGTGTTATGCAGATTTTAATATGGTTAACAGTAGGCATTGTTCTTACTCTTCATTAAATTTTAAATATTTACTGTCTTAGCGAATTCTCAAATTTCAGCCATTTCAAATATCACTTTTTAACAAAGGCCTCTCATCAGTGAATGGTTTAATAAGACTAGAATAAATACTAAAAGATGATGTACTGTGAATTGGATATTTAAACATGAAAATTTGTGCGAATTAAATACCACTGGAACTGAAAATGTTACTTTATGAGGTATACATGTAATCTCTATTCTGAAAAAGCTATTAATCCTTAATGATGACACTTATGTAATAGTCGGGAGAGAATTTATGATGCTGTGATATACCGTTTATAAACATTGCTTTTAATAGTAATTTGTATATTAAAATTTTCATTAGATTATGAAGGACAGGTTCATATAAGTAGTGAATATACAGTTGAATGTCGATGTTTGCTAACCAAAGAAATTCTGGCATGTTACTAGGACTACTAGATTCCATCATGATCATTAAAGCACAAGTAAAACATTTTCAGAGTATGATAAAAAAAAAAAGTCTTTTAGACATAACATTCATGATACTTTTGAATACATCTAGATCTGATACTTTCAAAATATCATATACCACAAATTTCCTGAATTTACCTGATATTCAAACTACTTTTCCAAGAATGACTTCAATCAAATAAAAGTACACATACAGCCAACTTTGTAAAGCATTTAGTAGAAACCAGGGGCTTAGCAAAGGACTATGGTTGGGGGAGAGGAGAAATCAAAAATTTTCCAACTCGAAAATCAAATTTTGCCAACTGAGAAAATGTCTGTCAGGTTCGTACCTACATTGTTGGTTGTGGCAATTTTCACAACTCTCCTGCATTTTGCTATTTGACTTCCAATTTTGCCAACTAGCCATAATTTCACAGAAATAATCCCAATATTTACATCTGGCCTGAAATGTATCAAGTCAGTGTGAATTTTCCCAACTCCCCTTGATTTGGCAAACTCTCCTTAATATGTAAATAAAACCAATTCCAATCTTTACATATCTCCTAAATTTGCCAAGCAACTTCAAATTTTTCAAACCAAGATTTTGCCAAGTTTTCTTGATTTTTGTCAACTCTCCTTAATTTCACAAACCCAATCCCAATTATCACAACTTGCTCATATTTTCCAAGTTGATTCGAATTTTGTCAACTGCACTAGATTTTTGTTAAGTTTTGTAGATTTGTCCAACTCTCCTAATTTCACAAAACAAATCCCAATTTTCACAACTCACCTCTATTTTACCAAGTGGTTTCAAATTTTGCCAACTCACCTTAATTTTACAGGAAAAAAATTACAATTTTTACGTCTTCCCTGAATTTGCCAAGCCACTTCGAATTTTATCAACTCTCTTTAATTGCACAAGAAAGGCACAATTTTCACAACTTCCTTGTATTTTACCAAGTGGCTTCAAACTTTGCCAAGAGTTCTCGATTTTTCCAACTCTCCTTAATTTTGCAAAAACAATCCCAATTTTTACAACTCCTGAAATGTTTTTTCGGTTTTGTCAACTCTCCTTAATTTCGGAAAAACAATCCCAATTTTCACAACTCGCCCATATTTTACCAAGTGGATTCGAATTTTGCCAACTGCCATAGATTTTGCCAAGTTTCCTCAATTTTGCCAACTTGCCACAATTTTACAGAAAAAAATCCCAATTTTTACATTTGTTAGCCTGATTTTTGCAAAGTCACTCTGAATTTTCCCAACTCTCCCAAGATTTACCAACTCTCTTAGATATTGTGAGTTGCCTTGATTTTGCCAATAAACCATAATTTTACAGAAAAAGATCTCAATTTTTACATTTTACTTGAATTTTGCCAACTCCCCACAGTTTTTCCAAGTCACTCCGAATTTTGCCAACTCCACTATTTTGCCAAGTCACTCCAAATTGATGATTTTGAGTGATGATGAGATTTTAGCAACTCGCCATAATTCAGAGAGTTGGGTTGGGTTGTTTTACCTCTGAGCAGCACTTTTTGCACATAATGGGCAAATGGCCAGGTCACATGGACCCCGAAGACTCAGAGAAGGTTGGGGGAGGGGACCCACTGGAACAGCTGTTGGGAGCCAGATGGTAGCCTCCCATCAAGGCCATCCAGTGTGCTTTTTAACATGCACACGGGGCCATGGCTTAACATCCCATCCGACAGATGGTGGCCTTTCCAAGCCCATCGGTGTCCCCTACTGACCATGGGCAGGGCGGGGAATTTTTGCGGAGAGAATTTTTCAGAGAGAATAAAAGTACAGAAGATACAATGATAAGCTACACTAAAGCATTTGACACTGTTTCCCCATCAGATATTATTACATAAATTGGAATGTATTGGAGTCAGATGCATTGTTTCCAAATGGTTTTCGAGTTATTTATGCAATAGAATACGAACTGTGAAGATTAATAAAACTTTTATCTCTGAGTTCGAAATAAAACATGGAGTCCCTCAGGGCCAATTCTCCCAGTCTTAGGGCCAGTTCTCTTTTTAATTTTTATCAGTGATTTCTGCTCTTTAAAAATCAATGGTAAGTTTAACAGTTTTGCCAATGATACTGCTATTGCATTTACAGCAGAATCTCTTGCTGAACTGCAAAGTATATTAAATATAGATTTATCAGATATTGTAAAATAGTTTAAAATAAATAAACTAACTCTAAATTTATCTGAAATGAAATCTATATTGTGCACTAAAAATTAATATAAATAATTTAATGGTTAAAATCAGTGAAATTGTGATATTAATGAATACTGTTGCTGTGTGTCTATTGATAGAGTGTATGAAATAAAGTATTTAGGAATAACAATTGATCAAAATCTGAATTGGAGGTCACATTCAAAAGTTAATCGAAAAACTTAGAGCAACTTTGTGTAAAGTGTACTACTTAAAAAAATAATTGTGAATCACCAAATGTTGATAACAATTTATTATTCTTGGATTCATTCTGCAGTGTATTATGAGCTACTATGCTATGGTGATACTTATAGGTCAATCCTGAAACCACTGACTGCCCTTCAAAATTTAAAACTGCTGCCCTTCAGTCACTTGTTTATTTATAAATTCATGATTTATATTTATAAGCATAGTCATGTTTTTGAATTAAAATAGATAATTATGATTTTTGTTTAGATGGCAGAAAGTATGTAGTCCCACTTGTAAAAAAGGAAATATTAAACAAACATTTTATATTTAGCACCAAAAATGTTTAAACTGTTACCTAGGGAGCTTTGAAATTGTATTGGGGAGTATTTATCTTTAAGAAAAAAAATTAAAATTTTATCTCTTCCATACACTCAACATAGATTTATGTTTGCAGTTCTACGATAAAAATTGGAATTCAAATTTTTATTGTTGTACCTTTCTTGTACTGTATGTAGAAACATTATAGTACCAGAATCCAGTAAATTATCCAGTCTTTTCCGCAATAATAATAATTGCTGAATGATTTATGTAACAGCATGAATGACAAATATTGTTACCATCATATGTGGCAGTTTTGCTGCCTGATTCCTGATAATAGATGGTGCCACTGGTGAATCAATGAAAATTGTGTGAATGCTGCATGTCACTTTGTTGAAGAAATGGTTAGCTTCTGATAATCTAGCACGGGCATGTGCAACCCACGGCCCTGGATAGGTAGTAATGCAGCCCACAAAACCGTAAAGTTTATGACATAAGCTTTCAACATGATTATGTGATTTTCAGCGAGTTTTTGATATCCCACTAGTTTTAAGTTCAACTTTTTTTATTTTATAATAGAAAACATAAGAAAATAAATGAAGTTTTATTATTCATATACATTAACTATATTATATATTTTATGTGTGGCTCAAAACAGTTCATCTTCACTCAGTGTGGCCCAGGGAAGTCAAATCTTCACTCATTGTGGCCCAGGGAAGTCAAAAGGTTGGACATGCCTGATCTAGCAGTTATGATGCCCAGCATGCTTCTGAGAAGCATAGATTTGAATCCCACTCAGGACAACCAAATTTTTTTGGTTGTCCTGAGTGGTCTACTAATTATTTGAGGTGCTTAAACTTTGGTGATTTACTGAAAAAACTATCAAATGCTGTGAAGTCACAATTTTTTTAACTTCCTTAATAGTTGTGGAGCTATGCAGAAACCAAATTTGGCCAGTGGGCATAGCATTGTACAAAAAAAGTAAGGACAAAGCTGCTTAAATAGGTTTTGGCTCTTCCTTGGAAGTGGGCCAAAAATTTTCTGTTCAGAGACACTTGTTCATTACATTTCACTTCAGAGAGCTTCAGACAGTAAGTGCTCAATTCATCTTTGCCTATCAGCTACATATCAGCCGAGCAGCATATTTGCTATCAGCTGAAAAGATCTTTATTTTGAAGATCACTTTTTGAAAATTTGGTGTATTTGCATTTTTCTGTGAAAATATCACTTGCTGATAACAGACAAACACTAATTTCTTAAACGCTAGCAGTCAACCTCTTATATTTCTCATTTGAAATTTTGGAAAGCTCGATTTTGACAATGCCATTGAGTACTAATGTGATAAAGGGAGTAGGTATTTTTATTAAAATTAAATTAATATCTTTAATTCTCTATGACGCTGTTAAATATTTTAAAGCACTTCAACAAAATATGCTAAAGTATTAATAGATATAGATATTTCAAGCATATTTTGTTGAAGTACTTTAACCCTTCTAGGACCAAGTATGTCTACAGACTTTTTTTGTGCAACATATGAAACTTCAATTTTTTTTAAATTGCTGTTTAAAAATTATCATACATATGTCTTTTAAAAATATGTAATTTAAACTTGAAAAATAATATTTTCTTTTTTTATTTGATGCATATTTTGTTAAACTACAATATATAAATAATTTGATAAAGCCATCTGATTGACATATTTTAGAAACGCTATACAGTATTGCTGATTTGTTTGTTTACATTTCTCTGTATTGAAGCAATCACCTGATTTAAGCTGAGAAGTTTGATTTGAACTATTATCAACAAATTTTTCCTTGAAGTTTCTAAAATCTGATAATTAACAAAAAATTGCTATTTTTAAAAATGGAAGATTTTGGAAGTAATTGTGAAAATGTACTAATTTTTTGGTGTACCACTGTAAAAAGTGTTATTAAAATTAATAAGTTACTATAATGTTAAAATTTTTTTACCTTCAATGAAATTCAGTATTAAATTTCCTTTAATTTGGTATGTAACATGACCTGTTTCTGTTGATTAGTTATTTATTAAAAATATTCTATTGACTTTTCTCAAAGTATGGTATGGAGAAAAAATTACAAAACAGAAATGTTTTAAAGTAAGCATTTCTTCTGTTAAAATTTCCTGTAAAAAAAGTAATTTTCTTGTTTAAAGAAACATTTTTTTTGTTATTCACAAATGCCTTTCTATTCATGTGCATTATAATCATTTCTGTCTCATCATCATCATCATCCTCAAGCAGCCATGGGCTACGGAGGTCCAACCAGACCATGCAATTTAGTTCTCCAAGCAATTCTATCCTGAGCTACATCTACTGCATCTGGCCACTGCATACCAATTCTAACAAGGTCCTGTTTGACATTGTCTGCCCACCGCATCCTAGGTCTCCCCCTCCTTCTGAGGCCTCCAGGCACACTGTTCATAACCCTATTAGCCAATCTATAATTATCCATATGGGCAACATGACCAAACCAGCGGAGTCTCTCTCTGCACAATATGCTGCTTAAAGGAGGTTGCAGACTCCTTTGCCTAACCTCATCATTAGTTACAAAGTTAAACCACTTAATACCCAAAATACTACGTAAGCATCTAGAATCAAAAGCATCTAGTTTCCTGTTATCTTGTTTACAAAGTGTCCAAGTTTCACTACCATAACTAACCCTAGAAAGAACCAAACTATTATACAGTCTAATTTTAGTCTTTAGGTGTATACGCCTATTTCTCCACACTCTCCATAGATTCTTAAAAGTCCCGGCAGCAATCCCTATTCGTCTGTTAATCTCATGCCGCACATCACCATTATCTGTTACATAGTTCCCAAGATAATTAAACTGTGACACCTGCTCAAGACTGCAACCATTCAGATTAACTGAATCACAGCCTGCCTGACCAATTTTCATCACTTTAGTTTTCTCTCTGTTTATAACCAAACCTACTCTACTACCAGTCTAATCAACAGCTCGAATGAAAGAGTTCATCTCATCAACATCATTTGCCAAAAGGGCTAAATCATCAGCATAATCTAAATCAGAAATTTTCGTATCTCCAGTCCATTTAAGGCCAAAATCTTTCCCTTGAAGTGAATTTCGCATAACATAATCAATAACCAAGCTAAAGAGAAAAGGAGACAAAATGCACCCTTGTCGAACACCAGAAGTAATGCTAAACCAATTGCTACAAGCCTTACCAACTCTCACACACGACTGTGTTATTATAGAGAGCTTTCATTATGTTAACTAACTTGTTTGGTATACCATATGATTTCACAATCAACCACAAATTATAACGATCAACAGAGTCAAAAGCCTTTTGAAATCAACAAAGCTAGCAACCAAAGGTTTCTGAAACTCTAAACATTTCTCAAGAATCTGCCTAAGTGAAAATATCTGATCCACACATCCCCTACCAGTTCTGAATCCACATTGCTCATCACGCAATTGACTGTCAACCAGATTAGTGTTTTTTCAAATAAATTTTTATTCATGTTGCCAGATGCATTTTTTTACTACATGACTAAAGAAGTCCGATTAAAATAAAATTTGACATTTTTTTGTTAAATATTTTCTTTTAAGAAAATCTAGAATTAAATGCTGATTAATTTGGCATATAATTTGCCATAATTCCTTTCATATATTATTTAGCAAAAAAGTTCTAAAGTTAATTTCATTTCATCAGAGTAAAAAAAAATAGTTGGACCTGGGAAGGGTTAAAATATTTAACATTGTCATAGAGAATTATTACACTGTGAAACTCTGTTGTAATTTAGGTATTTATTTTTTAACTTGCACTTCTTTTTGTATGATTATGTTGAAAGTGGGGTTTAAAGTAAAACCTCAATGTGATCGCCTTATTTATTTCCTGCACATTCACACATTTCTGTTTTAACTATTACAGAAGTGTTAAAATGTTCATAAATTTACAAAATACAATTTCCAAATTATCAAAAGTAATTCAAACTCAAAGATTTCATTATTTCAACTCAAGGACTGTGTTGATTTTGTGTGGTCTATACTGTAAAGTTAATTTCACTCACTTCATATCTAGAGTTCAGAATCACTACTTTTTGTCTGTTAATAGACGCCTAAGTAACTCAGACAAATTGATCTGAGTTAGTTACACTATATCACACAAATATCACAGTTACACTGATAAGACCATATATGGTCTTGGTGTAACTGATATATCCTTTTTAGATTGATTTTTTTTTTATATATATTGTGATTTATCAAATTGGCATACATGCCACATATTTTTTTGTGTGTTTCATATGGCATCTTGCAATATTTTTATGTCAGAATAAATCTTTGAAAACAATCCTTGATAATACCGGAATTGGCTGGGCCCAGTCCCTCATGAAATTAATGTGAACAGTAGATCAAAGTACTACTTCTTATCTAGTTTGGGATTGAATGTTAAGCATTAAACCCAGATAATATCAGGAAGTGTTACACCAAAACCTTTGATATATTATGTTTCTTAAAACTGAAAAATGTATGATATAACCAATGTAAACAGTGAAATAAAAATGTAGTAGCAAAAGTCCATATGATTGAGAGTCCAGTTGTTAAAGTAATAGTAGCCTACTTCTAAAGTGAAACAAAAAAGCGCAACTTTGTGAAGCAGTAAAAGCAGACTTTATCAACAAGGAAAAATGAGTTCATTACAGATAGCTGCTGATATTTTGTCATAAACAGTGATGAGTCCATGAGGGGTTGGGGAGTGGGAAAATCCCCATTCCCCAGTTTTCAGAATCATTGGATAAAATTCCATGATTTTATTGTTTGTACCTATAATAAGCAGGAGGGAAAAATTTATCTGTTTCTCACAACTGAAAATGGGACTTAGTTTGAAATTATGGCGCTAATGTTACCACATTCTTATTTGTCTTCTGGGGGTGTGGATGGCTCAATCTGTAGTATGCCAGGCTTATAATTTGCTGTATGCCAGGCTTGTAATCTGCAGTTCCCAGATTAGAGTCCCAGCTGGGTCAGCTTTGAGATTTATCTCTGCAAAACTCCCCACTCTGCCAGTAGTCAGCAGGGGACGCCGATGGGCTTGGAAAGGCTGCCGTCTGTCGGATGGGATGTCCTATGGCCGTGGTGCCATGTGTGGGAGAGCCATAACCTGTGCATGTTAATACACTGGATGGCCTTGATGGGAGATTGCCATCTGTCCCCCAATAGCTGTCCAGTGGGTCCTCTCCCCCAACCTCTGAGCCTTTGGGGTCCTTCTGATGGGGCGCCTCAGTCGGTAGTGCGCCAGGCTCGTAATCTGTAGTTCCCAGGTTCGAGTCCCAGCTGGGTCAGCGTTGAGATTTATCTCCGCAAAATTTCCCCGCCCTGCCCATGGTCAGTAGGGGACACCAGTGGGCTTGGAAAGGCCGCCGTCCGTCGGATGGGACATTAAGCCGTGGCCCCGTGTGCGGGAGAGTCATACCCTGTGAACGTTAAAGAACACGCTGGATGGCCTTGACGGGAGGCTACCATCTGTCTCCCAACAGCTGTTCCAGTGGGTCCCCTCCCCCAAACTTCTCTGAGCCTTCGGGGTCTTTGTGGCCTGGACATTTAGCCCATGGTGTGCAAAAAAAGTGCCACTCAGAGGTAAAACAATCCAATCCAAAGGTCCTTCTGACCTGGCCATTTAGCTCATGGCATGCAAAAAAAGTGCCACTCAGAGGTAAAACAACCCAACCTTTGTCTGCTGGACCTGTAGCAAAATGTAAAAAAAATTGCATGATAGCCATAACTCCTTGCTGCCATTTATTTACATTGGACAGCTAGTAGAATTTCACACCATGGGCATTAGCCCATGGTGTGAAAAAAGGTGCCACTCAGAGGTAAAACAACCCAACCCTTGTCTGCTGGACCTGTAGAAAAATATAAAAAAAATTGCATGATAGACTATGTCATGCCAGTAATCTGCCATCATTGCTGCCACATTGAAGTAAATGGGAGGGATTATATATAACCCACTACATTGAAGGGAAAAACACCTGACGGTGGCACCATTTCTTGTAATACATTCAAATGCAGAAGTTAAATTGAACATTGTTTTCCATTATTAATATTTTGAGAAATGTATGGAATTTAAAATGTGAAATATGATCATGTAAATCAACATTAATACTGCTTCTGGGTCTCCAAACATCCAAATGAACAAAACAGTCAATACAAAAGGTACTTTCTAATAGGTCTGTGCATTGTTGCTTACCATTGAATTATTTTTTGCCCATACCTGATGTAGTGATTAATGCACCTGACTACTAAATTAGCAACATGTCCCTTCATAAAAAAAAAGGTTAGGTTATATGAGAACCATAAGCTCTTTGCAGACATATGATAATTCACCTTATATTTCTATAAAGGACCATTATTTATTTGCATGATTTATTCCAGCATCATTTCAATCCCAATTCCACCCTTGGATTACTTTCACAGCAATAATTTTGAACATTTTAGGGGTAAACTTCCTTTGGCAGAGCAGTACGCTAAGCCTCAGGATATCTGTATAACTCAGTAGAACAAGTTAGTACTTCCCCCAGTACGGGGGAGAAACGATCGAGCCACAAGGGCTGACCTTGACCCCGGAGGGTCAGTAAATCTCCAGGTAGTCGAGAAGCAGGCTGTTGCAGAATATAGGCATCTAGCTTTAGGTCTGAATTCTTGGGTTTATTATTTTTCACAATTATATACCTGACTGATGTTGTTTTTTTTTTAGCTTTTTAACTTTACTAATGTTTTAAGTGCCTCTCAGATCTGCATTTCATAGTGCAATCATTTTAGAGTGCTCTACACTGAGGATGCTCTACACCAGGCCTATCCAACCCAAGCTTATGAAGAGCAGCTAGGAAAAAGAAAACCATTCTTAAAGAGCCACAGGAAAAATATAGATGATAATCGCAGCGTTACCTGCTGTGCTCTTTTGGCGTTGATAAATCAATAAATATTTTGCGGAAATTTTTTTTGCCGACATACGGGATTTGAACCTGCATCTCTCCAGAAACATGCCAGAGTATTTCCAGTTGAACTAATGCCAGCATTTTTTTTTAGCTAATTTTAAGACTAAACTCTATCACCGAGATTTTCGGGCCAACCAATGGCGCCATCTATGGTTTCAGATGGCAACTATTACCTTAATATTGCACAGAGTAAGACCATTTTACTCTGTGCAATATTAAGTGAATAATAATTAGCGAAAAAAAGACAGAGCTGGCATTAGTCAACTGAAAGAATACTCTGGCATGATTCTGGAGAGATGCTGGTTCAAATCCTGTATGTCAGTGAAAATTTTTTCCGCAAAATATTTATCGATTTATCACAGGAAAAATTCTCTGCTTAAAAGCATACATTTCTAATTAATAATGAATTGGAAAAAAAAATAAAATTTTTGGTCAAAAAATTGGATGAGCCACATTCGGGAAATTAATTATTTGTTTTATGAGCCTCAAGTCCTTTTGTGATGAACCATGAGTTGGATGGGCCTGTTCTACACTGTTGTTAACCTTAATATCCCTATATCAGTGTTTCTCTACCAAGAGCTCATGAGTTGTGCTAAGGGTAATTTTACTTTAAGGTAATTTTACTCAGTACAACATAGTTTTTCCTCTCAATTTTACTATTAGGAAAATTATTCTTTTCTGTAATAATTATTTGCACTGACTTAATGACAAATTGATGCACTGACTTAATGACAATTATTTGCACTGACTTAAGGACAATTATTTGCACTGACAAATGATAGGGCTTACAATATAAGTACCTTTTGGTGTGTAAATATTTCAGATTTAAATATTACATTTTTAAGTTTTTTTTTTCATTTCTTTTTTTTTACTTTCACATTAAAGCAAAAATAGGATGAAGAAAACTATACCTATTTATATTTATATTTTAGTTGACATATTCTATTTTGTCAAAATGCTTATAATAATTTTGGGAAAGGAATGTGCAGAATGAGCAAGATGTTGTAAGGGATCCCCAATATTAAAAATGTGGAACACTACCCTACATCATTTTAAATGAGAGTAGTGTTCATTTCAAAATGATGAAATATTTCCAGTTAGATAATGATTTTTGTATTATCATCATTAATATCTTATTCATCTAGTCCTTAACTAATGCAAATTCTAATATTATTTCTGTTTAACATGATTTATATAATAGGGCTGGTTTCAGCTAGCATGACTGATCATTTGATTTAACACAATTTCTCCACTACTCTTCTACAATTGTTTATATTTATACTTTCCTTATCTTACTTATCTGAACTGTCTGTACTCATAATTTCAGCACTTCCAAATAGATTTTTTTCCCATTTGCCTATAGAGATTAGTCTGTTTTAATAGCTGTAACATATAATATATTTGTAAGCAATAAAAGCATTTTACTGGTTGCTGACTGATGACAGTGTACACATACACTGATTTACATTGATTAAAGATTATAACATGTCTTGCAGAGTAGTAATGCTTGTAAACATGCAGTTATGCTCGACAACAGTTTGTGTAGCAGCCAATTTCCCATTTTCAGTCTTCATCATTCAACAAATATCTACATGCATCATGCATTTCTAAGGGTCCTGGGTTCGAACCCCGGATAAGGCATGGATGTTTATGTTGTGTTTTTGCTGATGTCCCACCATCCTTACAGATCTACTATGCTATTATACTAACTACTATGCTAAACTGATAAGCTCCTGTTAGACTTCTGTGGCAAGCAGCTGCTTAAGGGGGGTATTTTTTTTATTAACATAAAACTGCATTTAGCCATTTTTTTTCTCTCTACTTCATTAATTTTTTTACAGAAAACTTTATGAAATATATATATATAAATAAGAAACATAAAACATTACCTACAGTCATAATAAAGGAATAAAATTAAAATATGCCAATCAGGTTTGGATTCTGGAATGCATTCCTCCATTTACATTATATCTTATCAGATTTTCATATGTGGCTAACACATTTCTGAAGAATGTCACATCAGTCGGGACTGGGTGTACTAATTTTAATAAAATCCACTCAGTTTGTAGTAACAAATTCTAGGTTTATGTTTACAAGTTGGCAGGGTGAAAAGCTAAAAGTCATACTCTAAGCTAATTGTTATAGTATTTTTGAGCACAAAACTTGTGCTCAAAAATGACTTCACTAACTTCCTTCTTCAGTGATGTGCTGGAATTTCTCATCATAATGATGTCTTCTTTGGCCATAGCTACATTCATTTTGTTAAAGATCACATTTTTTAAAGAAATTCTATAGGAAGTTGAAAACAACAACAACAACAACAACAAAAATACAGCAACAGAGAAACCACTGCTAAGATTTTGTGGCAACAGTAGTCAAAGTAGTCTTAACAGTCATGAAAACTGATTGTTATTATATGCATTATTTTTGAATAAATTTCACAGCTTTAGTTGCATTTTTTAGGTAGGATTAAAATTATAATTTTAGCATCTCAATATTTAATTCCTAATATGTTTTAATGATGTCACACAATGAGCCTTAATATGTGAAAATGTGTTAACGAACACTCATTTCCATAAAATTAAGTGCATTAATGCTGTTTGGTGAATTTTTGATAAGCAGTCAATGCATTATGAAAAAATATGTTAGCTGTTAAAATTATATTTTGTAATTTCTTTTAATGTTCCAGTTTTTTTAAATAAAGAAGTACTAAACATTTTTAAAATAACAGTATTTAATACATGTATGTGTTATTCTTAGAGAAACCACATGAGATGGCAGATGATATTGATGAGTTATTGGATGAAGTGGAATCCAAATTTATAAGCGATGGTAATAAATTGCCTGATGATAGTCAGACTCCATTACAAGTTTCTGTTGAAAAGTATGTATATTTTTAATAAGAAAAGAATTACTCATATTTTTAATTAATTGCTTATATTTGTTGGCCATAATAAAGCAAACAATTGTAAGTAATAATTGAAAAGTGTGCATTTGAAAGATACAGTGGTGCCATTATAGTCTGATACGTACACTGGTTTCAGTGAATTGAGGAAAATCCCGATGTTAAGTCAATGGGAAGCTAACATCAAAGCTCTGTAACTTCTAAAATAAGTTTTTTGTTTTGAAAAATGTGATTGCAGATAAAGCTCTCAATCAAATAAATCAATATCTTGATTTTCAACAATATTTGTTCAGTATTTAATGAGTTATGAAAGTTTGAATATATAGCGATAACAATGCCAACCACAAAAATTGACTTCAGAAATTAATTAAAACTTAGTAATAAGTATTGTATTAAAGTGTTTAGTAAAATAAGTTTCTGTTTTAGAACTTTGTGTAAAGAATTATTTCACTATTCTTCAGTTTTGTATAAGTTTCATAAGACTGGCATTGCTGTTGTTAAATATTCAAACTTCCATAGCTCATTTAATAGTGAACAAATATTGTTGAAAATCGAGATATTGATATATTTGATTGAGATATATATCTTGCTGTCACATTATTCAAAACAAAAAAACTTATTTTAAAAGTTATAGAACTTTGACATTAGCTTCCCATTGGCTTAACATAGGGATTTTCCTTAATTTGTGGAAACCAATGTAGTTAGAAATGTATTAGTGGAAGTGTTTCACTCTATATATCTCCTAAATCAGGAGTCAGCAATTTTTTGTTAACATGGGCCAATCAGAACTGCGAAATTTGTAAACTGGTTGCACTAGAGGGATTAAGAGGGAATACAATATGTACAAAAATAAATGTTTTTTATATGTCAATTTATCATTGCAAAAATGAAAAAAAAAATTCAAAACTTACACAAATAAAAATAAATTTTTATCTAAAAATATTAAGAAGTTTCTTATTTTTAAATATTTCTTTTGCCAATTTAGCTTACTAAATGGGCAAAAAATCTGTCACAACAAATGTATTTTAGAAATTAATCCTAAATATTAATGTTGCATACAAAAATTAGAATCAGAAAGTTGCAAGTGAACATGTGTGAAAACTACTAACATTATCAACACAGTTTTAAAACAGAGTAATTCTCCCTTGTGCTGATAGAGGCAAACACTGCTTTTTAGTGTTCTATCTTTATATAGCCTTATGCTGCATTGGGCATACTGAATACTAGCTTACATTTATGCTGCTCATAGTAGCAGAGTTAGTTTATCCCCTCAAAATGAAGTGCATCCCCATGTGCATTGATGAATTCACATGGTGAATATTATTCTACAATATAGTGTTTCAAAATATGACCAGTATATCCACCATGTTTTCCTTAACTGAAAATATGATATTGTTTTACTGCTAAGAATGTTTTAGTTATTAAAATGAATGTTGGAAAATTTAGAAAAACCATTCAAGCCATGATAACATTATTCATTCATGTAAGATTAATCATAATAGTCAACA
Source organism: Ryuthela nishihirai (assembly GCA_038380435.1). Taxonomy (NCBI): domain Eukaryota; kingdom Metazoa; phylum Arthropoda; class Arachnida; order Araneae; family Heptathelidae; genus Ryuthela; species Ryuthela nishihirai. The sequence goes on from JAWZYU010000027.1 coordinate 47,115,613, forward strand.
TTATGTGCAAAAAGAAAGCAAAAAACAAGCATAATATTCAAAAATTGGAAAAAAAAAAATGAGGAGACAAAAGTGGGAAATGTCCTTTGTAGAATGGATTGAACCCTAAATGTACACATAAGCTCACTGGACAAAAAAATTAGTCATTTCCCACTGTAAGAGGGTTACATCCTTTTGACAGCAACAGAGGTTGCACCAGTAATAAATGTATCTTGCAAATAGCCGTGCCGTGCACTACGGGGTTCATACAGTGACAAGAAGTGGTTGTGTGCCATGTATGTGTGTTAGTCGCGTCAAAGATGAGTGGCAAATAGGTGTTATTGTGTTTGGCTGAGCCAAAGGGCATAGTGTACAAGAATTTGCTGCCTTTGCAGGTGTGTTGAAATGTACTGTACAAAGGGTCTTCCAGTAGTGGCATACATCGCAGTCCACCGCTAATCATCGCCAGAACTGTGGCAGAAAGACTTCTCACCAGTAGGGACTGCCACAGTGTGTCACACACTGTTAGGGAAACTGTTTTGCAACGAGGCAGGAATTGCTCCAGTCAGTCAATGCATGGCATGGATATCTGGAGCAGAGTACCGCAGAAGAGACCCATGTTAACAGCTCTGCATAAGGCTGCATGGATACAGTTGGTGCAGCACCACAAAGACTGGACTGTCAACTCTTGAAAGCGTGTGATCTGGTTGGATGAGTCGTGTTTTTGCTTGTACTCGAATGATGTGAGGTGACGGGTACATCGTAAGCCACATGAAGCCTTTTATGCGGACTGTGTGCAAGGTTCTGTTCAATCTGGAGTAGGCTCTGCAGTGTTCTGGGGGTGTTTCATGTACAAAAAAAATGCATCCTTTGGTTGCGGTAATGTCACATTTGAACCAGAACGGCTGTATGGAGCTACTGGACGACCATATGTTGCCTTTTGTGCCTCATCTCCACAGTGAACACCAGAAGGATACCCCAGTCTTCCAAGACTACAATTGTCGCATACACAGGGCTCGAAGTGTGTCGGATTGGCACGACGAGAATTCTAAAGCCTCGGAACATCTTGACTGGCCTGCCAAATCCCTGGATTTGAATCCCATAGAAAACTTGTGGGACTATTTGGGGCAACAAGTGAAGCGCCATCCCAGCCATTCGACCAATCTGGCCAAACTGCGGCATTTGCTACTGGATGAGTGGATGATTATTGATGTGCATTACATTCGCATACTGGTGGCATCCATGCCAGACAGGATTTTGGCTGTTCTTTGGTCGCACAGAGGCATTACACGCTATTAGGTGACATTCAGTCAGGGGCAACTAATTTTTTGTCCGGTGAGCTTATTTAAAAATTCAGATTTTTTCCAGCTTATATTTTTGATATATTTAATATTTTATTCTTTTTTCATCTTTTTAAAAATAAGATTTAATGGAGTCTATTGCTTTCATAAATATTCTTACCTATAAACCTGTTGGCATATAAACTATTCCCCTCCCCCCAAATTAGTTGAAAAATTGAGATCTTCAAATTTCAAAAGTTTGGGAAACATGACATTTTGGAAAAATTTACAAATTTTTAAAATTGCCTATTTTGAAACTTTTTAAAGGCCTCATTCACTATTGGAATTTCCAAATCGTTCATAAACTGGCATTATCAATATAAACATAGTCAGAGTCATCAAAGCTGTTTTCTTCTTCATCTGAATCATAGGTCAAACCATCTTGTACAATTCATGGCATTACTGATGCAACATTTGAAAAATTTTAGAACTATTTCTGCTGGAATTGCATCCCACTCACCTAACAAACAATGTCGATATTGGCCTTTTCCAAGTTGCCATTCCTTGTTTTTTGCATCTATAATATACTGTACCCTTTTCATGCAGATTCTTGAGGAATAGTTCATTTCTTCAAATTGTATGCTGGGTTTTAAATGACTTTCCTTATAAGTACATTTTCCAGTTTATATGTAAGATAAGGACAAAATTTGAAATGCATTCATTATGCTGTTTAGAAAACTTGTCAGCCAACTTTGGTTTGAAAATAAAAAGTGCTTAACTTGTCATCTAGATAAAAAAAAAAATGGAATAGAGCCTTGGTTTAACTACTCACTAAAACTAATATATATATGAATTTGTATTTCTCAGGTGTGCTAGTGCTTCTGAAGAACTAGATGCTGCCATTCATTCTATTTGCAGTATACCTGGACCTTTGGTAAGAATTAAATGCAGATTTTTCTTTTGTGTCCATATATATTATTAATGAAAAGTGTGAAAAACAACAACATATCTGAATTTTTTTCATAATTATTATTGTCAGGGAATTTGTCATAATCATCATTTTTAGTGTAATTCAGTGATAATGGTAAGAAAATGATATAATCTAATCTCTTAAAGATATACTGAAAAGTTATTAAGATAATATATTGTCTATCATTGCAAAGTGGAAAGGGGTGGCTCAATTAGTAGCATGCCAAGCTTGTAATCTGCAGTTACCAGGTTTCAGCCCATCTGGGCCAGCATAGAGATTTTTCTCTGTAAAACTCCCCATCTTGCCCTTGGTCAATAGGGGACACTGGATGGCTTGGAAGCCTTTTCAATCTGGGACCTTAAGCCATGACCCTGTGTGTGGGAGAGTCATAACCTGTGCACATTAAAGAACATGCTGTATAGCCTTGAGAGGAGGCTACCATCTGTTTCCTTACAACTGTCTAGTGGATCCTCTTTCCTCAACCTTCTCTCAGCCTTTGGGGTCCTTGTCACCTGGCCATTTAGCCTAGTGTGTGTGCAAAAAAAAAGTACTACTTGAAGGTAAAACAACCCAACTCAAAGTGGGTAACATAATTTCTCTCACATTAAAATTTTTATGCTTTGCATTGAGTTTCTTATTTTGTCAGTTCTCAGTATTCTTTATTGTTGCTTTGCAGTAATATACAAAAATTAGTAAAAACCTAATTTTATTTAGTTTAAAAATTAATTATTTTAAATAAACTGAAGATTAATTCAAAAAATTACTTTAAATAGGAAGCTACAAGAGTTTCATCTAGTGCAGGGTCAGATGGTAAAGGAGCTAAAAGAAGGTATGCAGAAAATTCGGTATTTATTCGTAACTATAGGGGATTTTAAAATAGTGCCATTATTAGTTAATAATATCTGATATTGCTTAATTTAATATTAGTAATCAGTTTGGGAAGTTATTTCCTCATGTAATAAATAATATTGTATCTTTGATTTCAGTACAATTTCTGTTTTTAATTAGGCTACTTTATTTAAGTGAACTTCTAAGTAGCCTACAGAGTAGCAACTAATGTACAGTTTGCTCTATTAAAACTTAACCCTTCCAGTGTCCATGTCATCTGTATAAATTCAGAGAATCTCAATTGAGGTGCTAAGGACGTGTGTATACATTTTTAATACAACAACAAAAAAAAATCGATTTTTTTTAAACAAAAATTACCACTGTAATTTATATATATAACTTATAAAAATATATAATTCAGGCTTCAAAAATAATATTTTGTTTTTTAATTTGATGCACATTTTATGAAACTACAATATAAATAATTTTATAAAGCCATCTGATTGCCATTTCTTAGAAGCACTAAACGGTATTGCCGATTTGTTTGTTAACGGTCCTATTTGCTGAAGCAACATTCTGATTTAAGCTCAGAAGTTTGATTTGAACTATTATCAACAAATATTTCCTTAAAATTTCAAAAATCTTTTAAAAATTAACAAAAAAATGCTATTTTTAAAAACAATAGATTTTGGAAGTAATTACAAAATATGCCCTTTTAAGTAATTGCAAAATACTGCCATTCTTTTTTCCATTTCACATTCTTTTCTGTCATAAACCTATTTCAGTATTCCCAAGTTATTTTTATCATTTTCCCCAGCATTCTATGCATCTATTCTTTCCCGCCTTCAAAATCGAAACTGGAAGTAAACGCATCCTTCTTAGAAATTCTGGTTGCAGCTGCATTTATTAGTTTTGCTTCACTGAGGCAAACAAGATGCAGATGGCTGACACATGCAATCTCCGTTGCGTGTACTATAATTGTTGTTTACAGTTTAGGTCCAGCATATTGGATACCCTTTGTAAAGTTAGTATTTTTTTATATTTAAACCTTAGTATTCATTTCAGTAGATTTATTTTCGGAAATTAGTGATTTTTTTTTAGCTGATCAATAAGTATTGATTTTTTTCATTGTTATGCTACATCATATAGCTGGCTTACAACTTGTTGCTGTGGATATTTTGACATCACATTAGGCTATATGTTATTTTTTATTTTATTATTTATTACTTTTCCAGCAAAACTTTGATCTAATATCATTTTCTGAAAATAAATGAGGTCTTGGTTATGTAAGCAAATATATTTCTGTAGATTTACTTCTGCTAGATAGTGATCTTTCAGTCAGCTGATTTATCCATCTTTCATAGTTATTCTAGATTGGAGGCTGGCTTAAAAGTTGTTGCAGATATTTTATTCAACATTCCATTAGGTTATATGTAATTTTTATTTTATTATTTCTTGTTTTTTAGTAAAAAATTTTGAGCTTGTAACATTTTCTGAAAATGAATGTCTTGGATACGGAAGCAAAATAGACTTCCTTGCTATGGAAATCGGCAGTCATATGGGAGGGCAATTTCAGGAAGGGCTGGTGCTTTGGTGCACAAACCTTTCTGCACTTAGCCAAGATCGCCGAACTTCAACACCCAAAGAAAAAATTCATAATGCTTAGCAAAAAAAGCAACCAAGGAAGTTTTTTTATTTCATAACCAGTTCGGAAAATTCTGTGAATGTGAGAAGACCAAGTCACGTATAACATTGGCTGTGTTTAAAATATACGATACTGAAAAGAATCTTTAAAAGAAATAAAAATAATGTTTCAGGTTGAATATTATTCAGGAGGAAATTTCCTTTCAATAAATATATAATTTAACTATTTTTATTCAGCAGATTTTTCAGAATGAAATTTTAATTGTATAGTGTGATCTTTTTTTTTACCATATCACATTGAAAAAGGCTTATTAAAATCAATATGCTTGTAAATTTGTTTATATTATTTATTTTCATAAAATTCGTAAATTCTGTTTAATTTGGTATATAACATGACCTATTTCCGTTGATTGATTATTTTTGAAAAAAAATTATAAAGTTGGCTTGTTTATCTGATTCAGCACAGTTGGCTAAAAGCTTGGAATTTTCTCAAAGTATGGTACCGAGAAAAAAATTATAAAATAAAAAAAAATATTTACTTAAAATCAAAAAAGTAATTTTTTTGTTATTCAGAAATATATAGTCATTCTATTCATGTGCTTTGCAATCATTTCTGTCTATTGTTGTTTTTTTAAAATAAATTTTAAAAACTTTTTTTAATTTCTAAAGACCAGGTAAAATCCTTAAGCTTCAGCTGCATGATACTTTTGACTAGGTAATGGTCAGACCCAATGTTGGCTCCCTTGTCTGATCTGGTATTCCTAACTGAACCATCTCATTTGCTGATAATTAAAATATAATCTGTCATATTCCTGTGCAACCCGTCAGGTGAAAACCATGTATATTTATAAATGTTCTGATGTTTGTAGCATGTGTTAGTTATTCATAAACCATTAAGTTTACTTACCTGTAGGAGACATTCCCCATCGCCATTGGAACTACCAATGCCAAAGGGACCTAAACTCCTGCCCAAAGGTCAGAGTCAGTGCCAATTTTAGCATTGAAGTCACCTAGCACAAGAGAAATATCTCCTTTCTTCACAGAATTCAAAATATCCTGAAACTTTGATAAATCCTTATGCTCACTTAGAGGACTTATACTGCCAAGTTTTTTTTTTTCTAAAACTGCAATTCAATTTCTGAGCTTTATTATGGAACACTAATGAATGAAATAGGTTATGTATAAAAGAATAAAGCAGTTAATTCTGAACAAAAATTTAAAAATTTAAAAGGAAAAAATGGTAGGTAAGCATAAAAAACATGTTACAAGTTCATTTGTAGTAATTTTTGAAAACAGATTAATCAGTCTGGGACACTTTAAGTTTTAATTCAAATAAGCTCTGAACTACATATCATATAATTAGTGATTTTCTTGTATTAGTATTAGCAAGTTTTCATTATTTTGCCAAAACAAATAATGCTGTTAAAAGTTTTTTTAATTAACTTAAAATTAACAAATTGCATTCTGTGTAATAACATGATCAAGTTCTATTAATTAGATATTTCAGGATAAGTTCTTTAATTTTCATGTTGAAAATTCTTTGAAATTATCCCAGCACTTTAAAGGCTAATGAGGTTTATGAAAAAAAAAAAAAGTCATATGAGAAAAGAAGTGAAATTCATAGCTTTTGTATCTGAAGAAAAATAATTGTAATAACTCACAGGCTAATCATCATCACAGGCTATCATCATCATCAGTCTCCTCATATTTGAACAATGGGCATATCTGGTGTTTTTTTTTTAGCAAAGAAAATATATTTTGAGTTAGTAGATATAAACTTATGATCTGATGGTATGTCAGGTGCTCTTTCGAGCTACTAGATGTTAATCATCCTTCTGTTATGGCTACAAATAATTATGTGGAATTAAGCCATGTGCTTAGATAGACCAGAAAATAACAATGCATCCAGTGTCACTTAGAAATATAGCCAACTTTGAAAACATTAACTGTTTTAACTTGGCAATCATCTAATAGCCAGAAGAAATGCTTCTCTCTCTTCAAACTCTACTTCTTCCACATAGTGCTGTAAACTAAGATTTTTCATAGCCAAAGAAGATTGGTCAGTTGCCAGTAGCTCATAAGTAAGTACACTTGATATATCACTAGAAAATCTGGTTTGTCCCACCAAATTCAAATTCAGTATTTCTTTTCTACAATATAACCAGAATAAGATGGAATAGAGCTAATTTATACAATTTCTTTTCAAAATATACAGATTTTGGACTACCAAATTATCAAATTACAGCATAAATTTATGAAAATGTCCATCTGCAATCAAACATGCCTGTATCTTTTTTGTTTGACCAGCTAATGCTTTTCTCAAAACTAGGGGAAATTCCTGAATAGCATTAGTGACATTCATTTTAAGTTTTCAATGGCCTGAGAATGATTATTGCAATTTCTTTCAAGAATCCTCATAAATGAAAACCACAAGGAGTCAAAGAGATGATCTAGGCAGCCACAGCTCTTAAAAGATTGATCTCTCATCAAAATATTCATGCAAACAGCCCAATGTATTGTTAGTTGTGTTTAGCAGTTTCTTCATCATGTTGAAAAATCTTAGCATTGGCCTCTCATCATCCAGCTTCTGAATAAATTCTTTAAAGCTCAGGTTGATGTAGTGCTGTGAATTAATGATTTCTTTGGAAAAAAGTTGTCCAATAGTGTGCCCTCTCGAAATTGGACACAAAACACAATTTTTAAAAAAATCATGTAAAGGAATTTCATGAATTATGTCAGGTTTTGTGACTGACTAGTATCGATTGTTGTGTGAATTCACATATCCTAATAAATGAAACAATGATTCTAAGTAAAGAAAGTTAGATTTCTGAGCTTGGCTGTCATTTGTCTTTTAAACCAATAATGAAAAGGTGTGTGCTTTCCAAAGTCAGAAAGGAGTAAATGATTAATATTTATTTTGTAAGCTTTTAAAGATTACAAATGGAGAGCCTTTCTGCATCACTTTCTGCCAACATTCATTTCCACAGCTAGATGATGAGCATATATTTTTTGGACTGTGACTAATTGATTCATGAATTGCCTGCAACTTTCTATGTGTTAAGCAATTTTGGCCTAATCATGTTGTGATGGTTTTACAGATCCTGTCTTACAAAACCTGCTCACTAATTGATGAAAGTTGACTTATTGGGTACTGTCAGTCTTGGAAATTTCCCTTGAAATTCATTTATACAGTCATTAAATGATGATTTTTTGAAATATTGTTCAACAATAAAAGCACTTTGTTATGCACTTGTTTCAAAAAATAAAATCTTATTAATGAAAGGAAACTGAGACAGTATTAAAATATTTTTTTATGTTTTTTTTTTAATTTTTTATGTTGAGAGTGATTAGGCAGTTTTCTTTTGAACTGTGTTGCCATTGTTCAGAACAAATTGTGTCATGATTACTTGCAATTTCAAAGTTTCCTTTCACTTATATATGAGTTCCATCTTAATTTAGTCACCCAGTATAAAAACAAGGGTAAAAACATAATGTAGTAAAATTTGAGGGCTGAAAAATATTTTGCATTAATCTGATAATTCCATATAAGAAGATGACTATTTATATACTGTGTAATAATTTAATTAGCCACCCTGTCCTCATAACCCTTCTGAAGAGCTTTTTGAAAATGACAGATAATTGAAAATACTAGTTAAAATACACCAAATGTTTGGCACATGAAGGCCATCCATTGAAGAGCTTTCAACTCTATCACTAATACACTATTTCATTCACAGCTTTCATCAATAGCATACTTACTACTCTATTCAAAAGGTAGGCAATGGTAACTCCCCAGAAATTTTGGACACTTGTAGAGGGGTGTAATTCTGATCCATCACAATTAGGAACCTGATCTCTAAACTGTACACATTAGGAGCCAAAAATTTCTGCCACTAGTGAGGTCACTGTGGACACACAAGAAATCGTGTCTGCCTGTTTGGAATACAGCAGCTATTATATAATATGATAATTTGACAGAATTTTTAGTTGCAAAAAGTGGCTCAGTTGACTTTAAAGTTCTCTGACACTAAAACAATGAATTGCAAAAATAAGTTCTTATTTAAGTGTGAAAGAAAATTGCATCACATTCAATATCTTATATACAGAATTTGTGTTTGTCTGCTGCACTCAGTCCCTATAAACTTCTTCCTGTGGGCCACTGCCACTGAGTGAACTACCGTAGGTAGGAGTATCGGTACGTTATTTACCTTTCTTGTCAGGATGAGGAATACTGCCGGGGGCATTAATATGACACTATACTTACGAGATTAATACATATACATTTATTAACATATATACAAAGGCCTCACAAGGACCTACAGAGCAAGGCTAGCACTTAGCCTGAGGTGGCAGTCAGACTTCCTGCCTCACCTCCAAGACCTCTTTCATCTCCAATGGCCAGCGAGAGAGTCCCCCTCTCTGCTTCAAAAGGGTGTCAGGGTCACGTGCAGTCTCCAATACCTGGTAGCCCCTCAGGATCGTTGATTCCTAGAACCACTGGCCAGCCAAGCCCAGGACTTATTTCCACGAAACAGGAATGCTTTGCATGGCCCTTATTGTCGCAATGGCTGCCCTATTGTCATTTGGAGAGGGAAAGCCATGGGATAGAGCAATGGCCACACCAACCAGCTTTTCTCCCCCTGCTGCTAGTGAGACTCTTACAATCCCCTAAAAGGTAGAGGCACCAAACTTTACATGAATTTTCCCCTAATTTGGGAATATTATAAGTCTATGGGTGAACCCTCTGGGATCAACCAAACATGGTGGGGAACAGTTTCTCGAAGTTCCCATAGACTTAACAATTAGCAGCTATTGAAAATAATTGTTGCCACCAATATATTTGAAAGAGGGAATAACACTTAAATGAATTTCGTTTTGTTTTTGCATGATGAAGCCATTGTTTTTGAAATGGGTAAATAGCATGAATTAATTTGTTGAAATGGAAGCATTTTGAAAACTAAGAATTCATATAAGACATTAAAATAATTACCATAATATGAAAATGTGTGTTTATTGCATTATTTTATTAAAAATGTTATTTGAATTAATAAATATATTCATAAAATATGTTAATAAATATATTATAAAATTTGTTAAATAATAAATAATGTTTATTTTCTTTTACGTTACATTTTTAGCATTCACACATTTTTTATACAAAATCTGCCATACACAGTTTGCCCATATTTAATTTTCTTTTGCTATAAAGTTACCTATGCCTGACAAATTACATCTGTAAGTAACTCTGCTGGGGATGAAATTATCTGAAAAGTTAAATTTTCTGAGTGAGTCATACTGTTTTTCAGTTCGGAAGCTTCTTATGTAAGGAGTATCATTCCCTACCACAAATTTTGTCCACTTCTTTCTTCTCTTGAAAGAGGAGAGAAAAATTCACTACTAACCAAAACTAATCACTATATAAAAATATTGATTTGTTCTGGGTTAGTGTTTTGTGTTCAGCGAAATTAATTTATTATTGCTGATGTGGATTACATTTCTAGGTGTACAGTTGTATATGTTGGTGGAACTTCTACATCTTCAGGATTATCCAGTGGTGTTTCACAAAGGTATGCTAATTTATGGTGTTACTTTTAGAAATATTTTACACCTTTTTTGATATATATACTGATGAGAATTTTTCATGTGTTGTAAAGAAAACTTAATTTTTAACTTAATTTTAATCAAACACAGTTGCATTTTATGTATAACTTATTGTGTTAAATCACTCTGAATGTTATTTAACTTTCATTTTCATAATACCATTAAGGAATTGTGAAATGTTAACACTGTTTAGTGACCCAATTATTAGCTATTGCTTAGTTTCCATAATAAATACCAATTACTGTATGACAGTATAATTATGTAACTATAATTAGAATAGAAATTTCTAATATTTTTAAACTCTTTAGCTACTCAAAACTTTTACATATTATATATTATCTGCAGTTTTTTTGTAATCTCGATGCCTTTGGTTTTGTGCATATTATATTAATACCTCTCAATGTTACCTGGTTCTTGTTACTATTTTAATTGTACTTAATAATGAATGTGAAAATGTTTTTAAAATTTTAATACATTCCAATACATATAAACTACTAATACATTGATTGTACATGTAGGATGTGCTTACTAATAATTAGACATGTGTTTAATTCCTCAGATTGTTGTTTAAAAATGCATTTTTGCAATTCACTTTGCTTTCAACTTAATAATTTTAGGTCCAAGTGTTTAGTCTTGTAGATTGCATATTTGACATTGTCATAAAATGTCGCAGTAGTGGGAAGTCCATATGCAAAATAAAATGCTAATTTTTTCTCTATTTGTTATAATGTATTGAACTCAAAAATCATATTTGAAATCTAAATTACATATTTATAAAAATAATATAAATAAGTTTCTGCAGCTCCTGTCAGACTTCTGTGGCAAGCATCTGCTTGAAGGGATATTTATTTATTTTTTTAATTTTTATTATTTTAGCACCAAACTTGTGATTTTGTTAAATAGCAGTATCCTTTTAATATGTAGCTTGAATGTGAATAAATTGTGCTTTATTTTCTTAGTTTTTCTCTCACAAACACTAATGATAGATCGTTAATAATAATCCATTAATTTCACATTCAGTTTGTAATTTGTTGCATATGAAATTTTAACTAGTAAATTTTGATAATAAAGTTGAAATACTTGTGTCAGTGAGAAAGTTTTATAAATTATATATTTCCAATTGTATGTTTAATTATTGAACATGTTGCAACAATCAGTAACTATGGTGAATTTTAGAGTAGGGATTCTCTAATGGAATAGTAGGCTGCTGTAAATTTTGATTAGATAGTGCCATGATGTAACATTAGACATTGGTCACTTCTCCAACTGTATGAAATAAAAGTGTGTTCACTTGTCTACTTTTCAATACTTGTATATAAGAATAAGCATCTGAAGCAAATACAACTGATTATTTAGCATTTTGATTTCAAAAATTTGCACACAACAATTTTTAAAATTTCGTCAAAAGTACTAAAAAGAGTACAGAAGTGTAACAATGGTTTTGTGGTATAGATTCCTATTTACTGTTGAAAGAAATTATTATGCATATCTGTACTGTTGCTTCGGCTATACATTTTCACTCAGTTGTCACAACATTGTTGGAGAGGCTAAAATACCTTTCTGCATCAACAATGTTATCTGCAAACTGTATAAACTGAAGATATTTCACATGGAGTAACTATTAGATTTTTTTATGGCCAATAAATCTGTAAACAAAAGTAAGTTAATACTAGTGTGTTAATTCCTAAGTGTGCAGACTCATGTTTAATACAGAATATTTGCTTATAGGGTAAAAAAAAATAGTAAGCAAATATTTGAAATATCTGCTTATAATATGTAGCCAGTTGCAGAGAAGGGGAAATAAGAACGTAATGCTATTTGTCACTGTGCTACATTTGCCAGAGTTATTATTTCCTTTCATAGTTTAAAGTAAGTAATTGGCTTAATAGGGAGATAAGTGCAAAACTTCAATTTCACATTCTTTTAATTATTCATTAATTTGTGTGTCTTATATGGAGGTGTGTGCTTTTTAATTGTCTTTGTTCATGTTTAACTCTCTTCAGAAAATGTTGCAATGTTTCCTTTATCCACCATTTCATTTGTTTTTCTAGAATTAAAGGATTAGGAACACAGTAAAGACAAAAATACATAATTTACCAATTATTTTCAGTAACAAATATTATTTTTCTCTCCTTAATGTTCTATACAGCTATAAAAAAAAGCTTAAAATATTTAATAAAAAATTAAATATATAAAAATAATTATCTTTATGCAATTTTATATGTTAACTTTGGCATAATGCAAATGAATAAATAAAGATTAGTCTAAGAAATTAAGTCAAAGTTTTGAAAGTATCAGTTGATAATTTGACATCTCATTTGTACAGCTAATAAAACTAGAGCAAGACATTCTCATGTTCTATCTTTTCTGAAAATGGATGAACTAAAACAGCTTGCCAAAGATTATCTTACTGTTTTGTAGTAAGCATTATGCAATAACAGTACACAAAGGCGAATTAGATGTAAAACCTTTCTGTTGAAATATATTTCAATTATTGGAATTTGTAATATTTTTTCTCTTTAGAGTGCACTAAAAATTTGTTTGTTAAACATTACTTTTTATTTTATGTTACTTCTCAGTTCAGTTACTCATCACTTACTGATATATAAAAAAAGTTAATTCAAAAGCTGTAAATTAAAACTGAAATGCAAAGAAGAAAACCCATCTCAGAAAAACTTTTTTGTTTTTATCTCAGTCGAAAAATTTATATGGCTTTACTAATTGACCAAGCATAGGTGAGATCTCTGATTCTGTGTGCTGTTTCAGTATTTTCATTTGTTCATGGATGCTTTTTTAAAATTTTATTGTTAATCCAAGTTCTGTAAAATGAAACTGAAATGCAAAGAAGAGGAAAAACCCTCTATGGGTAAAACCATTTTGTTCTTATTTCAGTAGCAAAATTTATATGCTTCTTACTAATTGACTGATGTAAGTGAGGTCTTTGATTCTATTTGTTCTTTCAGCATTTTTGTTTCTTTGTGGGTATTTACACAGTAATTCTTGAATAGCTGACATGATCCTTTTTGATTTTTAGAATATAAAATCTTTATATAAAAGTAGATAGCTAAGCATACACTGGAAGAAAAGCTGCTTGCCAATCTCATGTGATGATGCACAGAACCAGACAGGTCAAAAACACCTAAAATCCAACCCATCTTTCTGTGATGCAGCTGTTAATACCTTTCAAAGGAAATATTTTCTTCTGGAGGGGAGCAGGAGGGCTATCAAATCAATATGACCTATTGATCAGGTCATTTATGATATGAGCTTGGAAAGGCTGCTGCCCATTAGATGGGATGTAAAGCTGTGGCCCCGTGTGTGGGAGATCCCCATACCTGAGCATGTTAAAGAACACACTGGATGACCTTGGTGGGAGGCTACCATCTGCTTCCTAACTAGCTGTCCAGTGGTTTTCCCCCAACCTTCTCTGAGCCCTTGGGATCCTTCTGATCTGGCCATTTAGCCCATTGTGTGCAAAAAGTTCTGTTCAAGGTAAAACAATCCAATCCATATATATGGTAATTTTTTTTATTATGCTGAGGAGTGGTCAGTTTTAGTTTTACCGATTCTTGGTGCTGACCATTTATACTCGTTGGACTGTCTAGTGATTTTGAGCATGATTATGGATCCTGAACTTGTTTGCATTGATGGGCCTCCATTAGGGAAAATCTGCCATTTCTGTTTGTGAGTTACCAGCCCAAAGTGTATAGGCTACTTTATATCAACTGGTGGATAATTCTGATCAAAGGTAATGAAACCCTTGCTTCTGCAATAGCTTCTGGGGGCATTGCCAGAACCACCTAGATAGAAGGCCACACCATTCATTTTTGATGTCAGTACAAGTGGACCTAACTTCCAGCAATAGAAAGGGAGAGACCTCATTGTTGCTAATGAAACTTTACATTTCTTTAACTTTCTGAACATCCACTCTTAAATCGTTAGCATCCATTAGTAATGAAATATTTTTAGCTCATTTTCATTAAAAAAAAAGCGTTGCTTTTGCTTCTCCCTTTAGAGATAAACTGAAAATATATTTTTGGCTTTGATAAGTATTGATAAACCATTAAGATTCATGGTTGTGGATAATCCAGGTGACTTAAAATTGCACTCTCTAACAGAGAAAATGGCAAAACTTTCAACAAATATTGCAATTGATCTGTTTATGATAAAAAATTTTAAATTTTGGTGGTGAAGTTGAGATGGTCAGGAAGTTTACATTGGCAGCAATAATTTTCCCCATTACTGCAAGAGAGGACATTGGTGTTTTCTGCAAAAACAATTTAATTTTTAAAGAAATAACTGAAAAATTCTTTTTACATTGTAAAGTTAAGAAATAATAAATTATGGCTGTTGCATTTTCCCAATCATTCATTAATTTGAATTTCCACATTAGACAATGCTAGTGGTGAGAAATAAATAACTAGAATCCATCAGGCTAATATCCATCAGAGTCAATGTTATTCTTTTAATGTTTTTTGTCAGAGATGTAATATTTATATAAAAAAATGCCAAAAAGATTAAAAATTGAGAAAAAGTTTTAATGGTTAAAATTGGGCCAATCAACAAAATCCACATTAAAAGAGCTTTTATTTCTAATCTGAATCCACATCTTTACACCTCCCATAAATATATACAGGGTGTTTCAAAACTCTCTATACAAATTTCAATGGGAGATAGGGAACACCAAGACACATCTTTTTTGTCTATGAATGTATGTCCGCTGACGTAACCCTTCAGTGCTAGAGGGCGCTGTTTGGCAAGAGGGGTGAAGTGAGAACAGAGAATGGACTTGTATTTGCCATTGGCATTCGTAAATCAGACACATTACATGTAACGAGTGTTTCATGACTGCTGAGATGGCTGACATGCATCTGGCTTATGGGGCTGATAATGGAAACAGAAGAGCTGCTGTGAGGTTGTACTGACAGCACTTCTCAAACAGACGTGTGGCAAACCACCAAACATTTGTGCGTTTGCACTGATAATTGCGAGAAACTGGAATATTCCATGCAAACATGCATGACACTTGTCGGGAGAGAACCATGCGCCTACTCCTAACATGGAAGAAGAGATCCAACGGTGGATTAAGGACAATCCAGGCATAAGCACATTAGCTGTTGTATGTAGCCTCTATGTGAACCATCCCCTAATGTGGAAAGGGTTGCATGAGCAGCCATTATATACATTTTGTCATCAGGGAGTCCAGACATTGCAACCTCAGGATTACCCTCTTTGTGTGGAATTCGCGCTCTGGTTTCTGTAGCAGACCGCAGTGCAGCCTGATTTTCTGGCTCGGGCTCTTCTCAGATGAGGCCTCTTTCACATGTGAGGGTGTTTTTAATGTGCACAATTCTCACATATGAGCGCATGAAAATCCACTTGCCATAATGGTGCGTGATCAACAATGGTTTGCCATCAATATTTGGGTGGATATCGTCCATGACATTTTGATTGGGCCATACCTGCTGCCTCTGACTCAACAGGCAGATTTATTGGTTATTTCTTGAAGAAACTTTGCCAGGACTGCTGAAAGATATTCCCATGGCTATTCGCAGATGAATGTGGTTTCAACATGATGGGACGACAGCACAGTTCAGCAGTGATGTGCGGGATTATCTGAACGCCACTTTTGGAAGCTGTTGGATAGGCTGGGATGGACATTTTTTCCTGGCCACCAAGATTGCCCGATTTAACATGTATCGATTTCATCCTCTGGGAACACATGAAGAACCTCATGTATGAGACTCCCATTGACTCAGATGAAGACCTCATCACAATAATTGCTGTCACAACTGCAACTCTTTGCGAAATTCCGGGTTGCCAGAATTTTGCGAACAGTTATGACCAGTTCGCTGTTGCTGGTCGTAACTTTGAGCACCTTCTTTAAATAAACATGTTCATATTTGTTTCCATTCATTTATGTACTAGCTCCACCAATATTTCAGTCATTGTCCTCTAGCACCAAAGGGTTATGTCAGCAGATTCTTATTCATAGATGAAAAAGCTTTGTCTTGGTGTTCCCTATCTCCCACTGAAATTTGTACAGAGAGTTTTGAAACACCCTGTATAGGATCTATATTAGAATAAAACTAATGTGTTGCATAATTTTTAACTATTTTTCAAAACAAAACTGTGCAATTTTAATTAGAGCAAGAAAATGACCAACCATATGGGAGGGCAAATATTTTTAATCAGCAAGAAGGAATTTAACCTTTTGCAAAACTGTTTCAATTGAAAATGAAAACTTTTAAATAAGTAGCTATAATTTTGGTCCAACAGTTGCTAATTAATTACCATTTTTAAACTAGAAGAACGCATCATCTCTAACGAATATTCAAATTCCTAGCACAAATACATCGTGCAATATTCATTTGAAATTTTTGGAATTTTCAACTTTTTCCACCACTATGGTGCTGGTGCATTTTTAGCTATAGGGAGATTCCAAAACTGCATATTGTAATATTTCATTGAAACCTATCTAACTTAAAAAGAATTTTTATCTCTATAAACAATTCAGTGTCTCAAATGGACAGATAACACACACACTCACAGACAGACAGATGGAGACAGAGACACACACTCGCAGACAGATGGAGACACACACACAGGCAGACAGATGGAGAGAGAGACATACAGGCAGAAAGATGGATGACATAGTGAAACTATTATCTTATTTTTTTTGAAACCTAAAAAAACAGTTATACAGGAAAAACAAATTCCCAAAAGAAAAGTTTTTTTACCAATATGACTCATTTTGAAAACATAGATTTCACATTACATCATAAATAACTTCTACTTTTATAAAACAACGTAAAATTTACATTCTCATATACTTTTCACATCATTGTATGTTAAACAGTTCTTTATAGAAGAATAGAAATGTTTTGTCTTTTGATAGTGTAATAACATTTCAAAATATTGTTCAGAGTTTTTGTATTTAGTAATAGAGGAAAAATTCTTAAGTAACAGGAAGGCATAGCAGTCAACATAAAAAAATCGTTGTCAGAGGGTTTCAACAGCATCAGCATACACACAAAAGCAAAAGCACTAGAAATTCTTTAAGATGGATTCAGATTCTGGAGTGGTTCTTTCAGGTCAACTCATGATGACGTCATCAGAATTGCTTCAGCCACTGATATGGCCTTCCCCTGTAGGTGGTTCTGGCATTGCCCACCTTAAACTGGAGTAATATGTCTAAGGCAGGTTGGTTTCTCTTTTGATTCTGGTTCTTGAAGAGGTCTGCTTGTAAAGCTGGTGTCTGAAGTTCCTGCGAGTGTTGGTGGCTCAACCTTCTAATTGTGGTTGAGCAGGTCTTAATTAGAGTGCTTGTTGATATTGTTGGCCTTCTCTCAATAAATGTAGTTTAAAAATCTTGCTATTTTTCTTTATACAGGTATGTGGAATGCAAGGATTCTACATAGAGTATATTCACTTGATGTCATCACACAGGAATTTCAGCATTATATCTTAGACATCCTGAGCTTGCAAGAGACAAATGAACAAATAAAGATTATATATTTAAAAAATAATTTTAAATTTATATTTTCAGGGTATGATGATAAAAAAACAAAGACCTCCCCTCCCTCCACACAGAGAGAGAAGAGGCTGGTGAGGCTGAGAAAGATATGTTTTATGGGCAGCTTCATTATGTTTTGAGAAAGTTTATAAAAAATACTCAAGCAGCTGCTTGCCACATAGGTCTAACAGGAACCTGTCAGCTTAATACACCACAGAGAAGGTCTGTGAGGATGGCGAGACCTCAGCAGAAAGACAACGCAATCCACCTGTGGGTGTTAGTTTCTTAATTTCAAAAACTTTTTGGACTTGTTATCATCATGATTTTGGTTGATGGTGAGAGTGTATGGTACACTTTATTATTTAATTAACATATTCATGGTTCTCTGTAGTAACATTGTGTTTTGTGTGAGAATTAGTAAAGCTTGTAGTGTTGGTATACCATTATTACTGGACAGGCTTGGATTTAGGAAACAAATAAAGGAGGATGGGAGGCAAGTGATGCAATTGAGCTGGTAAAAAGGGGCCAATAGACTAGATTACCATTACAGTATAATGTTTTCCCCATATATGTTCCCTTTATATGTATAGATATATATTTAAAATAATACTTGAAAAATGCATGAAATATGCAAAAACTTTATAATTTTTTTTGCCTCCATTATCCTAATGTTCTTGAGAAGGTGGAGGATGCACCCCCAAGATATGGCCCTGCTATAGCAGTTCTGCAAGCCTATATTTTATCTCCTTTTTCTCTTTAGTTTGGTTATGAATCAAGTTATGCAGAATTTACTGCAAGAGGAAATGTGGCATCAAATGGTCTTGAGCAGGAGTTCTTAGCCTTTTTCAAGTCCTGCACCCCTTGCAACAATCTATGGTAGTATCTTGTGTTTCACCCCCTCAGTTATTCTCTTTTCATTCCCATTTACAGGTATCCTTGCATGATTTATTTTTGAAAATAAGTGAAAACATCAGTTTTTCATATGTTCTTGCAGTCACTATGGACCCCCTTGGTTAAGAACTCCTGGTCTAGAGAGTTGAAAATTTTCCATTAAGATTATATTGGTAATTTAGCCTATTTTGCAAATGATGTTGACAAGATGAACTCATTAGGGCTGTTGATGAGAATGTTAATAGTGTAGATTTGATGATAAATAGGGAGAAAAGTAAAGTGATGAAAATTGGTCAGATGGGTAATGCTCCAGTTCTTTTGGATGGCAGCACTCTTGAACAAATTTCTCAGTTTTATTATCTCTGCAGTTGTGTAATAGATGCTGGTAATGTGTGAAATGATATAAACAGAAGAACTGGGACTGTAGAATATGGAGAAGGAAAGATAAACAAATTCACTGAATGGACAAATTATTACATACACCTTCTTAATAACCTGTTGCTCCACCTTTTGCCCTCACAACAGCAGCCAGATGTCTTGGTAAGGACTCAATGAGGTTTTGAAAACACAGAGGTGGTATTGCTGCGTGAAGTGAGGATCACTTGTCATAGAACATCCACAGTTGCTGATGGCATTGGCAGGCTCAAACAGATCTTTCCAATTCATCCCACAAATTATCAATGAGATCGAGGTCTGGCAATTGAAGGGGCCATTCAAGTGTGGTAAACTCACTTGAATGCTCCTGGAGCCTATTGGTTGCCACTCGGGAAGTATGCAGTGTGGCATTGTTCTGTTGAAAGATGGCATCAATATTGCGGAAAGAGAATCATATATATTCACTATTATAGCAAATTGTGGTAATAGATGGTTGGCGAGGATGTTTACATACCTTGTGCCAGTGACTGAGGTTTTGATGGGTGCAAGGGGCCCCAAGGAACCCATGTAAACGTACCCCAAACTGTTATACTGCCTCCACCTGCCTGCATGACCCCAAACTTTGCAAGCTGGGTCCATTGTTTCATCTGGTTTATGCCACACATGCACCCTCCCATCAGCATGATAGAGATGAAACTGTGATTCATCAGACCAGATGATGTATTCACAGTCCTCTGCACTCCAGTTGCAATAGGCCTTTGCAAACTGCAGCATAATCTTTTGGTGCATTGCAGTTAACAAGGGGACACTGCCATAGCCTATTTTTTCCATGGTACAACTGATATCTTTGTGCCTAAGCTTGTGAATGTACCCTCATTCAATTCCAACATTATCTGCTCCATGGTAGCTGTGTGATTCCTTGTAACGATGTGGGACAGTCTGCGCTCACCTCAAGAGTCATTGCACGTTTACATCCATATTTCTCCCACAGGGTGGAAGTTTTGCTACATTTCACATAGTCTTGCAATACATGTGCAATGGTCTGACGTGGAAATCCCAACAATTCAGTGGTTGCAGTGATTGAACAACCGGCCTTCCTCAACCTACTGTCTGGCCACGGTCAAACTCACTGTCGCTGCCTTTACCCATGATTACTTTTCTGTGACTGGTTTCCAATGCATAGAGATCTGTTCTATTTATAGGCATTGCCAGTTTCAGTGTCCCATGTGACTGGATGCAATACTTCTGCTTTGTATATTGTTATTGTTATCGGGATGTATGGGGCGGGGGTGGCTCAGTCGGTAGCACGCCAGGCTCGTAATCTGTAGTTTCCAGGTTCGAGTCCCAGCTAGGTCAGCGTTGAGATTTATCTCCGCATAACTCCCCGCCCTGCCCACGGTCAGTAGGGGACACTGATGGGCTTGGAAAGGCCGCCGTCCGTCGGATGGGACGTTAAACCGTGGTCCCGTGTGCGGGAGAGCCATACCCTGTGCACGTTAAAGAACACGCTGGATGGCCTTGACGGAAGGCTACCATCTGTCTCCCAACAGCTGTTCCAGTGGGTCCCCTCCCCCAACCTTCTCTGAGCCTTCGGGGTCCATGTGACCTGGCCATTTAGCCCATGGTGTGCAAAAAAGTGCCGCTCAGAGGTAAAACAACCCACAACCCAAAATCGGGATGTATACAGGGTGATTACAAAACTTATTGTTCAAATTTCGTGGGGAGGTAGGGAATACATCAGGAAACCGATTTCACATAAGAAAGTATGTCTGCAAACGTCATCTACATGAACAAAATGGACAAGTAAAGTGAACACAAGGAAACAGTACAGTTAAGTGGTAACGAATGTGACTTTTATTCCAACAAGGTAAAGTACAGGTTCACAGTAGGTGCTCAAAATTGCGACCATTTACACGGACTCAGGATTCACAGTGCCGTTGCATTGACCGCCAAACATTTTCAAAAACGCCTGGCATATCGCGGACAATGCCTGCAGCGGCCACTATTCGTGCAACAAGGTCCATTTCACTGTCGACGGGGGTCTCGTACACATGGCCTTTCATGGCCTCCCACAAAAAGAAATCCATGGGCGATAAATCAGGTGACCTGGGTGGCCAAGCGATCGGTCCACCTCTACCGATCCATCGAGCTCCGAATGTTCGGTTCAGGTAATCACGCGCAACAATTGTGCTATGGGCTGGACCCCCGTCATGTTGATACCACATATCTCGGCGGATATGCGCAGGAACAGCGCCCAGAAAAGTCGGTAACACTGTCTCGAGAAGTATTAGGTATTTCCGGCCATCCAATCGGGGTGGTAGCAAGTAAGGTCCCAACAAACAGTCACCAATGATTCCAGCCCACACATTTACGGCAAAACAATGTTGCGCAGCTTGACTTCTCGTACCATGCGGGTTGTCGTAAGCCCACACATGTGAATTGTGTGTATTGAACACACCTTCACGAGTGAATGGAGCTTCATCTGTAAAAAGGACAAGCTGGAAAACTGGGGTCCACGGCACCTTTCTGCATGAACCATTGTGCAAATTCCACACGCTTCGGATAATCGTCAGGATGCAGTAACTGCACCCTTTGCAGATGGTAAGGATGCACACGTTCCTCGTGCAGTATCCGCCACACTACTGACTGAGAGACCCCAAGCTGCTGAGCAATAGCTTGTGTGCTGGTATTCGGATTATCTTTGATGGACTGTAGGACTTTTTCTGCGACATTGACAGTCCACGTCAGTCGTCTTCTCCCCCTATCCTGCATGTTGCTGCGCAGTGAACCACGTTTGTGCAGATTGCGATGCACATGTGCAAACATTTGATGCTGCGGTATTCTTCTGTTGGGGTATCGGTCTTCGTAAACTTGCCTAGCTCGGCGGCCGCTTTCGCCAGCTGCCCCATATGCGAGATGCATATCCGCTAGCTCTTGATGCGTAAAACGATTCATCTTATCACTAGTAAGTCAGCTCGTACACTGATGACAGCGGGAGTGGTCGGGCGAGCTGTACACTGGTTGGGTACACACAGCGCCCTCTACATACGCATGCGTACATTTGCGGACATTCTTTCCTATGTGAAATCGGTTTCCTGACATATTCCCTACCTCCCCACGAAATTTGAACGATAAGTTTTGAATCACCCTGTATAATGATTTGTTCATTCAGTTTACACCTAAGGACTAAAATTAGTCTAGATAATAATTTAACTTTTCTAAAATTTACTATAATAGTGAATATATTAATAAGCTATATATATTTTAAACAAGATAGCAAGAAACCTTTTATGCATTTAATTTTAGATGCTTACACAATATCTTGGGACTTAGGTGGTTTGACTTTGTAAGCAGTGGAGATTAGACAAAAAGGAGTTAGAAATCACCTTTGAACAACATCTTGTGCACATTGGTTTTGCCATGTTACTCATACAGAACTACAGATTAGGTGATCAATTTATGAGTAGTGTGCATAAAAGCTTCAGGAGTAGATCTGGGATGTGGTGGATAGACAATGACAAACAGGGCCTTGTTAACAATGGCCTGGGTTGGTCAAAGGCAACAGCTGTTACTCAGGATAGATGTGTTTGGAGGACTTAGTTGCATCTTCTCAATGGAATCCATAGTTCGTGTTGCTTGATGATTGTATATGCAAGTCTCAATCAAGTTCTAAGATAACTAATTTGGCAATTGTGTAGAAAAAAGATAGTGATTATCAACTAATTAGTGCACAAAAGCTGGAATAATGTTTTATTCTAAAATTTTTATTAGTAGAGATATTTGGAAGCAGTTTTCAATATCATATATTTTGTTCTTTTGTGGTTATTTCATCTGCTTACAGTTTTGGACTAGCTTACTAAATATATATGTATACGTGACTTAGAAAAAGTTGAAAAATTCTCTGTGCCAAATAGACATATATTTACTTTCTCACATAATAAATACACTATCTGCCTTATTAATATAAATATTCTTGCAATATTGTTTTTTTTCTTCATCATTTTCACTGGGTTACTACCAATAGATAGGTTAGGCATTAACAGCATTCCAAAGGCCTGTAAAATATTGTATTTAGATTAAATTTGTAAATGTATTGTATGTGATCCTTTATTAGGATCACTTTGTCCCATAGATTTTAATCCCCACATACACTGCTGGCCATTAAAAATGCAACACCAGGCAGAACTCATCAGATTGTCCCAAAATATGCAAGATGGATAGTCCATGGGAGAAATGTAAGATTCAAAGTGCAGCACATATGCACATCATGTGTGACAGTAATGCCCCCCTAGAAGTGGTATAAGAGGATATTACAAAGAGCTGGTGTAAAGCACTGGAATTGTGTTTGCTCGCAGTTCTTGCACACTAAAGTATCAAGTATGCCCCATCAAAGTACATCACATCAATATGAGCAGGTTTCCGACTTTGATTGAGGGAGAATTATGGTATTATGGGAAGGTGGATTATCGTACCGAGACATTGGTGCTCATGTTGGATGGAATGTTGCCACAATGATAATATGGTGTCAGTGGGTAGAGGAGGAACGAACTCCTGACATGAGGGATCTCAATGGCCCTGTCACACAAACGAATGAGAGCACACATCTCGTGCTCATGGTGCTATGAATGATCGTACAGCCACATCAAACACCTTAGCTCAACAGTTAGGGTGTGTTTGCACATCAAACAGTGTCCGCATGTACGGTTTGACGTCATCTGCAGCATCGGGGCATCTTTGCTAGGCGGCCATTTCTTCGATTACCATTGACTCTACAACACGGGGTGTGTGACTGCAATGGTGCCAAGAACATTGCTCGTGGATGTGCGAATGGCATTGCATCGTCTTTTCAGATGAATCCAACTTCAGTATGTAACACTGTGATAGACAAATCCGTATCTGGAAGTACTGCGGCGACAGGCTCAGTGAGACATGCATGATGCAGCGCCATATAGGTCTAGCCCCTGGTATTATGGTATGGGGTGCCATTGGACTCCGCTCACTCATGTGCCTTCTACTCATTACTGGTACTTTGAACAGCCAGCATTACATCACTGAGGTGTTGGAGCCTGTGGTCATACCTTATCTTCAGGTGCAACTGGTGCCATTTACCAACAGGACAATGCCTGATCACATGTGGCATGCATCGTCCAACAATTCCTGGATAGCCACCATGTGACACTTCTGCCTTGGCCTGCATGTTCACCAGATCTCTCGCCAATTGAACATGTCTGGTCCATGATCTCACAATGACTAGCAAACCAGACACCAGCAGCTGCTACAACAGATGAACTTTGGCTATGTATCAAAATGCTGGACTGTGTAACAGCGGTTATTGCTGCTCATGATGGCTGCACAAGATACCGATTTCTTTGTATTCCACAAGCTAACCAAGTTGTATTTGTAATCATTTGATCCTTATAACATAAGCTATGTATTCACTTAATAAGGCTTTGATATCTCTTGTCTCTCCCGGTGTTGCACTTTTAATGGCCACAATGTAGTATATTAGGTTTTGCTTTAAAATAGTTATGCAGCTAGCAGGCCTGCAGAAATTGAATGTGTACATGAACCAAAGCTAAAATGTTGTGGAACTGAAAATAGAATTTTTTAAATGCAATTTAAGCTACAAGTAATATTAACTTTAACAATCAAATAAGAAAGAAATAGCCACAAATTTTGTAGTTATGTAGAATTTGAAATTTTTTTTGTTAATTCATGTGGGTACCTAAAAGAAACTAATCTCTGCTGTTCTTCAATTTCCATTGTTACTTAGTTGGGGATTCCTGTTTAAACTTCTTAATATATTGTAAATTTAAAGATTAACTGGTAAACACAATTAATAAGACATTGCTCAGAAAATAATTAAAGTAACATAAAGTATTGGTAGGTGATATATTATTATTTTATATTTATATACAGCTTAATAGTAGAAAATATAGTAAAAAAGACAACAAGCATAGTATTTTGCAGTAATTAAACAGTTGGAAAAAATGGGTAAAAAATATCTTTTGACAATAGCAAGCACTATAGAATATGCTTTCTTTAAAAATACAATATTTAACAATGATTCATTATGGATTTGTATTTTTTGACTGTTAAACATTTCTTCCTTTCTAGGAGAAATACATCACAGAGAAAACAAAAGAATGCTTCAAATAAACTTTTAGCTAAGAGATATTTTGTCAAGCCAGTGTTTGAGTTGGCTGTTAAAGATTTAGCTGCTGAGCATGCACGAAGAAAACAAAAGGAGATAATCGAAAGACTTTTTGAAAGGAAAGTTGCTATGGTAACAGATAAAATGATATTAGATGTAAGAAAATTCAAACGTATTAAAAGTGATGTTTGGAGTAATTTTGGTGATGTTCGTTTACTCATCAGTGAAAATGAAGTTAAAAAGTTTGGCATAGAGTATCATGTTATTCATATTGGAGATGAAGAAGTGCTATTATGTAAATCTTTTGTGGCTTGTGTGAAATGTTCAGCAGTATTCAGTTACGAAAGTCACAGTTATGGAACTTCAACTTTGCGTGCTCACATAAAATCTTGTGGAAGACAAAGACATAGAAATTCTAAAAAGAATCAGAAACATCATCTTCGTAAGAGAAAATATGATTCTGAAGGTGAATTAAAAAATTCGGAAAATGAAGCCTCTAATACCCTGGTTGCAAAACCAGTCTTTCAAGAGCAGATGTTGAAATTTCGTGAACATACTTATAAATTGCAAGAACAAATGCTCCTCTTTTTCTTAAGTAAACTTAAATCTTTTGATACTGTTGAAAATGGAGAATTTCAAAAATTGTTACAGATGTGTATCAAGATAGGTGCTGCATGTGGAAATACAAATATTAATACCCTACTATTTACACAGAATGATCTTGCTGATCCTTTGTTAAATAAAGTATATACAGAAAGTATAACAAGCTTTGATTCTGAGATGAGAAATCAATATGGCTTATCATTTGCTGCAGATATTTGGATGGATATTGTTGAAAAGACATCTTATGTTAGCTTATCTTGTTATTATGCAAATGATGATGGAGTATTTAAATCAGTTATTTTGCATACCAGCGAATTTCTGTATGAAAAGAAAACTGCAGATGATATAAAAAAATTATTTTTTGAATCATTAAGTAGTATGAATCTAGAACATTTCAAGCGAATTATGGTTATTGATTATTCTTATAATATGGTGACGTCATTTGAGGATGAGTTATTCATTCAGTGTATTTGTTATTCATTGAATAGTGCTGTTCAGTCAGTGATAAATTCCTTAAGTATTTCTGAAAATGAGGATGAGCCATTTACATTGCCTAGCTTTACTTCTTTGATTAGTCAGTGCAGGACATTAGTTACCCATTTCAAACAGCAGAAGATTCAGCATAATCTTCCTGAATACTTAAAGATGTGTTCCAGCACCTGTTGGAAATCTGTTTTGCAGATGTTGGAATCTATAAATAATCAATGGGATCACATTGTTGATATTTTAAGTGAACGTGAGGAGCTACATATGCTGAGTTTTGATCAAGAGTTGTTGAGTATTGTTGTAGATTTTTTAGAAATCTTTAGAGATGGAGCAGAAGAATTAGCTTCTATATCAAATCCTACACTGAATATTGTTATCCCGTGGCTGACAAAATGGAAAAATCATTGCTTCCATAAAGAAGATGATTCACCATTTTTAGGAGCTTTGAAAACCTATATGAGTTTGTCAATTGATGATGAAGTGGCTAAACGAATTACTGTCTTTCATAAGGTTGCTACCATGCTTGATCCTAGATTTAAAGAATTAACATTCTTATCTGATGACGATAAAGCTGAAGCACGTTTAAAAGCAGAATTAATGGTTAAAGAATGTGAGGAATCCTTAACCTTAAACAAAGAAGTTGGTAATTCTAGTCCTACTGCTCCAGATGACCAATTTGCAGAATTGTATTCTTCTGTGCCTTCAGAAAGTAATTCAAGTGATGTTCCCTCTTCTTGTCAAGAAGTTGAAGATTATTTAAGAGACATTTTTGTAATGGGAACCCTGGATTTAGATGCACAAAATAAATTCAATCCTTTAAAATATTGGGTTCGAACTAGAACACGTTACCCATATCTCAGTAAAGTTGCTTCATGGATTTTATCATGTCCAGCCAGTTGTGTAAGAAATGAAGAATGTCTTTTGTCTTCTGATTGGATGGTTACTATTCGGGAAACAGAACTTCATCAAAAACATGTAAATAGAGCATTATTTGTTAAATCATATCGAAGTCTTTGATCTAAAATCAGTATAATAATATGGACTGAAAATATTAAGAAAAATATTCAGTTGTAATTACTGCACAAGTCACAGTGTATATAATTTAATTATTGCTCCATACTGTCAAATTGAATTGTAAAATACAAATATTAATTTGTTACATTGTAAATGATAAAATAATAATATTTGTACAGTGTAATGATATGATTAAAGTATATGTATAAAAGAAATATCTAAAAATATATATTGCTTAGTAGTTGCTTCTGTTCCATTTTTGATGAAATTTGTTGCTAATAATCAGAGATGGTAACTTCATAAAGATTACAGGAGCCAATTTTTTTTTAAAATTTAGGTATTTGGTATTAACACTCAGGATTTTGTTCTGAATTTATGTAAATTATACATCAAGTTAAAAAATAAATATGTTAAGAAATTATTATGCTTGGAAAGGGTTACTAAACTGTCCCAAATACTAGTAATGCTGTCTGAAGGACTATCTCATATGTCAGTTTTGGTAATTAAAAGTTGATTGACTAAAGTTGTTAACAAAAATTTGTAAAGCTATCCCACTGCTAATAGTAATGGCCAACGTGTGTGATATTAAAGCTTAAAGAAGACTCGAATTATAATTGTATAAAAATTGAAAGAAAAAAAGAAGAGTTATCTTATAAATAGGCTAAATTGAGTAAAAAAAAAAATTAAATCCTCTGTGACATCTTTTCAATTCAAGTCATCTTTTTAAGCACATAATACTGTTTTTTGCAGTGACCTCCAAATATTCAATGAGTGATCTTAAGGGATACTTAAACCATATGGGATGCAAATGGCTAGTTATTAACCCAGATTGTGACTAGAGCAAGACAGATAAACCTGCCCAGGGCACAAATGCAAAACTAAGGGTGTTAAATTACAAACTAAGTGTGCACAGTTTGTAAATTGAAACTGTTTAATTATTATTGTAATTATTATTTATATGATAAAGATTAGCTAATTGCCCTAAGATTGTTTTTGCGACTTGAAACAGACAATATATGATATATGGTGTTGGAGACATAGTGATATTAATGTCATGCCATTCTACACCCAGAGTTAACTTCACTATATGGTTTTTCAGTTGAATAACCTTTTCTCTATCAGGCCCGGATCTAGGAAAAAAATCAAGGGGAGGGGGGGAGGCAAGAGATTTTATTTCTATTGCACTATAATATTATTGTTTTACAGGTTAAAATATTTTTTTTTAAAATGCATAAAATGTAAATTAATTATTTTTTTGACTACTTTATCCTTGTTTGCATTCTGAAAAGGGGATGTCACCTCCCCCTTAGATCTGGCCCTGTTCCCTATTAATACACTCTAGAAAAGTTGCACAGTAATGGAGACACAAGTTAAATTCTGCCCAGGGTGCCCATTTTGCTAGCTTAGTTCAATGTTAGGTTCTTAAACTTGTAACCTGAATTTTACAGGTTTAATAATTGACCTTTTCCAATAATGTTTTCTCTACTTGTGTGCACTCT
The DNA here is from genome assembly GCA_038380435.1 of Ryuthela nishihirai. Taxonomy (NCBI): domain Eukaryota; kingdom Metazoa; phylum Arthropoda; class Arachnida; order Araneae; family Heptathelidae; genus Ryuthela; species Ryuthela nishihirai. Next base: position 47,144,453 of record JAWZYU010000027.1, read on the forward strand.
CCCATACCAAGGAAGAGAGGTTGATTGAATGGCAGAGAATGCTATTTTTTCAATGAGATGATGAATCATGATCCCTAATTAAAAGAAAGTCACACCTGTACATATTAAGTAGTATAGGGGATGACCTTATGTTATCATCCATCCTAGCTTCACTTTTGGGATATTTTTATCTGGCCTTGAGGGTAAAAAACAGGTGCTGCTCATGGGTAAAACAATTTAATTCAATAATCTTAGCTGTACAGAGTTTATGAGGTTAGAGTAATGAAATACAGTGTAGAATAAGCTAAAACTGCTGCCATTGGTTTCATTTGTATTTGAGATTGTAGAAGACTAAATAGTACCTTTGGCACATTTTGTAAATGAGCTGTATACTATTGTATTTAGAGATTAAATTGATTGTCTTCTTAATTCTTATTAATTAACTAAAATGTATTATTGATGGTTAATGTAAATTAACAACATTGTATGCATTTTTTCAGTAGTTGCAGGGAGGGAAATGTTATGACTGTATCAAAATTTTAAGTTATTGAACAAATGAAACTTGGACACATGTTAGTAGTTATTTTGTTTTACATATTGTGTCATACACATTATAATCTTCTTAATATTTGATATTCACTCAAAAAACGCCTATTCTCAAGTGTACATTGATCTTTCTACTGTAATATGATTTGATTTTTTAGTAGCAGAACCAGCATAAGAAAGTGCTTTCTCAGATATGCATTATTCTCTACACTGTAATTTAATGATAAACCATATACATAAGCCCTTGATATACACCAGGATTAGGTTCCTGTAAATGCCAGTGTATATATCGAATTGGTATAAATGGAGCCCGAATTATAATGCATTTCAATGAGATGTGTTCCAGGTGTACAAAAATTGAGACACTTATAGAATAATACAAAAATTTTAATATTTTAAACATATATATGTATGTTTAAAATTAATCACATTATTTATAATATGACTAATTATCATTAAAGTCACATTTATTTCATAACATGTACCTTTATAATATAAATAAGTAGGCATTACTAATGAGAAGAAAGTCTGATTTGTCAGGGTTGACTGGATCGTCTGCTGTGTTTGGATCAAAGGCTTTACAGATTTCTTTTTAAAATAAGAAAGAAGGGTTGTTTCATTGCTTAACTTCTCCTTTCCTGCAAAACATGGTACACACACCAGCCACTGAATTAGAAACCTTTATTCAATACTGAGTTGGACCTCCTTTAGCCCGAATTACAGCACATATGCCGTTTGGCATAAATTCCACAAGGTGTTGGAGTTCCTTTAATTCTCCAGCATACCAGGCACTCACCAGATGGTCCTTTAACTGGCTCAGATTTGATAGAAGAGGACTTTGCTCCTAGATCTGTTTTTCTAACATGTCCCATACATTTTCAGTATGGTTCAGACCTGGGCTTTGTGATGGCCAGGGAAGATGGTGGAAGTTGCTGTCATGCTTGCTGAGCACAGTAGCATTGTCATCCATGAAACAGCCATCACCTGCTGGATAAAAAGTCAACATTGCAGGATGGATTTGATTGGCAATAATGTTCAGGGAGGACATCCAACCTTCCAACAATATCAGGGGATCTGTTCCGTACCAGCAGAACGTGCCCCACACCATGACACTGCCTCCAGAACCTTGAGTTGTGTTTACAAGGCACGCTGGGTCCATTGCTTCATGGGGGCTCCTGCCAAACTCTCTGCCTACTGTCGGTACAGAACAAAGTGTACCGCAACTGGTCAGACTGACTTTTTACCAGTCACTGTGTTCCTGATACCACTGTAGACGAATTTTCCAGTTCTTCACAGAAATCAGTGGTTTCTGTTTAGGCATATGGCTGCTAATGGCGATCCTCTTCAATTCCCTGTGCATAGTTTGCTGAGATATGGGTCGGGAACAGCCTTCAATGAATGCTTTGGTCAATTGCTGCACACAGGAAGTCCTGTTTCTCCGTACAAGCCTTCTCAGATGTCAGCAATCTCATTGTCGTCATGCCACACTTATGCCTCTTCGACAAGCAATGGGGGTTATTTTTCCACTGATTAAAGACCTGAGATATCTCACCTTGTGGGAAACCAGTCAGCTCTGCTGTTTTTAAAATCGTCGCTCCAGCCTGATGGGCACCCACAATAAGCCCTTTATCAAACCCTTAAAGATCTTTTGTTTTTCCAATTGTGATCAACACTACTGATGAGCAGCAGTCTTAAATAGTTGCCTAGATCACATGGTGATGCATGTGACCATGTATTTTGCATATATACGCTGCGCAACAGATGTGTACATGCATATGCATAAAGGTTTCTAATTCAGTGGCCGATGTGTGTAGTAAGGTTGCAACACTGCATTGATTTCTAATAGAACAGCTTTGTTCCCAGTCAGGATTGATGTCATCTAGCCTCAGCAGGCACTTATCAATCCCAGCCAGAATTTCCTGCAAGTCATGGGTTTTTATAGACCATAAAATGGGCTCTCCTTGTTCTTTCTACTGCTGTTCCAGAGTTATTTGCAGCCAAATCTTCCAGTTTTTCATTTGTAAGTTACTGGGAATAGCTCTCTAACAACTGAGTCACATCGTGAGGCTCAGCGTTGTCAAGCCATATCTCCTGAGCAATTGCAGTAATTTCATTTGCAATCTGTGGCACTTCCTCAAATCCCCTGAAATCATTTACACACTCAAGTCACACTTTTCACCACACTCCATTCATACAAGATGCGTGATCTCTTTTCAGGCAACATCAATGTTGATGATGCCTTTGATGATATTATAGGACTTCCAATATTCTTTGACAGACATGTTGCACTTGTCCAATTCCCGTAACATTTCCCTAAACATCTACCAAAGGTAGTAGGTTTTAAAATTTGCTATGAGCCCTGGTCCAATGGATGTGAAAGGAAGGTGGTATTTGGTTGCAGAAATTCAACTTTTACATCCACAGCCTTCCTTATCTCCAATATTTGGTGGATGTCTTGGGACATTGTCCAACCACAACAGCACCCTCCTTGGATAATTATTTTCATCACAGTAGTAATGTACCATTGTACAAAAATGATCTGTATACCAATCTGTGAAGACATCTTATGTCACCCAAGCCATTGTTTGTCTTCAAGGGAGATGAAAGTTTTTGAATGGCATCTTCTTCCAATAAAGGTCAGTCTCGTCCACACTGAAAACAAGATCAGGAGGTATTTGCCTTCCTCTCTGAGTCGTTTGAAGTGTTAGGATACACCCATGCTACCTTTTCATCAGCACTGACAGCCTCGCCTATTTTTTTTGTAATGAAAATTTAAGTTCGTTGCTTGAAATTAGCGAGCTAGTCTTTTCTTGATATGAAAGTTTTGTTGCTGCCTTCCTTTTCTTTTATCTCATTAAACAAACTCTTCACTTTATCACAAATAGCACTTTGTGTGAGAGGAATGTTCCTTTCATTTAACTTGCCAACCCACAATGAGAGTAACTGTTCCATTTTTCCAATCACAGGACCACAAGTTTCTAAGAGTTGTAGCAGTTTTCCTTCTAGCAGTTTTAAATTGTCTTTTTAATTTTATCAGCATTTTTCATGATTGATGAAAAATTCGTGATTGATGAACTCCCTACAAACGATGTAATTGATATTCTAATAACTTCCATATTTTCTTTTAATGTTATAAATTTGTGTGGTCTTTTAGGAACATTTTCACTGTGAGCTGCACTTCTGCTCTTATGACTAGACATGGTTCCAGTTTTACTATTTTTTTAAAGAACAAGTTTATTAAAAGTTCTAAGGCACAATATTAAAGTACAGAATAAACCTCGACAATGTAGCACAGGTAATTATAAACATAGTGTAGTATTCAAGTTCACAAACAGAGTTTTAAAATAAAGCTCACTGTTAAATAAAGAGCAACTACCGAATGCAATATAGTACCTGTCTTTAATCTGAGACACAATGCTTAGTTTGCCAGTATTTATACTATGGCCTTTTGTCTAGGTTCTAGACTCTAGAACCTTAGAGGTGGATCTAGTCTACCCATCAAGTGACTTTTTTGGTGGCAGCAGCATGGAATAGAATTTTTGGGGAAAACTAAGGAAATTACTAGAAAATTCTCAAACTAGCAGATATTCAAATCAGCATAAATCAAGCCATCATAAATCAAAGGCATACTATATTACTTATAATGTTCAGTCAGGTAATAGAAATGCAAACAAATCATCTGGTATAATGGTATTTATACCATTATACAAGACGATTACAAATGAATGTAATAATTTTAAATATTTATTATACAAAAACTATAAATGGGTCATCAGAAAATCTAGCTGAAAAAATCTAGTTTAGCCATGAGTGGAATAAACTAAAAATTTTCAGCTAACTATTTCATGCCTCCTGTGTCTACAGGATATCTCCTATGATACTTTACTATTGTGCTACATATTTTGAGAAAACATTTATGAAAGTTTGTTACATGTACCAGAAAAAAATGACAAATGTTCAATATGTGCCAGAAGTATATGTATGTATACCCTTACATATATCCACAGTATATTCTATTTCATCCAATACACATTCACAGAGCTATGTCTCAGAACTTCCGTGGGATTTTCAGTGCCCCATATTTGAACATTGTGATGAATGACTTTGCCACTGATGGGAAAGGTTGCTCCATCAAACTAACTTTGCAGAAAGACTTCTTCATTCTTGAGCCATTCCTGGAAGTTATAGCAAAAACTCTTTCCTTTATCGGTTGTCTTGGAAGCATATAGCAGTTGCAGCTCTTCAAGATATAAAACAAGTTTTGTATTTCTTCTTTCAAAACATGCATGATTTGTTCAATTTACATGTATAGGATTTTTATAAGGAATTTTTAAAATTGCTATATTCATTTGTAATCACTTTGTGTATTCTAAGCCAGCAATCGATTATCTCTGTTCTATATAATTGATTTCATTTCTTTCTAACAGAAAACTTGAGTGTTGTAAAGAAGTAATTTAAATCATGTAAAATACATTCTGTGACATTGAAATTTTTCCTTTCTGAAGTATTATTGATATCATCTGTAACTTGGCACAAACATAGGTTGCCAGGAATGAAAACCAGTTCTTGAATTTTACTTGTGGCTCAAACTCAAGTCCCTTTGATCAGTAGTAGCCAAGAAGTGAATTTACAGATTAAAGTGTGTCTTGTGTACAGTATCCTACCCATCATCAGTAGGATCTATCTTCTTCCTTAGGTAATTTTGTTATCATTACACAAACTAATAAAAGTGTTGGAGATTATCCTATGAAACAACTTGCCATACATCTTCTGTTTAGTCCCTTAACCCTTTGAAGCACGAATTTCGATTTTATTTCCGATTTTAATGACATTTGGTATGGGCCGTCTTTATGTGTAGAAAAATGATGGAGTATACTTCCTTTTTGCAAAAAAATATTTATTTTAACTTTTGTACTAATACCCATGTAGGAAGTGTGGTTTCGCTGTAAAACCAGTCTGCGTATAGAAATAAAAATTTAAGTAAGTGGTTTCTGTGTGGAACCACTATGCTTCAAAGAGTTAAGGAAGCAAAAATGATTAAAGATATGTTCAGTTAATGTCCCATCATGCTCTACTGATGACAAAAAAGGGAATTTGACAATGGAATACTGTCTATTCTTTTTTTAATGCTGCTCATTCCAATATATTCCATATAATTCCGTATTTAAAATTGGCACCCAGCATACAAAGAATGGTATTGCAACTAACATGACCATGCACTGACTTACAGGAAGTCGAACTGCAATAAACGTCAAAGGTGAATGACTGTCTTAGCTAATGCAGTTCACACTGTCACTCATGCTGTTCTACTTGTATGATCTTGAAAATGAATCTGTTCTATGACCACAATATCTCCATATAAGAATCTGTCAACCATTGACACCCAGAAAGTGGAACTTGTTGCAATTGCAAAATGATTGCGCGATTGTTTCGGAATTTAAAAACAATGTGATTTGACGTTTTAGAACCTATATCCTATCACAATTAGTGGCAACATTTGTTAGCTGAGTGGTAAAACAACAGATGGCGTGAATGCAGCCAAATCTCTGTCGGTTGCCTGTGCATCTGGAGTGTGTGTGTGGTCTTGGCATTCCAAAAACTTTTTAATGCTGATTTATACCCTACATATTTCCTTCTTCTCCATCACAGATTGAAAAGAATGGAAAATTGACTACCAATAAGTTTTATTTCATTATTTATATTCATGACTTTATATATAGATTGCTTCCCGATTTAACTGAGAATACAGATAGTTGAATTTATCAACATTTCTAGTAATTTTAACTTGTACAGTGCCTACCAAATTATTATGAACATCTAATATTTTTGAACCTCCACTAGCAGAGATGATAGCCTGTACTTAATGTGGCATGCTTTCCACATGCTTTTGAAATACAGCAGGAGGAATTTCGATCAATTCTTCCTGCAAAATGGCTTGAACATCTCAGAGTGAAAAGGGCAGAGGTCTATACATTCAAATAGCGCTTTCTAAAATGTCCCTTATGTTTTCGATTGGATTAAGATCAGGCGATTGTGCAAGCCAAGAAAGGTGATAGTCTATTTCATGTTCCTTAAACCACTCTGTGAGGATGAGCCAGTGCACTTACCATCTTGGAATTTTCTGATCTCCATTGGGATAAAAATGATGCATCATCGGCAGCACCAGATTTCAAGAAGATTAAATTACACCTGGGAAATGCTGAGCCCTGCATAGAAAACAGAGGGCCCAAACTGTGCCAAGAAAAATGCTTCCCATTGCTTCATGGTGTTACTACTCCAGCCATCTGTTGACAGCAGTATATAATGTGATTCTGGGTCTATGTCTGATAAATAGAAATAAATATACCCTCAAGCAGCTGCTAGCCATAGAGGTCTGACGAGCCTGCCAGTTTATACGCCACAGTTGATGAAGTCTGTGAGGAAGGCGAGACATCAGCAGAAATACAACACAAACATTCATGCTCTTTACCTTTGGCTCAAACTCAACTCCCTTTGATTAGTAGTAGCCAAGCGTGTTAACCACTCGTCCATGGGACGGCTCAAATGTCTGATATATATGTTAAAATATTCCCTATTGCAGAGGTTCTCAAACTGTGGGTTGCGAGCAGCTTGAAAAGGGGTTGCAAAGCTCTAAAGAATAGAATGAAACCATTGCATTTAATTACATAAGTCCTATATTGTATACGGAAGTGAGAAAAGGCACATAAATTTAGCTACAATTCTGGCATATTGAAAAGTTTGAAAGCCTCTGCTGTCTAGTCTATTACTCTGTATTCATTCTTTTATTTCATAATGTATATCAATCCCATAAAACTGAATTTAGCATTCTTATTTCTTGTCCTGTTCTTGCCCTTCACCTCCGGCATGGATTAGGGCTGACAACCCAAACTTGGCGAAGAGTCACTAGAAAACTATATTCTTAAAACTACTGGAAAAATTCTCTACTTAAAAACGAAAAAAACAAATCTAATGAGTTGGATTTCTTTTTAAAAATGAAGAAAATACCTTGATTAAAAAGCAAAAATATACATTTAAAATGAGTACTCTATATTAGCTTTAATCATGGGGGAGTCAGGTAAATTTATATATTAAGTGAACTTTGTGTCATAAAGGTTAAAAATCCCTGTTTTAAATCTCCATGGAATTCCATTTCATCTGAAAGACATTGTCTTGATATAAGTATTTTACTGTCGTTATTTTCATTCCTACCTAGCACTCCGTAGTTCTTCAGAAGTGCATAGTTTTTAAATTGTACAAAATTCTCGAATTTGTAAAACAGTTTGTTGTTTAATTTTAAACACAAATTTAATCAACTTCAATCCCTAGTTATTTCAATCTTAATTCTGTAACATTTTAAATCGAGTTAACAATGGGGTGACCAGATTTTGATTGGTAAAAACCGGGAAATTTCAGTAAATGATGCGTTTTCAGGCATTCGAAAAACTAAGTTTGAAAATAAACTTTATGACAGAAGTTTGATTTATTTATTCCTTATTTATGAATGAAAAAATAACGGAAATTTTTAACCGGGCAAATATTAATAAGGACGGGTAGTCGGGAGAGCATCTTAAATCCGGGAAATATCAGATTCTAGCTAACAGAAATAGGACTATTATAAATAACCAATTATCAGAAATTTGGATTTCAATAAATTTAATACTATATATATTTATTCGTAGCAGAAAAACTTAGCTTAAGAGCTAAACCAATTGTTCTGATCACAGTTTAATATGCTTGTAGTAAACGTTTTTATATATACTTGTACTTAAGACCAAGAGAATGCTTTGGTGTACAAATTGTAAATCGTGAAGATCCAATACTGGTAGAGATAAATTCTGAAAGCCATTATAAAACTACCACAATTCCGTCTAGGTTCTGGTACAGAAACTGCTTATCGCAATAATCATTGTTTTGGTTAGGATCACAAATATTGTTTATATTGAGAAATTATAAAGCAGATGTTATTGAAAGAAAAAGATATTTGATGTAATAAGCTGCTTGATGGTTATTGTACAAATGTTCGTATACACGTAATTAAACATATTTTTGTTAATATTTCTCTTTGCACAAGTATGTAGTTTGCAAAATGCATAAACTGTGAAACTGTTCACATATGGACTTCCCACTCTAGAAAATAAATTGAATATCGATAACCTAAGTACAATGTTAGATTTTGTCCTCTTAAATTTTGAAATGATTATAATCAAAGGTCTTTCGTAGAGAAGGTAAAATGGAAAACGAACCGAAATCCCTTTCTTTGGGGAAAAAAAAAATTCAATGTATCTATATAAAAATGATGGCAATCTAAGGACAAACCACATGTACAATAAAAAGTGACATTAATTTGTTTTTATCTAAACTATGCTTAATATATTAGATGTTTTCACAAGTGCAGTGGTCAAAATGTAATTACGAAGCAATTCGGAGATTGCTTTCTGATCAAAAAAAATTATCTCTAATCAAACGTTTGCAATCACCTTAGTAACATTTATATATATAAAAATAAATAAAAAATACCCCCCTCAAGCAGCTGCTTGCCACAGAGGTCTGACAGGAGCCTGTGAGTTCATATGCCATAGTCTGTGAGGATGGCAGGACCTCAGCAGAAAAACAACACAAACATCCATGCCTTACCCGGGCTCGAACCCAAATCCCATTAGATCAACAGCCAAACGCGCGAACCACTCGGCCACGGGACGGCAACATTTATATATACTAGCTTTTAATCAAAATCATTTTGAAACATTGTCAGGTTATCATATGGCACGTGGCCGCAATTTGTTATTTAAACTTCTACGAGATGGCGCCACACAGCTTGTTTTGTAACAAATATGTACAAACAATCCTGATTTAAGTAAGGGTTCGGTTCCGCAAAACCATACGAAAGTTGAAATTTTATGTATGTCGGAAATACTTTGCTGTTACTATACAGACAATAAAGGTATGTATTGGCCTACCTTAATTCTTAGTAGCTTATTAAAAATATTGATGTATAAAACAGATTGTATTTTAAAATTTCGGAAATAACTTAAAAATTATTTAATAAATACCAGGGCCAGATCTGGGTGTGGAGGGGGGAGGGCATTTTACTTCATAAACTTTATATTTTTATATTAATAATTATTGCAATGACTGTTTATTATCTGATATATGTAGAGTGGCTTAGCTTCAAGGGAGACTATATTAGACTAACCACCCTCCCCCAAAGTAAAGTTAATCAGGTTTTAGTTGATAAGATTTTTTAAAAACAACAGATTAGAAGTCAATGTCAAAAAAAAGGTCCGTCAGCCATAGCAAATTATATTTATATTATTTCGTTTAAAATTTCATTATTAGCACTATAATGTTAACTATTTTGCGAGCGGTTAATAAAATAGCGGTTGCCGTAGATGAGGCAGCCGAGACCTATTAAACAGCTCAGGGGCGATCCTAGGCACCATATTTTGGGAGGGGCAGTGAGCAACTGAGAAGCAGTCAAAGTGAGCACTAGTTCTCCGGTTTTTAATTCTTGGGGGTAAAGACGATCGTCCCCCCCCCCTCCGTATCGCTCCTGAAATGACTACAAAAATGTATACATCCAATCTTTTGTGCATCACAGTAATTCGGCACAATGGAATAGCCAACTATTGTATGCACAATATACATTGTCCTACTAAAATATTAAGAGAATACCATGTTATGTCGAAGGGTATCTAACTTCCAAACTCTTCTAAAATGTATCATGAAAAAATGTGACTAAAGATATAAAAAGGTCGTAATCAAATTTGGTGAACTCTAGATTTTTGGTATTCGTTTAGTATTTAATAAGTTATGGACGAGGGATTGTTTTATAAAAAAACTTTCATAATTGTATAATATTGGAATAATGTAAAGTTTTCAATTGTTTTATTTTAATAAATAGTTTGGATGATTTCTGAGGTAAATTATTTTTTATTTACCTTTGGTGAAATATGGCCTTAGCTGCACCATAAAACCCCAAACAACCAAGCCAAATCAATCTGAAGTAAATTTTTATGATGCATTACTGTTGTGGGTTGGGTTGTTTTACCTCTGAGCGGCACTTTTTTGCACACCATGGACTAAGTTGCCAGGTCACAAGGACCCTGAAAGGCTCAGAGAAGGTTGGGGGAGGGGACCCACTGGAACAGCTGTTGGGAGACATGGTAGCCTCCCGTCAAGGCCATCCAGCGTGTTCTTTAACGTTCACATTGTATGGCTCTCCCGCACACGGGGCCACGAGCTTAACATCCCATCCGACGGACGGCGGCCTATCCAAGCCCATCGGTGTCCCCTACTGACCGTGGGCAGGGCGGGAAATTTTGCGGAGATAAATCTCAACGCTGACCCAGCTGGGACTCGAACCTGGGAACTACAGATTACGAGCCTGGCGCGCTACCGACTGAGCCACGCCCGCCCCTCATTACTGTTGTGAAGTATTCCAGCTTTAATACTGAACAAATATGGTTGAAAATCGATATTTAAATAGATTTGATTATGGTCTTTATCTTCAGTCGCATTTTGCCATTCTATGCATATTTTAGCAGTTATAGAGCTTGGAAGTTAGATTCCCGTTGATATAACATGAAAATTCTCTTATTTTGGTAGGGTTGGGTTATTTTACCTCTGAAAGGCACTTTTTTTGCACACAATGGGTTAAATGACCAGGTCACAAGTAACCCCGAAGGCTCAGAGAAGGTTGTGCGAGGGGACCCACTGGAACATTGTTGGGAGACATGGTAATCTCCCGTCAAGGCCACGATGTAACGTCCCATCCGATAGCGGCCTTTTCGGCGGTGTCAATCGACTCGTGCATGGTTTGAACCTAGTGGCCCCTAACGGTTAAGAGACATTGTCACAAGTGGTGAAATGTGATTTTATTACTGTACAACTACCAGAAAGATCGACAACTATGATTGTAGAAGATGAAGCACGTCTTCAAATCAGACAAGACTGTCGCTCAAAAATGACGAAAATGAGATAAAAAATGTTAGCCTCAATGTGTGAAATTCTTATGAAAATATTTAAATAAAAATTTTCCTCTGACTTTAGATAACAGAAAACTATGACTGAAACAATTGGTTTTGCTGAGAAATTAAAATTATACTCAAAAATGGAGTTGACAATAATCGTGCTGATAGTAACAAAATGAAATCAGATGCTGAAACAACTACATTTAGAAAAAACATTACCTACTTTAAATGTACAATTATAATTCTACAGTTAGCACTTCATGATGCAATATCTCCATTCCATTAATAAAATAATACCTAGATGCATGCAGAAATATTTAAAAAATCACGTGCGCAAAATAAATTAGTGATTGTTAAAGTTAGGTTAAAGAAGCTAATTGACTTATTCAAAAGGTTGAATTCAACGTGAGATTTACGTAATCGACATTTTAAAAAACAATTGTTGAATTCTGATTTATCTTTTAAATGACGCTACATGGTATATTTGCAGAGTTTATAGATATTTTTAAACCAGTCAAAGAAACCGCCGAATTTACGAGATGAACGAAAAACGTGAAACTTTATGGATACTGGCTTCTACCTAAATTAGATGTGAATGGAAACAATAAAGAACTTGGCGAAAAATTTATATTGAAACGTTATTAAAGGAATAAAAGTTTTTAAATAATGTTTTATTTGCTGCAATTTACTTAGATCGAGTGAACTTTAGACAAAAATAAACAAGAGGGCCAAAAAGCGAATTAATTTGGTTGCGTTGTTTTAACTGAACGACTTTTTTTTTCTTCTGCACACTATGGGCTAAATGGGTAGGTCACATGGGCTCAGAGTGTCATATTCCAGTGCCATGCAATTTCTGTTATACTCATTCGAGAGAAATTCTATTGTAGCTTGATGCATTGCTGTTAGATATTCGTTTCCTCTGACACCATTAACCACGTGTACTACTTCGTCTACACATTTTCAATATTGGTAGTGTCATTCTCGATACTTGTTTGATATTAACCCGTCATCGAAATGATATTACCACAGAATTCTATATATACTAGAGGTAGAACTCGTGTATGTCTACTCCACTGGACAACTGAAGTATACTGGTATTATGAACAAGAAAATATCAAAAAGGAAATAAGCTTAATGGACAAGTTTATACATAGAGTTAGCTTAAAATCAATAATCGAAAGCAAAATTTCAACAACGATAAAAAGAAATGATATGAGGCAAGCATGGTAATTAATCCATCAAGCACTAAAGGATAAAGAAGTCGGATCTATTGACGAAATTATCATTAAGGATATGTCAAAAATTTACTTCTTACCAAATCGCAAATAAATTTAACAATGAATAGAACTCGCTGATTTTGCATATGAGAAAACCAAGAGCCTGATGTTTAATTTGGGACAAGCAGTAACAATATATATAAATTAAAACTCGATAAATATATATATACCACGTGAAAATAAATTTTGAATGTCACTAAAGCTTTAAATGATAACAAATCCTCTGGATATAACAATATACACATATTTATATTACATTTATTTATGGTGGACAAAGTTAAATTTCAAACATAAAAGTTGATATATCAACATAACGACTGGGTAGAATTTAATGAATTTCGGTACGAGGTACCTCAGACTATGACAAAGTCATATACCAAAAGAAATACCATATGAACAGTATTTGTATAGGTACATACAAAACGCCACACATATAAGGCACGCTGTTAAAGAGAGCAGATATGGTGCTCATGGGCGGGGGTGGCTCAGTCGGTAGCGCGCCAGGCTCGTAATCTGTAGTTCCCAGGTTCGAGTCCCAGCTGGGTCAGCGTTGAGATTTATCTCCGCAAAATTTCCCGCCCTGCCCACGGTCAGTAGGAGACACCGACGGGCTTGGAAATGCCGCCGTCCGTCGGATGGGACGTTAAGCTCGTGGCCCCGTGTGCGGGAGAGCCATACCCTGTGCACGTTAAAGAACACGCTGGATGGCCTTGACGGGAGGCTACCATCTGTCTCCCAACATCTGTTCCAGTGGGTCCCCTCCCCCAACCTTCTCTGAGCCTTCGGGGTCCTTGTGGCCTTGCCATTTAGCCCATGGTGTGCAAAAAAGTGCCGCTCAGAGGTAAAACAATCCAATCCAATGGTGCTCATCATTTCGTCCCTCGCATGCTCCGCAGCCAATCAGCTTGCAAGAAGTGTTGGAGAACATGCAGGCGAACACCCCGAGGCACTTATAGGATTTGGAGAGGGTGGATAGCCATTGGTAGGATGTTGGCAGGACAGACCCAAACTGGTAGTCAGAGTAACCAGATAATAATGTCTCTGAGATGGTCATCTCAAGGCTATGGCAACAATATCAGGATTGCATCTTGATAACCAGTTCCAATCCTGCCAAGGATCGCAACACTCCAAGTGGACGATATCTGGCCTTAACAGCAAAAAGGCTTGGGGTGATAACAGCCAGACAAATTGCTGTCGAGCTCGCCTGTGCGTCAAGCATGATTATTCAAGGAGAATGGTTAAGGCAAGAGAGGGGTCTGTATGCTAAGAAACCGATGGATTGCTGCCCCCTCATAGGACTTGTTGCAGGCAGCATCACACCTTGACCAGAAAGCTCATAGGACTTGGTACAAGCAGCATCATACCTTGACCAGAAAGCTCATAGGACTTGGTGCAGATAGCATCACACCTTGAGCAGACAGCTAATAGGATTTGGTGCAGGCTTCATCACATCTTGACCACACAGCAGTGGGTGATTGTGTTCTTCATGGATGAGTCGCGTTTCAGTCTGACTATAAATTTCAGACATGTGCTTATCTGGAGAGAATGCAGAACATGCGACCTTCCCCACAATATCTGGGAACAAGACCACTTTAGAGAAGGAGGTCTGATGTGGAGAGGTATAATGCTGTATGGCCATACACTACATGTGTTTGAGTGTGGCACCGTGTAAGTTCACAGGTTCATAGAGGAGATCCTTGAGCCCTATGTAAAGCTTTTCAGAAGTGCTGTTGCTCTGAGGTCATTTTTATGGACAATAATGCTCGTCCTCGTAGGGTTTGGCTGGTTGACAATTACCTTGAGAGAGGATAGCCACAAGATGGAGTGGACAACCAGGTCTGCAGATCTTAATCCTATTGAGCTGTCTGTAACTCTCTGTGAGGGGTGGGGGTGGCTCAGTCAGTAGCGCGCCAGGCTCGTAATCTGTAGTTCCCAGGTTCGAGTCCCAGCTGGGTCAGCGTTGAGATTTATCTCCGCAAAATTCCCCGCCTCGCCCACGGTCAGTAGGGGAAACGATGGGCTTGGAAAGGCCACCGTCCATTGGATGGGACATTAAACCGTGGCCCCGTGTGTGGGAGAGCCATACCCTGTGCACGTTAAAGAACACGCTGGATGGCCTTGACGGGAGGCTTCCATCTGTCTCCCAACAGCTGTTCCAGTGGGTCCCCTCCCCCAACGTTCTCTGAGCCTTCGGGGTCCATGTGACCTGGCCATTTAGCCCATGGTGTGCAAAAAAGTGCCGCTCAGAGGTAAAACAACCCAACCCAACTCTCTGCGAAGATACATTGGTACTCTTCAGCATCCTCTGAGAAGCCTCATCGCTGCGATCAGTGTTAATGGAACAATGCTTTTTTGCCATCCAATCTACTTCGTCAACTTGTCATCGGCATTCATCATCGTTCATCAACAAGATCGTTCCAACAAAAGGTGCAAGATCATTCTGCAAAATGCATAGAGGTCAGGGCGATCATATTCCCAATTAATCATTGGAACATATTTTTTTAACGCATGAGCATTCCTATACATCTGATGTGTGCATATGTTTTTTGTCATGATCTGATGTACCTCTCGAATGAATTTCATAAAAACCTCTTAAGTCATTATGTTGATATTAACTTTTATGTTTGTAACTTTTGTCCATCAGTGTGCGTACGAGGGGTGTTCAAAAAAGTTCTGTGACACGCATCTGCAGAACAAAAACCATCGCACTTAAGTCAATAAAATTTTTACTGTCCTTAAAAGTACTGTATTCCAGCATCTATGCAAAGTTGCAGACGTCTATGCCAATTCTGGAACGCTTGATGATACCTTTTGAGGAATACTCTGCAACTCTGAATGAACGCATTTTGCAAGGTAGGAATTCGGAGATGAGAAGCCTTTTCCAAGGCTTCCCAGCAAGTTCCTTTTTAAATTATGAAAATAACCAAAAATCGCATGGTGCAAGATCTGGCGAATATGCAGGATGGGATGGTTGTTTGATTTTTTCCTGCTGCAGATAGACCGTAACTTGCAGGGTGTTTTGCGCACTGGCATTCACATGAAGAAGGAGGAGGAGAAGGAGGTTTTGCGCACTGGCATTGACATGAAGGAGGAGAAGTAGGTTTTGCGCACTGGCATTGACATGAAGGAGGAGAAGGAGGTTTTGCTCACTGGCATTGACATGAAGAGGAGGAGGAGAAGGAGGTTTTGCGCACTGGGTGTTTTGCGCACTGGTATTGACATGAAGAAGGAGGAGGAGAAGGAGGTTTTGCGCACTGGCATTGACATGAAGGAGGAGGAGGTTTTGCGCACTGGTATTGACATGAAGAAGGAGGAGGAGAAGGAGGTTTTGCACACTGGCATTGACATGAAGAAGGAGGAGGAGAAGGAGGTTTTGGACACTGTGTGTTTTGCACACTGGCATTGACATGAAGAAGGAGGAGGAGAAGGAGGTTTTGCGCACTGGCTTTGACATGAAGAAGGAGGAGGAGAAGGAGGTTTTGCGCACTGGCATTGACATGAAGAAGGAGGAGAAGGAGGTTTTGCGCACTGGCATTGACATGAAGAAGGAGGAGGAGAAGGAGGTTTTGCGCACTGGCATTGACATGAAGAAGGAGGAGGAGAAGGAGGTTTTGCGCACTGGCATTGACATGAAGAAGGAGGAGGAGAAGGAGGTTTTGCGCACTGGCATTGACATGAAGAAGGAGGAGGAGAAGGAGGTTTTGCGCACTGGCATTGACTTGAAGAAGGAGAGCTCTTGACATTGTCATCCATTCCTATACATGTCTTTTATTAGATGCTGCTCCATCTCCTTAACCATTTTTGGAAAAACAATGTTGGTGTCATCAACAAGAACGTTCCAATAGAAGGTGCAAGATCATTCTGCAGCATGCATGGAGGTCAGGGACGATCATACTCCTTTTTTTATATATATAAATATATATACACTGGAACACCTTTTTTTGACTCATGAGCATTATTTCTAGTCATCCACTCCTATGCAGTTGATGTTTAGTATTGGCCATTTAGAATAGTTTTTTCAGGTAAGGTGTCCACGGCTACCACTCCTTCCGAATTGAAAAAAATTGTGAATATCCTCTTCCTTGAAGGAAAGTCTTGTTGAAGGATTTGGGGATGTGGATCATCTTCTGCAACCCAAACATAGTGGTCGATTTTTCTGGGAGTTTTATAGTAATACAACCATGTCTATTAACCGTTTGGGGCCACCTAAGTTCAAACTTTGCCAGCATCTCCTTGCACGAATTGATTCTTGCCCTTATTTACTGTTCTGTCAGTTTGCGGGTTCCCATTTAGTACAGATCTTTCGGAACTTTAAATGTTGAGGATAATTGTTTCCACACTGCCAATAGATACACTGACATCCAAACTTATTATCTGAACGGTAATTTGTGGGTTTTTCTTAATGAGTTCATAAACAGCAGCGATAGTTCTCTTGTTCAAAGTCTCCTTCGATCTTTCTGCACAAGGGAGGTCATCAAACTCTTTCATCTTCTTCTGAATTTGTGCATCCTTCCAGTACCAGCGCCATATGAACAGGCATGATCCCAATATACAGTGCTCACAAAAATTAGGGGATATTTCAAAATGAATATGAAGCAATCAAAAAAAGAAGCATTTGATTTTTTTATTAAACATCAGAAAAGCAAACGTCAAGTCAAAGAAAGTTGTTCGATTATGCAAATGAGATGCAAACTCAATTGTCGTGATTGAGTAGCAAGTGACATATTGGTGGGGGGTGAACAGAAGCATGTCAAACTGGACGAGAGTGCCACACACATTGACTGTTCAGTAGGGTGAATGGTCACTCAAGACTGCCAAAACACACTGACAGCAATGGGGGCATGTACAGGATCAAAATGTCCAGCAGTTCTTGTGGGATCCTCTGCCACTCTTGCTCCAGGGCAACTTCCAGCTCAAAAAGTGTTGTGGAAGGCATTGGACGGTTTGCCAGACGTCTTCCCAGTGCATCCCAAGCATGTTCAATGGGATTCAGGTCTGGAGAACGTGAAGGCCAGTCCATGCGTTCGATTCCTGCCTCCTGAAGCATGTTGTTGACGAGATGCGCATGGTGGGGCCTTGCAATATCGTCCATGAAAAGAAAGTTGTTTCCAACTGCTCCAGCATTGGGCACCACTATAGGGTGCAGGACCTCATCTCAATATCTGACAGCAGTCAACAATCCGTTTCTGATGACGTGGAGGTCGGTACGACCACCAATGCTGATGCCAGCCCACACCATGATTCTACCACCACCGAAGGAGTCCCTTTCTCGCACGAAACGTGTATTCTCCCGTGTTCCTCGTTCATACCAGATCAGGACACAATGATTGTCAGGCTGCAGACTGAACCGTGACTCATCAGAGAAGAGGATAGTTGACCACTCATCATGGGTCCAATGACGATGCTCATCAGCCCACTTTCTACGGGTTCTATGGTGTTCAGCAGATAACGGAATGCATACCATTGGTCGCCAGGCATGCAGTCCAACACGATGGAGCCGATTTCGTATGGTCTGGGTGCATATCCGTCGTCCAGTGGCAGCAAGGAACTGTCTCCGCAGCTCTGTTGCATTGCTGCGCCTGTTCCTTCTTGCCAATAAGGTCAAGTAGCGGTCATCTCTTGCTGTTGTGGCAGATGGGCGACCCTGCCCTCGTCTTCTTCGTACTCTGCCAGTCTCTTGAAAGCGATTCCACAGTCTGCTAATCACTGTCTGCTAATTTCGCAATTGTATGAATAGGGCCCCCCAAAAAGGGGGCCCTATTCATACAACTGTGAAATGACCACTAGGGCTCAGATTTTTAGAAACAGAAAGTATCCGAACACTATGGTTGATTACAGAATTCAGAAAAAATATATAGCAACGATTCAGTAAACGAATTCAGTAATCAACCATAGTGTAATTCTGTAATCAACCATAGTGTTCACTATGGTTGATTACTGAATTCAGAAAAAATATATGGCAACGATTTTTTTAGAAATTAGAGATCTGGCAACCTTCGTGTCATATATTTTTTCTGAATTCTGTAATCAACCATAGTGTTCGGATATTTTTTTGAGCG
Organism: Ryuthela nishihirai; assembly: GCA_038380435.1. NCBI lineage: Eukaryota > Metazoa > Arthropoda > Arachnida > Araneae > Heptathelidae > Ryuthela > Ryuthela nishihirai. The sequence goes on from JAWZYU010000027.1 coordinate 47,163,284, forward strand.
ACTGTACGATTCTCCCACATGCAAGGCCATAACTTTACGTCCCATCCAACTTTCTATGCCCTTAGTGTCCTGTACTGACTGAGGGCAAGACGGGGAGTTTTGCAGAGATAAATCTCAATGCTGACCAAGGTGGGGCTCGAACCTCTACCCAGAATAAGTGATTGGAATCAAATGTAAATCACAGACAGGTGGACAAATGAGTAAAATCTGAAAATCAGACTGAGCAAAATCTCAAATCCATTTTACATAGAAACGGGTGAAATGGTGGTAGTTAGTGCCTTGTAAATCCCGCATGGTTTGTGATACATGCAATTCAAAGACAATCTCAAAATCGAAGCTACATAAGTTTTCCGAATTCAAGAAATACTTTTATGGAAAAAATGAGCTTCTCTGATGATTTGGATTTGAACCCACACCTCCGAATTACATTCGTGGTGCTCTATCCACTAAATTATCACCAGCTCCGTCATTTCATCCACTAATATGTAGAAAGACTTGGTACAGGCAGCATCACACCTGGACCGAAAAGCAGTGGGCGCACTCATTATGGATAAATCTTTTTTCAGTCTACGGATTCTAGATGTGTGCTCATTTGTAGAGAACTTGAATGCAAAAACCATCCCCACACGTTCTAGGAATGAGACCATTATGGAGGAGGAGGTCTTCTAGTGTGGGGAAGCATATTTGCTCTGGGGCGGGGGTGGCTCAGTCGGTAGCGCGCCAGGCTTGTAATCTGTAGTTCCCAGGTTCGAGTCCCAGCTGGGTCAATGTTGAGATTTATCTCCGCAAAATTCCCCGCCCTGCCCACGGTCAGTAGGGGACACCGATGGGCTTGGAAAGGCCGCCGTCCGTCGGATGGGACGTTAAACCGTGGCCCCGTGTGCGGGAGAGCCATACCCTGTGCACATTAAAGAACAACTGGATGGCCTTGACGGGAGGCTACCATCTGTCTCCCAACAGCTGTTCCAGTGGGTCCCCTCCCTCAACCTTCTCTGAGCCTTCGGGGTCCATGTGACCTGGCCATTTAGCCCATGGTGTGCAAAAAAGTGCCACTCAGAGGTAAAACAACCAACCAACCATATTTGCTCTAGTGGCTTTTTGTTAAAATTTAGCGGATAAATGATGGAACTGGTGATATCTTAGTGGATAGAACACCTGGCATTAACTGGGAGGTGTGGGTTTGAATCCCACTCACCAGAGAATCTCATTTTTTCCGTAAAAAATTATATGTCAACAACAATCTGTGTTTTTATTATTGAATGATTCCAGCAGAAAAGAAAGTTATCATAAGAATTTATAATGTTCAAAAGAATTAACATTTTTTTTCTGTGAGGAATACCTTACTTAAATACCTGATTCTTCCTTTTCAGAGCATGCTGCAATCTTCGATGCACAGCGTGTGATTTCAAGGTTTCAATTTTTACTGATTTTGTATGGGATAAAACAACAGACTATTTATTCCTGAGGAACAACATGCCTCTGTTTGAAAAAGTTAGAGGGAAGCTGCAAAATAAAAAAGGTAAACTGAACTTCCTAAAACGAAAATTATTTTTTAATGGAGTTGCGGTTGGGTTGTTTTACCTCTGAGCCGCACTTTTTTGCACACCATGGGCTAAATGGCCAGGTCACATGGACCCCGAAGGCTCAGAGAAGGTTGGGGGAGGGGACCCACTGGACAGCTGTTGGGAGACAGATGGTAGCCTCCGTCAAGGCCATCCAGCGTGTTCTTTAACGTGCACAAGGTATGGCTCTCCCGCACACGGGGCTACGGCTTAACGTCCCATCCGATGGACGGCGGCCTTTCCAAGCCCATCGGTGTCCCCTACTGACCCTGGACAGGGCGGGGAATTTTGCGGAGATAAAACTCAACGCTGACCCAGCTGGGACTCGAACCTGGGAACTACAGATTACGAGCCTGGCGTGCTACCAACTGAGCCACCCCCGCCCCCAGGGTTGCGGTATGGAGCAATATATTATTATTATAACTATCTATAATAATTAGGATATATAAAAATAAAAAATAAATAAAATAAATACCCCCTCAAGCAGCTGCTTGCCACAGAGGTCTGACAGGAGCCTGTCAGTTTATATGCCAAAGTAGACGGTCTGAGATTATGGCAGGACCTCAGTTATATAGCAGAAGAAACGACACGCACATCCATGCCTTACCCGGGGCTCGAACCCAGGTCCCTTAGATCAGAAACCAAGCGTGCTAACTACTCGGCCACGGGACGGCTAGGATATATAACAGACTATTATTTATCCTACATAGTTATGGTGATTGAACACCAAATACGTGCCTCGTTTTAGAAGAAGAGACCTTTTTCACTTAGGTAGTAGGAAGTAACATCTGTGTGAAAGATTTGCTTCTAATGTGTAGAAAGCAAAAGCAAATATGAAATGCTCGACCGAAACACTACGACATTGGCCAAACGATTGCAAATGTCTTTTATCTATTTAACCGAGGGTGAGGTTGATTCAGTCGGTATTGCACCAGGCTTGTAACCCCTACCCTGCTCTACGTGAGAAAGGAGACAACGATAAGCTTAAAAAGAACACCGTCCCTTGGATGGAATGGAAAGAGGTGGATCTGGGTGCAGTAGAACTATTTCCTGTGTACGTTAAAGAAAATATTGGATGGCCTTAATGGAAGACTTCAACCTGTCTCCTAACAGCTTTCCAATGGGTTCTCCTCTCCTAACTTTCTCTGAGCCTTTAGTGTCCTTGTGACTTGGCCATTTAGCCCATTGTGTGCAAAAAAGAGCAGCTCAGAGTAAAAAACCCAATACCTATTTATAACATGGGGTGGAGGTTGCATCTTGTGCGCGTTATAAGAATATTCGGTATGGATTCGACTGAAGTGCTTCTAAAAGCTGTCCATTGGATCATTTTGCCCTATCCAGGGCTAAGTGCTTGGAAATAGTCTGCTGTAATAGTCCGCCCACACAATCCAACAAATCTAATATTCCCTTCAATTTACTGTGCACTTCTTCATGAGCTGGGTTGGCTCAGTCGGTAGCATTCAGTCAAAGGCATGGATTGGCTCAGTCGGTAGCATTCAGTCAAAGGCATGGGTTGGCTCAGTCGGTAGCATTCAGTCAAAGGCATGGGTTGGCTCAGTCGGTAGCATTCAGTCAAAGGCATGGGTTGGCTCAGTCGGTAGCATTCAGTCAAAGGCATGGGTTGGCTCAGTGGGTAGCATTCAGTCAAACGCATGGGTTGGCTCAGTCGGTAGCATTCAGTCAAAGGCATTGGTTGGCTCGGTCGGTAGCATTCAGTCAAACGCATGGGTTGGCTCAGTCGGTAGCATAGAGTCAAAGGCATGGGTTGGCTCAGTCGGTAGCATTGAGTCAAAGGCATGGGTTGGCTCAGTCGGTAGCATTCAGTCAAAGGCATGGGTTGGCTCAGTCGGTAGCATTGAGTCAAAGGCATGGGTTGGCTCAGTCGGTAGCATTGAGTCAAAGGCATGGGTTGGCTCAGTCGGTAGCATTCAGTCAAAGGCATGGGTTGGCTCAGTCCGTATCGGATCAAGCTCGTAATCTGTGATTCTCAGGTTCGAGTTTAATCTCCTCCCTGTCCTTGGTCAGAAAGGGGATACCGATCGTCTTGGAAAGGCCGCTGTCAATCAGATGGGACATTAACATTTTGCATGTTAAAGAACATGCTGGATGGCATTGACAGGAAGCTACTATCTGTCTCCTGCTTTCCAGTGGGTCCCTTTCTCCTAACCTTTTTGGGGTCCTTGTGCTTGGCCATTCGGCACATTGTGTGCAAAAAAGTGCCGCTCAGGGGATAAAACAACTGAACTTCGTAAGTTTTATAATTTTATTGTCAGATTTTGGCATAATACAATACAGCCAACTGCGGATTTAAAATGTCCTAGTGACCTGGATCAATTTCGTTTTCTGATATTCTCCTTCCCTTGTCTCTTGACTTGTCTTAAATGTCACAAACATTAATGTCACAAACATTGAACAAAAGCAGTTGGGCTCTTTCTTTTTGGAGAAATTTAGACATTTAGGAAGAAATTTTAATAATTTATATAATTATTATTTTCTGTTCAAATAACATTGTACCGCTTTTAAATTAAAATTACCAGAAAAGCTTTGTAAACAGATATTATGATTTTTGTCTTCCTTTCTAGGTTGGTGTGCATATGGATGCCAGTGTCAGTTCTCCTCTATCAAACACTTAACCGAAATCAAAAAGGCCGGCCACACCAGATGGGTTTGTGCTGGACACTAACCAGAAAAAGTTACGAATGGGTTTGTGCTGAACACTAAGGGATTTAAAGTAATGACGGTAACAAATTTATCAAAATGTAGATTAATTCTAGGTTGCAGAAATTCTAGGATCCTTGCTGCGTCTAGAAAATCTACTCTATTTTTTTGTCATTCTATTTTTTAGCTATTTAAAGCGCACACCTATAGTAATAACTAGAGTCATTATGAGTAAATGTAATTAACCCTTTCACGACTAAGGGAAACATTTTCCCCATTTTAAAATTGGTGATTGTCGTATTTAATTATAACCTTGTCTGCATTTTTTATACAGAATGTCAAAATAGAACGTATGCCTAACGCAATTACGTAAACGGGAACGTTTAGAAAAAAAAAAACAGAATTGTCAGGACGCATAATATATGTACTATGTGCAATGTCCATCTTTGCCTCACTACCAAAAGAAATTGCTTCGCAGAATATCATAATTAGCACATCATTTTGTATAGTAATTTTATTTCATAATTTTGTATTATTTTAGTTAACATTTTGTTCTAATAAACCAATAAATAAAAGACATTGCATAATAAGCCTAACTATAATTTGTGTTACCTTTATAGTCCATTGGGAAAAATATTTCCCATAAAATTCCAAAAAAACGACACATTGTTATGTATTTTTCTTATGATTTTTATTTATTTTACGTCTAAACAAACTAAAATAAACAGTTACATACTAATAATATTTACTCTTAGAAACCTTATGGTCCTGAAAGGGTTAACAAATTCATAGTAGTTTGCTGTTAAGCTAAATATTTAAGTAATTAGGTATGTATTTGTACAAACAATTGATATAAGGTAGAATTTTCTCAGATGGAGAAAACTGATTCTGGAAGTATATGTGCAAATAATTGTTTTCAGCTGTTTGCACCTAGGGCTACCATATTAGCGATGTGAAAAATCAAAACACTTTCATTTCTCGACTTGAAAAATAAAGACTCTAAGGAGTACCAAACACAAAAACATGAATAATTCCAAAACTCTTATGATAATTTATGCTTCAAATTTAGCGTGAAGTTATGATATGACGTAATAATGTAGAAACACTGGACAAATTCCGTGGGGCGGGGGTGGCTCAGTCGGTACCGCGCCAGGCTCGTAATCTGTAGTTCCCAGGTTCGAGTCCCAGCTGGGTCAGCGTTGAGATTTATCTCCGCAAAATTCCCCGCCCTGCCCACGGTCAGTATTGGACACCGATGGGCTTGGAAAGGCCGCCGTCCGTCGGATGGGACGTTAAGCCGTAACCCGTGTGTGGGAGAGCCATACCCTGTGCACGTTAAAGAACACGCTGGATGGCGTTGACGGGAGGCTACCATCTGTCTCCCAACAGCTGTTCCAGTGGGTCCCCTTCCCCAACCGTCTCTGAGCCTTCGGGGTCCATGTGACCTGGCCATTTAGCCCATGGTGTGCAAAAAAGTGCCGCTCAGAGGTAAAACAACCCAACCCAACCTGGACAAATTCCGATCTAAAATTAAATAGTCTTGCTAAGGAGTTCATGAGTAGGGACAAAGAAGTAAATTAAATGGCCATCAAAATACACTCTAATGTAGTGTGTGATCTCCGGCGGTAATTTAGAAATGATACTGAATCCTCAGATTAGGACTAGAGAACATGGAACACCTTGTATTAAACTTGCTGGAAGTCTGTTAAGTACTGATCGGAATTCTTATTTACACTTAAGGGTAAAGTTTATGAGAAGGGGGGGGGGGGGTAGTAGAATATTCCAATCCTTTTTCCTTACACAGTAGTTTTTAATGTTCTTCGTCTCGTACCACCTCTCTGATCTTTCTTTCCTGTGTGTGATTATTAACTTTTGGAACCCGAAAAAAATGTTAAATTCGTCTTAAGTACCTATTGTGAGGTTTAATTTTTATTCGTTTGCTTTCGAAGTATGAACGTTAATACTCGGAAAATATATTTGTCTAACATTAAAAACCATATTAACTATGCCCTCTCTGCATAAGGAAAACCATGAATTGGAAAACCATTTTTACAATTCTAATTGTGTATCGGCTGTTTTTTATGGCCTTTCTGAACTGACTGATTTCTATAATCGTATACCCAGATTCCTCTGAGCCTATACCTGCTAGAAGGTTTCTTTGACAACAACCTTTAAGTGTTTTTCACGTCTCAATTCATTTTGGATATTATTAATATTCAACTTCCTACTGAAAGACCTGTAGTCTTCCAACATATCTTGGTTGGATGCGGATGGTTTCTCCAGAATTTCTAGCAGAAAGCCAATTTATTTCCAATTCTGACTATAACAGGAGGAATTTTTTTCAGATTTTAAATTTATCAAAGGTTGTCATCCTGTTTTTCAAGATTCATACTTAATCTATTGCCTTCTTCATCCTCAAAGAGATGGGGGCGGGATGGCTCAGTCGGTAGTGCTCCAGGCTCATAATCTACAGTTCCCAAGTTCGAGTTCCAGCAGATCAGAGTTGAGATTTATCTCCGCAAAACTCCCTGCCCTGCCCACAGTCAGTAGAGGACACCGATGGGCTTGGAAAGGCCGACGTACGCTGGATAGGACATTAAGCCTTGTGTGCGGGAGAGCCATACCCGGTGTACGTTAAAGAACACGCTGGAGGGCCTTGATGGAGGCTTCCATGTCTCCCAACAGCTGTTCCAGTGTGTCTCCTCCCCAACCTTCTCTGAGCCTTCAGAGTTCTTGTGACCTGGCCATTTAGCTCATTGTGTCAAAAAAGTGCCATTCATGCTTACAAAAAGATAACAGAATCTGTTTTTAGTTGGTGAATCATTTCTATCTTCAGTTAGTGGGAGTGACCGTTTTGCAGCCTTGCTATCGCTTTCTAGTACAAAATCATCCTCATTAGTACTTATTGAGTCTTCATTAATTTGTTGGCTTCAGTGTAATATACATGAAGTGAAATTGGTACTTTAATAATTTGATCTAGAGTTCCTGAATATTAAATTTGGAGTCCTGGATTTGAAGGAGTCACCACACACAAAACATTATCCCAACTCATCTTATTATTAACGATCTTCTTCTTAAGAAGAATAATTCTTAAGAAAAGCAACGATGCGGTTATCTGGAAAATGAAGACATTTCTGGAAAAAGGAGAACATATGATAGCCCTGTTTGCACCAGTTTAAGAATGCGGATTCTGCATTTCTGTTTGGGGCGGGGGTGGCTCAGTCGATAGCGCACCAGGCTCGTAATCTGTAGTTCCCAGGTTCGAGTCCCAGCTGGGTCAGCGTTGAGATTTATCTCCGCAAAATTTCCCGCCCTGTCCACGGTCAGTAGGGGACACCGATGGGCTTGGAAAGGCCGCCGTCCGTCGGATGGGACATTAAGTCGTGGCCCCGTGTGCGGGAGAGCCATACCCTGTGCACGTTAAAGAACACGCTGGATGGCCTTGACGGGAGGCTACCATCTGTCTCCCAACAGCTGTTCCAGTGCGTCCCCTCCCCCAACCTTCTCTGAGCCCTCGGGGTCCATGTGACCTGGCCATTTAGCCCATGGTGTGCAAAAAAGTGCCGCTCAGAGGTAAAACAACCCAACGTTAAAGAACACGCTGGATGGCCTTGACGGGAGGCTACCATCTGTCTCCCAACAGCTGTTCCAGTGCGTCCCCTGCCCCAACCTTCTCTGAGCCTTCGGGGTCCATGTGACCTGGCCATTTAGCCCATGGTGTGCAAAAAAGTGCCGCTCAGAGGTAAAACAACCCAACCCAACGTTAAAGAACACGCTGGATGGTCTTGACGGGAGGCTACCATCTGTCTCCTAACAGCTGTTCCAGTGGGTCCCCTCCCCCAAACTTCTCTGAGACTTCGGGGTCTATGTGACCTGGCCATTTAGCCCATGGTGTGCAAAAAAGTGCCGCTCAGAGGTAAAACAACCCAACGTTAAAGAACACGCTGGATGGCCTTGACGGGAGGCTACCATCTGTCTCCCAACAGCTGTTCCAGTGGGTCCCCTGCCCCAACCTTCTCTGAGCCTTCGGGGTCCATGTGACCTGGCCATTTAGCCCATGGTGTGCAAAAAAGTGCCGCTCAGAGGTAAAACAACCCAACCCAACGTTAAAGAACACGCTGGATGGTCTTGACGGGAGGCTACCATCTGTCTCCCAACAGCTGTTCCAGTGGGTCCCCTCCCCCAACCTTCTCTGAGCCTTCGGGGTCTATGTGACCTGGCCATTTAGCCCATGGTGTGCAAAAAAGTGCCGCTCAGAGGTAAAACAACCCAACGTTAAAGAACACGCTGGATGGCCTTGACGGGAGGCTACCATCTGTCTCCCAACAGCTGTTCCAGTGGGTCCCCTCCCCCAACCTTCTCTGAGCCTTCGTGGTCTATGTGACCTGACCATTTAGCCCATGGTGTGCAAAAAAGTGCCGCTCAGAGGTAAAACAACCCAACGTTAAAGAACACGCTGGATGGCCTTGACGGGAGGCTACCATCTGTCTCCCAACAGCTGTTCCAGTGGGTCCCCTCCCCCAACCTTCTCTGAGCCTTCGTGGTCTATGTGACATGACCATTTAGCCCATGGTGTGCAAAAAAGTGCCGCTCAGAGGTAAAACAACCCAACGTTAAAGAACACGCTGGATGGCCTTGACGGGAGGCTATCATCTGTCTCCCAACAGCTGTTCCAGTGGGTCCCCTCCCCCAACCTTCTCTGAGCCTTCGTGGTCTATGTGACCTGACCATTTAGCCCATGGTGTGAAAAAAAGTGCCGCTCAGAGGTAAAACAACACAACGTTAAAGAACACGCTGGATGGCCTTGACGGGAGGCTACCATCTGTCTCCCAACAGCTGTTCCAGTGGGTCCCCTCCCCCAACCTTCTCTGAGCCTTCGGGGTCTATGTGACCTGGCCATTTAGCCCATGGTGTGGAAAAAAGTGCCGCTCAGAGGTAAAACAACCCAACGCAACCAATGAACATCAGAAATAGTTTTACCGTTTTCTATCGCAAACGTTTGTTTCCTATAAGCCTCGAAGTGACCAACAAAATCAATTTAAAAGATTTGTGCTATTAGTCAGAAATCGTGACGAGCAAGAGGAAACGGAGCCAAAGACGTATAAATAAATAAATACCCCCCTCAAGCAGCTGCTTGCCACAGAGGTCTGACAGGAGCCTGTCAGGTTATATGCCACAGTAGAAGATCTGAGAGGATGGCAGGACCTCAGCAGAAAAACAACACGAACATCCATGCTTTAATCCGGAAGCTCAGAATATTCTCTCTCTTTCCGCAAAATTCCCTGCCCTGCCCACGGTCAGTAGGGGACATCGATGGGCTTGGAAAGGCCGCCGTCCGTCGGATGGGACGTTAAGCCGTGGTCCCGTGTGTGGGAGAGCCATACCCTGTGCACGTTAAAGAACACGCTGGATGGCCTTGACGGGAGGCTACCATCTGTCTCCCAACAGCTGTTCCAGTGGGTCCCCTCCCCCAATCCTTCTCTGAGCCTTCGGGGTCCATGTGACCTGGCCATTTAGCCCATGGTGTGCAAAAAAGTGCCGCTCAGAGGTAAAACAACCCAACCCAACTCAGAATATTCTCATTAATTTCTGAAAAAGGCCATTGGTGTCACGTAAGAATTGTTCGAGATGTTAGGGATCAAATTTCGTCTTGTAATAAAACATTATTTTTGTATTTTTATCCCATAATATATCAGGAAGTAGACGAACCCAAATCTGTTCACAGCTGTTTAATTCTATCTTAAAGCGCGGTGCTATTCTTTCTTATTTATATGCAGGTTCTTTGTATCTATTGTTGTTTGTGTTATAGTTTGATGCTTTTTTTTTTATCTTTTATGTCTTTAGTTTTTAAATTTGGTCGTGGGTTTCGATTCTTTTAATTCTTTTTATTTTTGTTTGGCACATAATAGCCTTAGTTTCTGATCCGCCACGAATCTCAGCCAACCAGCCTAAAACGAAATCTTTATTTAAGACGGTTATTAAATTCTTTTTGGGTAAGGAAAAGTCAGAAAATTACAAAAAAAGTCTGAAAGAAAAAAAATGTGCCCCAGTTTTAGGAGAAAAAATTGAAACTTGTAACTTTCTCTATTTAATCATCCATTTCTTTCTTTTGCATACCTGCAAGAAATATCGTTTAAATGTTTTCTATTATGTACTTCAAATTGCGGATTTTTTTTTAATTTTGGGGGAAATAATGCGCCCTTTCATATTTCTATGCATAACCTACCATTCTCCTTTGTTTTTAGAGGGGCGGGGGTGGCTCAGTCGGTAGCGCGCCAGGCTCGTAATCTGTAGTTCCCAGGTTCGAGTCCCAGCTGGGTCAGCGTTGAGATTTATCTCCGTAAAATTCCCCGCCCTGCCTCACGGTCAGTAGGGGACACCGATGGGTTTGGCAAAGGCCACCGTCCGTCGGATGGGACATTAAGCCGTGGCCCCGTGTGTGGGAGAGCCATACCCTGTGCACGTTAAAGAACACGCTGGATGGCCTTGACGGGAGGCTACCATCTGTCTCCCAACAGCTATTCCAGTGGGTCCCCTCCCCCAACCTTCTTTGAGCCTTCGGGGTCCATGTGACCTGGCCATTTAGCCCATGGTGTGCAAAAAAGTTCCGTTCAGAGGTAAAACAACCCAACCTTTGTTTTACAATTTTTTTTTGTAATAAAGCCAAATTCGGATTCAGAAAGAGAGTAAAGAAATGGTAATGGGGAGGGGGGAGGGGGGGAGGGGGGAGAAACTCATTTTCAGTTCCCGACCCTGATTCTATTGAAAGGGGATAGATTTAATTACCTAAATATTTCTTTGATTATACTTTTATTGCTCTATTTTACAGGTTGCTTAGTTTGGGGGTTTTCGCTTGTGTCAGACTTGTGGAATTTTGAACTTTCAAAAATCTGTAAAATGAAACGAAATGTTGACGACAGTTTAATATTTCGTAACTATGAAACAAATCATATTCACTAACAGCATATAAAGTAGAACAAAGGAATGCTTAGAAGAGAAATTTTGAGTTTTTTAATTCCAAATCTCATTCCTTTTAGTGAAATTAAAATAGGTTCGCCGTTGATGGTGTAGTGGTTAGCATACTTGGCCAGTAAATAGGAGACGTGGGTTCGAATCTCACGCACGGCAAAACCAATTTTTCTTAGCTTAATATTTCATGTGTTCCATGGACACATCCTGTGATACTTGGGGTGGGGGTGGCTCAGTCGGTAGCGCGCCAGGCTCGTAATCTGTAGTTTCCAGGTTCGAGTCCCAGCTGAGTCAGCGTTGAGATTTATCTCCGCAAAATTCCCCGCCTTGCCCACGGTCAGTAGGGGACACCGATGGGCTTGGAAAGGCCACCGTCCTTCGGATGGGACGTTAAGCCGTGGTCCAGTGTGCGGGAGAGCCATACCCTGTGCACGTTAAAGAACACGCTGGATGGCCTTGACGGGAGGCTACCATCTGTCTCCCAACAGCTGTTCCAGTGGGTCCCCTCCCCCAACCTTCTCTGCGCCTTCGGGGTCCATGTGACCTGGCCATTTAGCCCATGGTGTGCAAAAAAGTGCCGCTCAGAGGTAAAACAACCCAACGTTAAAGAACACGCTGGATGGCCTTGACGGGAGGCTACCATCTGTCTCCCAACAGCTGTTCCAGTGGGTCCCCTCCCCCAACCTTCTCTGAGCCTTCGGGGTCCATGTGACCTGGCCATTTAGCCCATGGTGTGCAAAAAAGTGCCGCTCAGATGTAAAACAACCCAACGTTAAAGAACACACTGGATGGCCTTGACGGGAGGCTACCATCTGTCTCCCAACAGCTGTTCCAGTGGGTCCCCTCCCCCAACCTTTTCTGAGCCTTCGGGGTCCATGTGACCTGGCCATTTAGCCCATGTGTGCAAAAAGTGCTGCTCAGAGGTAAAACAACCCAACGTTAAAGAACACGCTGGATGGCCTTGACGGGAGACTACCATCTGTCTCCCAACAGCTGTTCCAGTGGGTCCCCTCCCCCAACCTTCTCTGAGCCTTCGGGGTCCATGTGACCTGGCCATTTAGCCCATGGTGTGCAAAAAAGTGCCGCTCAGATGTAAAACAACCCAACGTTAAAGAACACGCTGGATGGCCTTGACGGGAGGCTACCATCTGTCTCCCAACAGCTGTTCCAGTGGGTCCCCTCCCCCAACCTTCTCTGAGCCTTCGGGGTCCATGTGACCTGGCCATTTAGCCCATGGTGTGCAAAAAAGTGCTGCTCAGAGGTAAAACAACCCAACGTTAAAGAACACGCTGGATGGCCTTGACGGGAGGCTACCATCTGTCTCCCAACAGCTGTTCCAGTGGGTCCCTTCCCCCAACCTTCTCTGAGCCTTCGGGGTCCATGTGACCTGGCCATTTAGCCCATGGTGTGCAAAAAAGTGCCGCTCAGAGGTAAAACAACCCAACGTTAAAGAACACGCTGGATGGCCTTGACGGGAGGCTACCATCTGTCTCCCAACAGCTGTTCCAGTGGGTCCCCTCCCTTCTCTGAGCCTTCGGGGTCCATGTGACCTGGCCATTTAGCCCATGGTGTGCAAAAAAGTGCCGCTCAGAGGTAAAACAACCCAACGTTAAAGAACACGCTGGATGGCCTTGACGGGAGGCTACCATCTGTCTCCCAACAGCTGTTCCAGTGGGTCCCCTCCCCCACCCTTCTCTGAGCCTTCGGGGTCCATGTGACCTGGCCATTTAGCCCATGGTGTGCAAAAAAGTGCCGCTCAGAGGTAAAACAACCCAACCCTGTGATACTTTACCACTTTCCAGGACATCTCCTGCGATACTTTACCACTGAAAGGTTGATTTGTTTTTTTCTCCCAATTTATTTTTGCATTAATTTGAATTTCTGTTATCCTGAACATGCACGAACCACAAGTTGTAATTGCAGTAAAATAGCAGATAAAAATGCAAATATCCGTATTTTTGGGTAACCGCGGTTATTGTGTTAGTAATTTTTGATATCCGACGAATATCGATTCACTGGTAAGTAAAAAAAGATTTAGAAAACATTGATTCAGTCACTGACAGTCCAATTAAAATATTTTACATTATTCAGTCGCGACACATATTCCACTCAAAAGATTCCTAGATAAATTGTAGCAGATATTATAACCCTTTGACATATCATAGTTCCCTAGAAAATTGCCCTATAGGTCTGAATGATTTTACTATGATCCTCGGGCCACTCCCTATTTCGTTTGGAAAATCAGGGCTTCTTTAATAAAATCGGAGATAAAATCTGAGGCCGTTTTTCTTAACTTTCACTTATATGGTTACTTATATCGTTTGAACAGAGCCCTACATATTGCTTTTGCTACTGAAATATGGCTTGCCAATGAAGAAAGTGGAAAGCCCTCACCTAAACGATTGGGTTGGGTTGTTTTACCTCTGAGCGGCACTTTTTTGCACACCATGGGCTAAAAGGCCAGGTCACATGGACCCCGAAGGCTCAGATAAGGTTGGGGGAGGGGACCCACTGGAACAGCTGTTGGGAGACAGATGGTAGCCTCCCGTGAAGGCCATCCAGCGTGTTCTTTAACGTGCACAGGGTTATGGCTCTCCCGCACACGGGGCCTCGGCTTAACGTCCCATCCGACGGACGGCGGCCTTTCCAAGCCCATAGGTGTCCCCTAATGACCGTGGGCAGGCCGGGGAATTTTACGGAGATAAATCTCAACGCTGACCCAGCTGGGACTCGAACCTGGGAACTACAGAATACGAGCCTGGCGCGCTACCGACTGAGCCACCCCCGCCCCATCTAAACGATACTTACTACAGATGGGGACAATGAGAAGTTTTTAGTTTTAACATTTTAAAATGAAATTGGGGATCTAAGAATGAGATGTATCGTTTTTTGAAAGTGAATAAGCAAACCAATGTTTTCAAATATAAGCATAGTGCCTAAAGAAAATTTTATGTTTTCACTATTTGCTTTCTTCAGATACTAAGGGATAAAATAGTGAAGTAAAAGTTTATTACCGATGATAAATTTTGACTCCTAATATCTCGGATAGTTGCTGCTTGAGTGTAATGGGCTTTTCTACAAAGTATAAGGAATGTTTCAAGCTTTATAATGATTTTGAATTACCTCATTATGTCGTATATTAAAGAGGTATGGCTGATGAGCAGAAAATCCTTAAGGCTCACTTGTTTTGGTCAGTTTAGGTGCTTTTAGCGGCCTCATGCACGAACTGCTCGTTAGGAATCAAACGAAAAAATATCTGGGTTCATTTACATAAGCTACTAAATAATAGTATGAAAGAAGGTAAGAAAATAATGGTGTGGTTGGCAATGTATTGAGAGATTTCATGGATTGGCCTCAGAGCAATCCAACACAAATAATGGGTTGGGTTGTTTTACCTCTGAGCGGCACTTTTTTACACACCATGGGCTAAATGGCCAGGTCACATGGACCCCTATGGCTCAGAGAAGGTTGGGGGAGGGGACCCACTAGAACAGCTGTTGGGGGACAGATGGTAGCCTCCCGTCAAGGCCATCTAGCGTGTTCTTTAGCGTTGGGTTGTTTTACCTCTGAGCGGCACTTTTTTGCACACCATGGGCTAAATGGCCAGGTCACATGGACCCCGAAGGCTCAGAGAAGGTTGGGTGAGGGGGCCCACTAGAACAGCTGTTGGGAGACAGATGGTAGCCTCCCGTCAAGGCCATCCAGCGTGTTCTTTAACGTGCACAGGGTATGTCTCATTTACATAAGCTACTAAATAATAGTATGAAAGAAGGTAAGAAAATAATGGTGTGGTTGGCAATGTATCGAAAGATTTCATGGATTGGCCTCAGAGCAATCCAACATAAATAATGGGTTGGGTTGTTTTACCTCTGAGCGGCACTTTTTTGCACACCATGGGCTAAATGGCCAGGTCACATGGACCCCTATGGCTCAGAGAAGGTTGGGGGAGGGGACCCACTGGAACAGCTGTTGGGAGACATATGGCAGCCTCCCATCAAGGCCATCTAGCGTGTTCTTTAACGTTGGGTTGTTTTACCTCTGAGCGGCACTTTTTTGCACACCATGGGCTAAATGGCCAGGTCACATGGACCCCGAAGGCTCAGAGAAGGTTGGGTGAGGGGGCCCACTAGAACAGCTGTTGGGAGACAGATGGTAGCCTCCCGTCAAGGCCATCCAGCGTGTTCTTTAACGTGCACAGGGTATGTCTCATTTACATAAGCTACTAAATAATAGTATGAAAGAAGGTAAGAAAATAATGGTGTGGTTGGCAATGTATCGAAAGATTTCATGGATTGGCCTCAGAGCAATCCAACACAAATAATGGGTTGGGTTGTTTTACCTCTGAGCGGCACTTTTTTGCACACCATGGGCTAAATGGCCAGGTCACATGGACCCCTATGGCTCAGAGAAGGTTGGGGGAGGGGACCCACTGGAACAGCTGTTGGGAGACATATGGCAGCCTCCCATCAAGGCCATCTAGCGTGTTCTTTAACGTTGGGTTGTTTTACCTCTGAGCGGCACTTTTTTGCACACCATGGGCTAAATGGCCAGGTCACATGGACCCCGAAGGCTCAGAGAAGGTTGGGTGAGGGGGCCCACTAGAACAGCTGTTGGGAGACAGATGGTAGCCTCCCGTCAAGGCCATCCAGCGTGTTCTTTAACGTGCACAGGGTATGTCTCATTTACATAAGCTACTAAATAATAGTATGAAAGAAGGTAAGAAAATAATGGTGTGGTTGGCAATGTATCGAAAGATTTCATGGATTGGCCTCAGAGCAATCCAACACAAATAATGGGTTGGGTTGTTTTACCTCTGAGCGGCACTTTTTTGCACACCATGGGCTAAATGGCCAGGTCACATGGACCCCTATGGCTCAGAGAAGGTTGGGGGAGGGGACCCACTGGAACAGCTGTTGGGAGACATATGGTAGCCTCCCGTCAAGGCCATCTAGCGTGTTCTTTAACGTTGGGTTGTTTTACCTCTGAGCGGCACTTTTTTGCACACCATGGGCTAAATGGCCAGGTCACATGGACCCCGAAGGCTCAGAGAAGGTTGGGGGAGGGGACCCACTGGAACAGCTGTTGGGAGACAGATAGTAGCCTCCCGTCAAGGCCATCCAGCGTGTTCTTTAACGTGCACAGGGTATGGCTCTCCCGCATAAGGGGTCACGGCTTAACGTCCCATCCGACGGACGGCGGCCTTTCCAAGCCCATCGGTGTCCCCTACTGACCGTGGGCAGGGCAGGGAATTTTGCGGAGATAAATCTCAACTCTGACCCAGCTGGGACTCGAGCCTGGGAACTACAGATTACGAGCCTGGCGCGCTACCGACTGAGCCCCCCCCCCCCCCCCCCCCGATAAGGCATGGATGTTTGTGTTGTCTTTCTGCTGAGGTCTCGCCTTTTTCACCGATATTCTCTGTGATATAATAAATTGACAAGCTTCTGTCAATTTATTGTGGCAAGCAGCTGCTTGAGGGTGTATTTTTTTTAATACAAAGGTTATTGAAATGAAAATCGTAAAAGTTAATAAATATTTTACTCATAAAAGAAAAATATGCATGTCAGTCTTCATTATAGTCTCCGTTACATTCGATACAGTTTCTCCAACGATGACCTAATGATTGGAGTCATCGAGAGAGTTTTGTGGTTGGTATATGGAAAAAATATTGCCAGAAAATATATTGAAAATATATTGAAAAATATTGAATATATGAAAAAAGTCGTTGCCAGATATTTTTTCTGAATTCTGTAATCAACCATAATGTTCGGATACTTTTTCAATATATATAATGCGTATGAATATATAATGCAATGAATATGGAGCGTGTGCAGTTATCGTTCACAGCAAACTGGAGCGGTTGCGGTTAATGTTCACAGCACATTGGATCGTGTGAGCTCACAAAAACCTGGATCGTGTGAGCTCACAAAAACCTGGATCGTGTGGGCCCACTGATAGAAATATTGAGCGTGTGCAGTTACCGTGCACAGCAAACTGGAGCGTGTGCAGTTACTGCACACGCTCCAGTTTGCTGTGAACACGCTCCAGTTTGCTGTGAACGGTAACTGGAGCGTGTACAGTTGCTGTACACGCTCCAGATATTTTTTCTGAATTCTGTAATCAACCATAGTGTTCGGATACTTTTTTGAGCTACTATGTACGCAGATATACATTTGAATATCTGCTTTTGATAAATGAACACATTGAGAATACTATGTACGCAGGAGTATGATATGCTGGTGGTTGTGTGGGTAGGTGTGCTATATTGGAATTTCACAGCTTTTTCTTTGATTAATATATATATTTGAAATATTTTTTAAAATTCACGTGAAGGGGACAGAGGCTGCCATTTCCTGGGGATGTCCACTATCGGTTTATAAAGTACCATTTAATACTAGCTTGAAGTATATTAAATGCCGTAGTGAATTACAGTGTAGCAAAAGTTAAAAATCGAAAAACCCTGTAGTCATGGCCCAGAGGCATTCTAGTGATTCATAGCACTTAAAAATGTTTCAGTTATGCTCTTAAGAATGTTCATGACATTTTGTTTACTGTTTAATCTATATATTATATTTTCTTGCACTCTGTTCTAAAAATAAGTTTTTTATTTCTTTAAGGCAATGCTTTCAACAGAAACAAGATATGTTATCCGTAGGATATATATATATGTATGTACAATAGAGTATATATATAACCAAGCCCATTCTGTGTAAAAAATATTTGGTTTCAATGACTTAGTTAAAATGGATATTTTTAAGTAATTTATTTTTTATAATGACTTTTCATGCACTTTTTTTTATCACTGATTTTTTTTTTCGATGCATTATGTTTGTGTAAAATTGCTATTGTTTTTAACCAATGGAAACGCTATGTATTTAATAATCTTGAGTTCCAAGAGATCTGTGATAATCCAGTGTCTTAAAGTGCATTCGAGCTAACCAGAAAGCGCTTTTTATATTAATTTTTATATCTGTGTTTGTTGTGAGCAATAATGCATCTCAAAGTAGTTATGAGAAATAAAATTAGGATGAAACTTACGAGGATATTTGTCTGACTGCTTTGATGTAAAACGAATGCTTGCTTTTTTTATTCTTTTACTACTGAATGTTCTGATATCAGGTAAACACATTGCATTCATGTATATCTTTAATATTAAATCATTGAAACGGAAGTAAATACAGTAATCCTTCTGTTGATGAGTTTAATTCGTTGCTCCAAAGTTGCTCCTAAGAGGATAAATTCGTAAAACGAAAATTAATTTCCCATTACTTTTCAAGTTTTAAATTTTAATTATTTCCAGAGGTGAAAAATTTCTTCCCAAACGTACAAAGTTCACCTTAGTAGAAAACAGAATCCTCCCAAGCCCGATTTGGCGAAAAAGTTACCTCAGTGATTATCAATTAATTCAATAATAATAATAATATTATTAATCCTTAGTCTGGTTATATATGTTACCGCTAAAGCTCGAAAGCCGTTAATGTGCACATTACCTAGCTAATCTGCAGATTAACTGATTTGCTCCGTTAACGTGCGGAATCAAGAGTTTTCCGCATTTTACCTAGGTAATGTGCACATTAACGGCTTCCGTATCGTTAAAGTTCAAAAGTTTGTTTCTCTCATAGTGGTGAATCTCTTGAATATGAATCTTCGTGTCACGTGATTCATTCGTCCGCATTATAAAAAACGCCCCGGATGAGCGGAGGCCAAGTGAGAACGAATCGGTAAAGTGATTCATTCTTGATAACGAATCACTAAAATGATTCGTTCTCACTTGGCCTGCTCATTTTGGGGGCGTTTTTTATAATTCGGACGACTGATTCATGTTGACAGAGGGATGACCCTGGTTTCAACTCTACTCTCGGACACTAGATAAATAACATTATGTTAATTTAAGCGTACAGAAACCTTCCCGTTGTTCCAGCAAAGATCTTATTTTCACTTTAACGAGTGCCTAGTAGGTAATGTGCAGATTATCAAGGTAATTTGCAGATTACCTAGGTAATTTGAGAAATGAAACAATTTTCCGCACGTTACCGGATCACCCTAGTTAATCTGCACAATACCTAGATAATCTGTAGAATAACTGATTTCTGTAAATGGTAGCTAGGCGTAAACTGGAAGGAGAGCTGTGTACCAATCCCCAGTGATGATGCACAGAACCGGCCAGGTCTAGCACCTAATGTCCGACCCCGCCTTCTCGTGGTGCTTTCAAAAGAGATATTCTCTTTTGGAAGGGAACGGAAGGGGAGGGCTGCCAGTTCAGTATGGCCTACTGATCTGGTCATCTATGGCAACTTTTTTCTTTTTTTTTCAACCCTGCTGAGGAGTGGTCAACTTCACAGGGTCTTGGTGCTGACCATTTATGCCTACTAGACTGGACTTGTTTATGGATTTGAGCTTGATTATGGATCTTGGACTTGCTGCACTGGTGGGCCTCTGTTGAGGGAGAGTCTGCCGCTGTGTTTTCTGTTTGCTTCTGGGTTGCCAGCTCTAAGTGAACAGAGGCATGGGATACCTTATATCAGCTGGTGGATAATTCTAATCAGAGGCCATCGCAGGTACCTGAACCTTACTTAGCTAGTTGGGCATCGTCAAGCCTAAACTGGAGTAATGTATATCAGGCAGGCCATATGGTTCTTGAAAAAGTCCACTTGAAAAGGTGGTGCCTGAAGTTCCTACCAGCATCGATGACTTCAGCCTTTAGCGGACGAGGAACAGGTCTTTGCCCCATGCCTGCGATCAGGGGGCTGTTTGATATTGTTGGTCCTACCAATCTCAATAAACCTAATTTCTTTAAAAATCCTACTAATCATTTTCTCTCTGCAGGAACGTGGAACGTGAGGACATTACATAGAGATTATTCTCTTGATGTCCTCATGCAGGAATTCCAGCGCTATAACCTAGATATTCTAGGCTTGCAAGAGACCAGATGGACAGGTAAAGGTGAGATACTTAAAAATGACTTTAAATTTCTCTTTACAGGGAGGGAGGATGGAAAGCATCACCAAGGCGTGGGTCTGCTGCTCAGCAGACATGCTAGTGATGCTCTTCTAGGATATGAGTGCATTAATGAAAGGTTTCTTACAGCAAAATTTCAGACAAGCATTAAAGACTTGAATGTTATCTGCTGTTATGCCCCCACTGAGGATTCTGATGAGGATGAGAAGGATAGGTTTTACAGACAACTTCAGGATATTTTGAATTCTGTCAAGAAAGGAGATATTACCCTTGTTCTTGGTGACTTCAATGCCAAAGTTGGTACCGACTCTGACCTTTGGGGAGGAGTAATAGGCCCTTTTGGTATTGGTAGCTGCAATGGCAATGGGCAACGTCTCCTACAGGTAAGTAAACTAAATGGTTTCAGAATAACTAACACATATTACAAACACCGCGACATACATAAATACACATGGGTTTCACCTGATGGGCTGCATAAGAATATGATTGATTATATATTAATTAACAGCAAATGGGCTAGTTCTGTTAGAAATACCAGGGCATGTAGGGGAGCTGAAATGGGATCTGACCATTACCTTGTTAAAAGTGTCTTGCAACTTAAACTTAAAAAGTGTTGTGCTAGGGTTAAAAATTTTACCTTTAATACTGAAGCTCTGAAAGACCCAGTTATAGCTAAAGCTTACCATGATAGGTTACTTAGTCATTATGACAGTCATGGTTTGCTTAATACTGAAGTTGAGGAAGAATGGGGCCATTTTAAACAGGCTTTTTTGGAAACTAACAGTACTCTTTTAGGGAAAAAGGAGCAGAGGAGGCAGAATTATTTAAGTGATAAGGCACTTGAGCTTATTTCAGAAAGAAGCAACTGCAGGAATATCCTTAATCAGTACCCTACTAGTCCTAATAGAAAGCATTACAAAGAACTTAATAAACGTGTAAAGGGTCAGTTAGCTACTGATAAGAATCTTTGGCTTGATGGCCTTGCTGACAAAGCTGAGGAAGCAGTTAGACAGCACAACAGCAGAGAGCTATACCAGATAGTTAATGTTTTGTGTGGTAGAAAACGAACAGGTATACAGGGATTGAAGGATAAACAAGGCAAGGTTATAGAAGGTGAGGATTCTGTCATGGCTAGGTGGGCTGAGCATTTCAGTGATGTTCTAAACAATGTGGTTAGTTCTACTCCCATTGTTTGCAATGATGATAGATGCATTGTTGGCTTTAATGTTGGCCCTATAGCACAATCTGAAGTTAGTTTGGCTATTTCTAAACTTAAACTTCATAAATCCCCAGGGGTGGATGAAATTACTACGGAAATGCTTAGAGCTGGGAATGTTTCAATTACCATTTGGATGACTGAAATTTTGAATAACTTTTATGATAAAGGCATGGTTCCTAAAGATTTTACCAGAGCTATTATTATCCCTATTTTCAAAAAAGGTGATCGCAGTTCTTGTGATAACTATAGGGGTATCAGCCTACTCTCCGTTCCAGGTAAAGTTCTTTCCATGATTGTGCTTAATAGAATTAAGAATCTGGTTGACAGGCAATTGCGTGATGAGCAATGTGGATTCAGAAGTGGTAGGGGATGTGTAGATCAGATATTTTCACTTAGGCAGATTCTTGAGAAGTGTTTAGAGTTTCAGAAACCTTTGGTTGCTAGCTTTGTTGATTTCAAAAAGGCTTTGGACTCTGTTGATCGTCAAAATTTGTGGTTGATTGTGAGATCATATGGTATACCAGACAAGTTAGTTAACATAATGAAAGCTCTCTATAATAACACTGAGTCGTGTGTGAGAGTTGGTAAGTCTTGTAGCAATTGGTTTAGCATTACTTCTGGTGTTCGACAAGGGTGCATTTTTTCTCCTTTTCTCTTTAGTTTGGTTGTTGATTATGTTATGCGAAATTCACTTCAAGGGAAAGATTTTGGCCTTAAATGGGCTGGAGATACGAAAATTTCTGATTTAGATTATGCTGATGATTTAGCCCTTTTGGCAAATGATGTTGATGAGATGAACTCTTTCATTCGAACTGTTGATGAGACTGGTAGTAGAGTAGGTTTGGTTATAAACAGAGAGAAAACTAAAGTGATGAAAATTGGTCAGGCAGGCTGGTTCAGTTGATCTGAATGGTTGCACTCTTGAGCAAGTATCTCAGTTTAATTATCTTGGGAGCTATGTAACAGATACTGGTGATGTGTGGCATGAGATTAACAGACGAATAGGGATTGCTGCCGGGGACTTTTAAGAACCTATAGAGAGTGTGGAGAAATAGGCGTATACACCTAAAGACTAAAATTTGACTGTATAATAGTTTGGTTCTTTCTAGGGTTAGTTATGGTAGTGAAACTTGGACGCTGTGTAAGCAAGATAACAGGAAACTAGATGCTTTTGATTCTAGATGCTTACGCAGTATCTTGGGTATTAGGTGGTTTAACTTTGTAACTAATGATGAGGTTAGGCAAAGGAGTCTGCAACCTCCTTTAAGCAGCATATTGTGCAGAGAGAGACTCCGCTGGTTTGGCCATGTTGCCCGTATGGATAATTATAGATTGGCGAATAGGGTTATGAGCAGTGTCCCTAGAGGCCTCAGAAGGAGGGGGAGACCTAGGATGCGGTGGGCAGACAATGTCAAACAGGACCTTGTTAGAATTGGTGTACAGTGGCCGGATGCAGCAGATGTAGCTCAGGACAGATATGCTTGGAGAATTAAACTGCGCGGTCTGGTTGGACCTCCGTAGCCCATGGCTGCTTGAGGATGATGATGATGATGCACTTTAGCGGTAACACATACATAGATTACCCCGCTAAGCCTTATGGCTTGTCAGCAGGATTCCTTTCAATCACATGACAGGTTAATTAAAGAATAAGACTTGCATAATGAAAAATAAACACATAATTAAAAACAGAAAATAAAACAATAACAACAACAAAAAGAAAAACACGTATTGAAACACAAACATGAAAAATTTAACACATTTATAAAATAAACCTGTAAAATTACGAATTATAGCACACATTGCGCAAAAATATCACCTATTGTACAAGTCATCATTTCACATTAATATTGCATTGCTTAAAACGATACCAGATACAGGATATGACTTTTTAAACATTACTCTTCAAATATTTACATCTAATAACCATTTCGAAACTTTAGTTTTAATTTCTGAATAAGTGCTCAGGCTGGGTTGAGTTGTTTTACCTCTGAGCGGCACTTTTTTGCACACCATGGGCTAAATGGCCAGATTACATGGACCCCGAAGGCTGAGAAAAGGTTAGGAGAGGGGATCCACTGGAACAGCTGTTGGGAGACAGATGGTAGCCTCCCGTCAATGCCATCCAGCGTGTTCTTTAACGTTGGGTTGTTTTACCTCTGAACGGCACTTTTTTGTACACCGTGGGCTAAATGGCCAGGTCACATGGTCCCCGAAGGCTGAGAGAATGTTAGGAGAGGGGACTCACTGGAACAGCTGTTGGGAGACAGATGGTAGCCTCTCGTCAAAGCCATCCAGCCTGTTCTTTAACGTCGGGTTGTTTTACCTCTGAGCGGCACTTTTTTGTACACCATGGGCTGAACAGCCAGGTCACATGATTCCCGAAGGCTGAGAGAAGGTTAGGAGAGGGGACCCACTGGAACAGCTGTTGGGAGACAGATGGTAGCCTCTCGTCAAGGCCATCCAGCGTGTTCTTTAACGTGCACAGGGTATGTCTCTCCCGCACACGGGGCCACGGCTTAACGTCCCATCCGACGATCGGCGGCCTTTCCAAGCCCATCGATGTCTCCTACTGACCGTGGGCAGGGCGGGGAATTTTTGCGGAGATAAATCTCAACGCTGACCCAGCTGGGACTCGAACCTGGGAACTACAGATTACGAGCCTGTCGCGCTACCGACTGAGCCACCCCCGCCCCTCTTTTCAGTGGGATGATGAATTTCCAGAATTATGTCTAATTAATAGAATTTGCAATCTATTCATGTGTTGAAACTGGATTAATGAGATCATCGGACAATCACAAACACACATACTCATGTAGAGGCCAGATAGGGAAGGAGCGACAGGACCGTTCCTCCCAGCCCGCAAATATACGTTGTCAAATTTTATGTCAAACGAATGTAAATAATGGTGTCAGTTGTAAAACACTGTAAATCGTTTTTATTATATAATTTAAAATTCAGTTTAGTAAATGATAGAAAATTTGGCTTTTAAAATGTCTGTTAAATATATTCATGAATTTATATGGCTATCGAATAGGGTAATTGTAAATAGCCCGGGTCCTGTCTTACTTCTCTGAGGCTGTCTCCCTACCAGAAACTATCAATGGTTGAATCTCTCCCCACACTTAAAATTCCCCGCCCTGCCCACGGTCAGTAGGGGACACCGATGGGCTTGAAAAGGCCTCCCTCCGTCGGATGGGACGTTAAGCCATGGCCCCGTGTGCGGAAGAGCCATACACTGTGCACGTTAAAGAACACGCTGGATGGCCTTGACGGGAGGCTACCATCTGTCTCCCAACAGCTGTTCCAGTGGGTCCCCTCCCCCAACCTTCTCTGAGCCTTCGGGGTCCATGTGACCTGGCCATTTAGCCCATGGTGTGCAAAAAATGCCGCTCAGAGGTAAAACAACCCAACCCAACCTCTCCCCACACTTAGGGGTAGCAATTCTTTAAAATGCTAACTTTTATAAATCCATGCCGACGTTCACGAATTTTTAATTTTTTTCTCCCTTGCCTATTTGCAATTATTTGAAGGTGCAACATACATTGCATAAACTCTCCCAGATATTTTTCGTGTACTTAATTCAGAATGAAGCATCATGGTTTAGATTTTCACTAAATCTTCGCATTAAGGGATCTCTAATGGCTGAAAATAACTATGGTGACCAGATTTAAAGAAGAAAATCGGGGGAATTTCGAAAATTCTATCTGAAGGATTGACTTTTTTTTGTGAACAGATTTAAAGAAGAAAATCGGGGGAATTTCGAAAATTCTATCTGAAGGATTGACTTTTTTTTGTGAACAGATTTAAAGAAGAAAATCGGGGGAATTTCGAAAATTCTATCTGAAGGATTGACTTTTTTTTGTGAACAGATTTAAAGAAGAAAATCGGGGGAATTTCGAAAATTCTATCTGAAAGATTGACTTTTTTTTTGTGAACAGATTTAAAGAAGAAAATCGGGGGAATTTCGAAAATTCTATCTGAAAGATTGACTTTTTTTTGTGAGCAGATTTAAAGAAGAAAATCGGGGGAATTTCGGAAATTCTATCTGAAGGATTGACTTTTTTTTGTGAACAGATTTAAAGAAGAAAATCGGGGGAATTTCGAAAATTCTATCTGAAGGATTGACTTTTTTTGTGAACAGATTTAAAGAAGAAAATCGGGGAAATTTCAAAAATTCTATCTGAAGGATCGATTTTTTTGTGAACAGATTTAAAGAAGAAAATCGGAGGAATTTCGAATATTCTATCTGAAGGATTGACTTTTTTTGTGAACAGATTTAAAGAAGAAAATCGGAGGAATTTCGAAAATTCTATCTGAAAGATTGACTTTTTTTTGTGAACAGATTTAAAGAAGAAAATCGGGGGAATTTCGAAAATTCTATCTGAAGGATTGACTTTTTTTTGTGAACAGATTTAAAGAAGAAAATCGGGGGAATTTCGAAAATTCTATCTGAAAGATTGACTTTTTTTGTGAGCAGATTTAAAGAAGAAAATCGGGGGAATTTCGAAAATTCTATCTGAAGGATTGACTTTTTTTTGTGAACAGATTTAAAGAAGAAAATCGGGGGAATTTCGAAAATTCTATCTGAAGGATTGACTTTTTTTGTGAACAGATTTAAAGAAGAAAATCGGGGAAATTTCAAAAATTCTATCTGAAGGATTGATTTTTTTGTGAACAGATTTAAAGAAGAAAATCGGAGGAATTTCGAATATTCTATCTGAAGGATTGACTTTTTTTGTGAACAGATTTAAAGAAGAAAATCGGAGGAATTTCGAAAATTCTATCTGAAGGATTGACTTTTTTTTGTGAACAGATTTAAAGAAGAAAATCGGGGGAATTTCGAAAATTATATCTGAAGGATTGACTTTTTATGTGAACAGATTTAAAGAAGAAAATCGGGGGAATTTCGAAAATTATATCTGAAGGATTGACTTTTTTTTGTGAACAGATTTAAAGAAGAAAATCGGGGGAATTTCGAAAATTCAATCTGAAGGATTGACTTTTTTTTGTGAACAGATTTAAAGAAGAAAATCGGGGGAATTTCAAAAATTCTATCTGAAGGATTGACTTTTTTTTGTGAACAGATTTAAAGAAGAAAATCGGGGGAATTTCGAAAATTATATCTGAAGGATTGACTTTTTTTGTGAACAGATTTAAAGAAGAAAATCGGGGGAATTTCGAAAATTATATCTGAAGGATTGACTTTTTATGTGAACAGATTTAAAGAAGAAAATCGGGGGAATTTCGAAAATTATATCTGAAGGATTGACTTTTTTTTGTGAACAGATTTAAAGAAGAAAATCGGGGGAATTTCGAAAATTCTATCTGAAGGATTGACTTTTTTTTGTGAACAGATTTAAAGAAGAAAATCGGGGGAATTTCAAAAATTCTATCTGAAGGATTGACTTTTTTTGTGAACAGATTTAAAGAAGAAAATCGGGGAAATTTCAAAAATTCTATCTGAAGGATTGATTTTTTTGTGAACAGATTTAAAGAAGAAAATCGGAGGAATTTCGAATATTCTATCTGAAGGATTGACTTTTTTTGTGAACAGATTTAAAGAAGAAAATCGGAGGAATTTCGAAAATTCTATCTGAAGGATTGACTTTTTTTTGTGAACAGATTTAAAGAAGAAAATCGGGGGAATTTCGAAAATTATATCTGAAGGATTGACTTTTTTTGTGAACAGATTTAAAGAAAAAGATCCGGGGACTTCTGAAAATGCAATCTAAAGGATTCACTTAAGGGATTATAACAGGCATTTCCAGCCTTTTGATTTCCCTAGGCCACATTGAGTGAAGATTTAACTTCCTTGGGCCACATTGAGTGAAGATGAATTGTTTTGGGCCGCACATAAAATATATAATATTATTAATGTATATGAATAATAAAACTTCATTTATTTTCTTACGTTTTTTATTATAAAATTAAAAAAAAAGGGCAACATAAAATTAGTGGGATATCAAAAACTCACTGAAAATCACATAATCATGTTGAAAACTTATGTCGTAAACACGTAAAGTTTACGATTTTGTGGGCCGCATTGCTAGCTGTCCAGGGCCGCGGGTTGGACACGTCTGGATTATAACCTTAATATTTAGTAGCACAAAATATAACTTGTATAATGTAATTTAATTAACAAAAATCACTGTTATTTTGCGATTTCTTCATCAAAATGCAATTTTGGTAAAATATTTTCATTTTCGGCAAGTTTTGAAATAAAGATTTCGCAAAAGACACGAAAATTTGTTTTCACTTGTAGCAAAGCCTTCATGTTGTACACTTATATACGTGATTTCTCATCCGTCCATATTAAATTCACGTTTGAAAAAATCCTTTGAAATAGATGGAAAAGGAAATTCTCTTCCGGCAATTTCTTCACTGATTTCTTCGTTCACAAGCTGAGAACGACGCTGCAGAGCAATGCCAGACCTCCCACATTCGCAAAGCGTTCGAGGTTCTAAATCCCGTCCTGTTAGACGAGGGACGGGGGTGGCTCAGTCGGTAGCGTGCCAGACTCGTAATCTGAAGTTCCCAGGTTCGAGTCCCAGCTAGTTCAGCGTTGAGACTTATCTCCGCAAAACTCCCGCCCTGCCCACGGTCAGTAGCGCACAACGATGGGCTTGGAAAGGCTGTCGTCCTTCGGATGGGACGTTAAGCCGTGGCTCCCTGTGCGGGAGAGCCATACGCTGTGCACGTTAAAGAACACGCTGGATGACTTTGACGGGAGACCAGCATCTGTCTCCCAACAGCTGTTCAAGTGGGTTCCTTCACCCAACCTTCTCTGAGCCTTCGGGGTCCATGTGACCTGGCCATTTAGCCCATGGTGTGCAAAAAAGTGCAGCTCAGAGGTAAAACAATCCAACGTTAAAGAACACACTGGATGGCCTTGACGGGAGACCAGCATCTGTCTCCCAACAGCTGTTCAAGTGGGTTCCTTCACCCAACCTTCTCTGAGCCTTCGGGGTCCATGTGACCTGGCCATTTAGCCCATGGTGTGCAAAAAAGTGCAGCTCAGAGGTAAAACAATCCAACGTTAAAGAACACACTAGATGGCCTTGACGGGAAGTTACCATCTGTCTCCCAACAGCTGTTCCAGAGGGTCCCCTCCCCCAACCTTCTCTGAGCTTTCGGGGTCCATGTGACCTGGCCATTTAACCTATTGTGTGTAAAAAAGTTCCGCTCAGAGATAAAACAACGCAACCCTGTTAGACGAAGGGACTCGATATTAAATCAACACAGGGTTACACAGGTGTACAGTCGCTCAAAAAAGTATCCGAACACTATGGTTGATTACAGAATTCAGAAAAAATACCTGGCAACGATTTTTTTAGAAATTAGTTAGATGGCAACCTTCGTGTCACGTGACACGAAGGTTGCCAAATCTCTAATTTCTAAAAAAATCGTTGCCAGATATTTTTTGATATTTTTTGAGCGACTGTACCCTGTTGGCCCAAATTTGGTGCCCGACGGTCACCTATCTGGAGCACTACAAGGCACTACATTTATTAAATATTGTTACATAAATCTTTTAAAACAAACATGAAACATGCATAGTAATGAAAACGATCCTCAACTATAAGGCACGTGATGGTATCAGCAGGTAGAACAAAGAAATGAACCTTCTACTTGTTGTGCGCACGGATATCACTGTCATCATGATGATAATTCTAGCGTCATTTTTTCAGTCACCTGCTTTGCGACGAAAATTTTTTATAATAGTGTGTCCATACTTATTTTATTAGTAAAAATCTGTCCAAGCTATACAGTCAATTTAATATTTAAAAAAAAATCTAAAACCGAATTCCGGCGACACTTTCGAGGGCATTTATTTGTTGGGGACAGAGCCTTTTTTCCAGGGACTGACCCCGAAAAACAGGGACGTCTGATCACCCTAAATATATAGTAAGGTCTCCTAAAGCAAGGTTGGGTTGGGTTGTTTTACCTCTGAGCGGCACTTTTTTGCACACCATGGGCTAAATGGCCAGGTCACATGGACCCCGAAGGCTCAGAGAAGGTTGGGGGAGGGGACCCACTGGAACAGCTGTTGGGAGACAGATGGTAGCCTCCCGTCAAGGCCATCCAGCGTGTTCTTTAACGTGCACAGGGTATGGTTCTCCCGCACACGGCGCCACGGCTTAACGTCCCATCCGACGGACGGCGGCCTTTCCAAGCCCATCGGTGTCCCCTACTGACCGAGGGCAGGGGGGGGGGGGCGAATTTTGCGGAGATAAATCTCAACGCTGACCCAGCTGGGACTCGAACCTGGGAACTACAGATTACGAGCCTGGCGGGCTACCGACTGAGCCACCCCCGCCACCCCCTAAAGCAGTGTTTCCCAACTAGTGTGCCCTTAGAGAGTTTTTAGGGGTGCTGTGAAATGTTTATCTTTACGCAAAATTATAGAGCCAAATATCAAATAATTGTGCTTGAAGAAAGAGGCTCAACTTTCCCACTAAAACACTAACGCCAATTGTTCAAAAAAAGAAATTGTAGGTCCAATTTTTTCAGATTTTTTAGTCGTTATTATTAATTAAAAAATGTATATTTAATTATTAACTTATATATGTTTCTTGCATATCTCAAGCAATTTTCGAAGACCTCGAAAACGGATGGGACCAACATTCTGAAACCTCGTCACAATATAGGGTTTTAGCATCAGGCGACGGCTTTCTTTGGCTCAAGGCTTCTTTGGTGAGCGCACTGTCTTGAGTGGGTTTTGGCCACCACAGCTTAGACTTTTTTCTGTGGGGATACATTAAGAAACAAAAGTCTATTGCAATAACCACTATTCCTGGCATTGACAACAAGGCAGCTGACAAGAAGAAACATTGAAAGAGGGTGGCTACATGTCTTCAAGAAGATGATGGACGTTTTTCAGCATCTGCTGTAATTTTACTGAAACTTATAAGATTTAGTTGGTTGTTTTATCTCTGAGCGGCACTTTTTTCACACCATGGGCTATATGGTCAGGTGACAAGGACCTCGAAGGCTCAGAGAAGGTTGGGGGAGGGGACCCACTGGAACAGCTGTTGGGAGACAGATGGTAGCCTCCCGTCAAGGCCATCCAGCGTGATCTTTAACGTGCACAGGGTATGGCTCTCCCGCACACGGGGACACGGCTTAATGTCCCATCGGACGGACGGCGGCCTTTCCAAGCCCATCGGTGTCCCCTACTGACCGTGGGCAGGGCGGGGAGTATATATGAAGTACACATGGCTCCCTCTTTACGTTTCTGTAGAACAGAATCTATATATATTACAGAGGTACATTTTGACCTTTGAGAAAGGGCCCTCTAAAGTTCAGGGCCAACGACGCCTCTTTTCTTTATGGTAGTTGTACCCCTGATGATTCGAAGGGGCGAGGGTGTTCAGTCGGTAGCGCGCCAGGCTCGTAATCTGTAGTTCCCAGGTTCGAGTCCCAGCTGGGTCAGCGTTGAGATTTATCTCCGCAAAAATTCCCCGCCCTGCCCACGGTCAGTAGGGGACACCGATGGGCTTGGAAAGGCCGCCGTCCATCAGGTGGGACGTTTAAATGTGACCCCGTGTGCGGGAGAGCCATACCCTGTGCACGTTAAAGAACACGCTGGATGGCTTTGACGGGAGGCTACCATCTGTCTCCCAACAGCTGTTGCAGTGGGTCTCCTCCCCCAACCTTCTTTGAGCCTTTGGGGTCCATTGATGTGGCCATTTATCCCATGGTGTGCAAAAAAGTGCCGATCAGAGGTAAAACAACTCAACCCTTGATTCGAATCTAAGTTTTTCTTCTCTAAATTCGTCATCCATTTCTAATTCATTTCATTGGTTGCGTCGCTTATATGTTTTTAGGTTCGCTTTTGCAGCCGACTTTTACGAAACGATTTCAGAAGTTTCGAAGAGAAATGAGTTTGACACGTTGCGCTATTTTTACAATTTCTCTAATGAGGAAAAAACCTTTTCGAGCAATAAATCTCTCATCACGATTTTTGACACATTCTTTTAGAAACATTTTTTGTTTTTGAGGTTAAAGTGAATGCAATTATCGTGATGAATAGCCTTACGCAACTGTTGCCATTTGGAGATCTAAAGATGTATTAGTAGTAATATTAATTGCTAATTAAGCAAACTAAGCTTGACAGGACTTTGCAGAATTCGGGGTATATTGGTTTTAGGAATTAATTGCTCCCCGGTCCTATTTGGAATCGAGCAAACTGCTTTGTGTAGTCGTTTCTTAAAAGGATCAACTTTGTGGGGCTGCAGATGGTTTCCTCTAACTTGGTTTAACTCCGGAGGTTTAGAAAAAAATTACAAATACGATTTTAAGCATTATGTATAGGCGATTGTGAATGACTCATTGACAGGGAATCACTCTAATTCTAACCATGATGCACCCAACCATCTCTGAGCCTTCGGGGTCCTTGTGACCTGGCCATTTAGCTCATGATGTGCAAAAACGTGGCGCTCGGAGGTAAAACAATGGCTTTGATGGGAGGTTACCATCTGTCACTCAACAGCTATTCCAGTGGGTCCCCTTCCCCAACCTTCTCCACCCCGAAGGCTCAAAGAAGGATGGGGGAGGAGACCCACTGGAACAGCTGTTGAGAGACAGATGGTAACCTCACGTCAAGGCAATCCAGCGTGTTCTTTAACGTGCACAGGGTATGGCTCTTCCGCACACGGGGCCACTGCTTAACGTCCCATCCGACGGACGGCGACCTTTCCAAGCCCATCGGTGTCCCCTACTGACCGTGGGCAGGGCGGGCTACCGACTAAGCCACCCCCGCCCACTTTAAAAACCACTGCTATAAACAATTAAATTTTAATTTGAACAGTTATATATTTGAAATTAATTGTTCTGTTACTGACCTGTCTGGGCCAGATATAATATAGGATGCTATGCCCAGGTACAATAATGGAAGAACAGCCCCTGACTAAATTTAAAGAAAATAAATTTTATTTGCTGAGTAGTTATCCCGTTTGGCTGTGGAGTAAAAGGACTTGAGTTCCTAATGCGTCGTGAGAGTTTTTTACTGATATATATCATCCTTGTGACCTGCCATCCTTGTGATCCAGATTTTCAGACAAAAACCAGGATCGTGTGGGCCCACTCATAGAAATATTGAGCGTGTGCAGTTACCGTTCATAGCAAACTGGAGCGGTTGCGGTTAATGTTCACAGCACATTGGATCGTGTGAGCTCACAAAAACCTGGATCGTGTGGGCCCACTCATAGAAATATTGAGCGTGTGCAGTTACCGTTCACAGCAAACTGGAGC
Source organism: Ryuthela nishihirai (assembly GCA_038380435.1). Classification (NCBI taxonomy): domain Eukaryota; kingdom Metazoa; phylum Arthropoda; class Arachnida; order Araneae; family Heptathelidae; genus Ryuthela; species Ryuthela nishihirai. The sequence goes on from JAWZYU010000027.1 coordinate 47,195,903, forward strand.
GGTTGCGGTTAATGTTCAGAGCACATTGGATCGTGTGAGCTCACAAAAACCTGGATCGTGTGGGCCCACTCACAGAAATATTGAGCGTGTGCAGTTACCGTTCACAGCAAACTGGAGCGGTTGCAGTTAATGTTCACAGCACATTGGATCTTGTGAGTTCACAAAATCCTGGATCGTGTGGCCCACTCATAGAAATATTGAGCGTGTGCAGTTACCGTTCACAGCAAACTGGAGCGTGTGCAGTAACTGCACACGCTCCAGTTTGCTCTGAATGGTAACTGGAGCGTGTACAGTTGCTGTACACGCTCCAGATATTTTTTCTAAATTCTGTAACCAATCATAGTGTTTACACGAAGGTTGCCAGATCACTAATGTCTAAAAAAATCGTTGCCAGATATTTTTTCTGAATTCTGTAATCAACCATAGTGTTCGGATGCTTTTTTGAGCGATTGTACACCTAGCGCAGAGTTGATAGAAGTCATTCGATGGGCTGTATGATGTGCTCGATTGTTCACGTGAACATTTATTTTTATTGCAATTTATTTTTATTTGCCATTTATCCCATTAAATGCAAAAAAAATGTCGTTCAGAGGTAAAACAACCCAACCCACTGGAAAATAAAGTTCTTGGGCTAATTTATTCAAAAAAAAGCGGAATTTCCTTTCCAATCAAAACACATTGTTCGTCCCAAGTGGTAGAAGAATTTGAGACATTTTTTCAGATAGGAATTCTCCTCTGTTGCCAAATTCGCGTATGAAGCATCTAGTTAAGAGAGAAATCCCCCGTAGGAGAAGAAAGGCAAAATGATTCGAGCAGCGGACTTTTCGTTTCGTCGAGTGCTGCTTTTTTCGAAACGAGCTGTCATCCAATGTCACACGAATCCCTTTCCTATGTCGCATTCGTTACAATCCGTGACACCTGAATCGCCTTTTGTTCCCGGCCATTTGACATCTGAATTCCTCGCAGCGTGTCTTTTCAACCGTGAGTGTTTACTTTCGCCTTTCACCTTAACACGAGGCAAAAGAGCCGAAGGAGAGATCTCGTGCCATTTGGAAGCAATCATCCCTCATCCACAGAAATTCAGAATCCATCCTGAGTAAGTACAGTCGCTCAAATAAATATCCGAACACTGTGGTTGATTACAGAATTCATAAAAATTATCTGGCAACGATTTTTTTTAGAAATTAGTGATCTGGCAACCTTCGTGTCATGTGACACGAAGGTTGCCAGATCACTAATTTCTAAAAAGAAGTCGTTGCCAGATATTTTTTCCTGAATTCTGTAATCAACCATAGTGTTCGGATATTTTTTTTTTAATATATATAATGCGTATGAATATATAATGCAATGAATATGGAGCGTGTGCAGTTACCGTTCAGAGCAAACTAAAGCAGTTGCGGTTAATGTTCACAGCACATTGGATCGTGTGAGTTCACAAAAACCTGGATCGTGTGAGCCCACTCATAGAAATATTGAATGTGTGCAGTTACCGTCCACAGCAAACTGGAGTGGTCGCGGTTAATATTCACAGCACATTGGATCGTGTGAGCTCACAAAAACCCGGATCGTGTGGGCCCACTCATAGAAATATTGAGCGTGTGCAATTACCGTTCACAGCAAACTGGAGCGTGTGCAGTTAATGTTCACAGCACGTTGGATCGTGTGAGCTCACAAAAACCTGGATCGTGTGGGCCCACTCACAGAAATATTGAGCGTGTGCAGTTACCGTTCACAGCAAACTGGAGCGGTTGCGGTTAATGTTCACAGCACATTGGATCGTGTGAGCTCACAAAAACCTGGATCGTGTGGGCCCACTCACAGAAATATTGAGCGTGTGGAGCAACTGGAAACGTTCACAGAAACCACTCACAGAAATATTGAGCGTGTGCAGTTACCGTTCACAGCAAACTGGAGTGTGTGCAGTAACTGCACATGCTCCAGTTTGCTGTGAACGGTAACTGGAGCGTGTGCAGTTGCTGTACACGCTCCAGATATTTTTTCTGAATTCTGACAGGGCGGGGAGTTTTGCGGAGATAAATCTGAACGCCACCCCACCTGGGACTAGAACCTACGAAGTGCAGATTACGAGACTGGCGCGCATTCGACTGAGCAACCTTCACACCGTATCTGAGATTTTATCATCTAACACCACGTCTGACTTCCTTATGTCAGTTCTTTAAAATGCAGATGTCTTCGTTGCAGTCAGCACCCGAAACATCTGCACACAAAACAAGTTTTTCTCTCTGGAAATAATCGAGTCTTGACACTTGCCACCCACTTTACTGTCCGATCGAAACTAACGATCCAATTCTTCATTACTCTTATCAAGGAAAATCATTAATTATACTCAATATCATGTTTATTCTGTGTTGTTTTATCTCTGAGCGGCACTTTTCTGCATACAAGACGGCAAGGTATCAGAAAAAGCTGGGAATGTACAGTTGCTGAAAAAAAAAAATATCCAAACAGTATAGTTGATTACAGAATTCAGAAAAAATATCTGACAACGATTCTTTTAGACATTAGTGATCTGGCAACCTTCGTGTAAACACTATGATTGGTTACAGAATTCAGAAAAAATATCTGGAGCGTTTACAGCAACTGTACACGCTCCAGTTACCGTTCACAGCAAACCGTGTGCAGTTACTGCACACTCTCCAGTGCTGGGAATATTAACTGCACACACTCCATTAACTGCACTTAATCACACGATCCAACGTGCTGTGAACATTAACTGCACACACTCCAGTTTGCTGTGAACGGTACACGCTCAATATTTCTATGAGTGGGCCCACACGATCCAGGTTTTTGTGAGCTCACACGATCCAATATGCTGTGAACATTAACCGCAACCGCTCCAGTTTGCTGTGAAGGGTAACTGCACACGCTCAATATTTCTGTGAGTGGGCCCACACGATCCAGATTTTTGTGAGCTCACACGATCCAATGTGCTGTGAACATTAACGCAACCGCTCCAGTTTGCTGTGAACGGTAACTGCATACGCTGAATATTTCTCTCAGTGGGCCCACACGATCCAATGTGCTGTGAACGGTAACTGCACACGCTCAATATTTCTGTGAGTGGACCTACACGATCCAGGTTTTTGTGAACTCACACGATCCAATGTGCTGTGAACATTAACGCAACCGCTCCAGTTTGCTGTGAACGGTAACTGCACACGCTCAATATTTCTCTGAGTGGGCCCACACGATCCAATGTGCTGTGAACGGTAACTGCACACGCTCAATATTTCTGTGAGTGGGCCCACACGATCCAGTTTTTGTGAGCTCACACGATCCAATGTGCTCTGAACATTAACCGCAACCACTCCAGTATGCTGTGAACGGTAACTGCAGACGCTCCATATTTATTGCATTATATATTCATACGCATTATATATATACAAAAAAAGTGTCCGAACACTACGGTTGATTACAGGATTCAGAAAAAATATCTGGCAATGACTTTTTTTTTTAGAAATTAGTGATCTGGCAACCTTTGTGTCACGTGACACGAAGGTTGCCAGATCACTAATTTCTAAAAGAATCGTTGCCAGATATTTTTTCGGAATTCTGTAATCAACTGTAGTGTTCGGATATTTTTTTCAGCGACTGTAGCTGGGACATACTGGACAGCTGTTAGGACAGATAGTAGCCTCCCGTCAAGGCCCTCCAGCATGTTCTTTAACGTGCATAAGGTATTTTCCTCTGCTGCTGACAGAGCCACGGTTTAATGTCCCATCCGACGAAAAGGAGCTTTTCCAACCCCAACGGTGAGGATAGGGTATGGGATTCGAACTAGGGTGCATCGGATTACGAACCTGACGCACACTCGATCGATTCAACCAATCCCCGCCCCTAGAAGATATAAAATTAATCGGAGGTCTTTGTATACCGTCTGCTTTTGAGAGGGCTACATATTACAACAATTTCCGTTCCTAACAGCATTATGAAATATCCTATTGCCATTGTTGTGTTTGGGGGACGGGTGTGGCTCAGTCAGTAGCGCGCCAGGCTTGTAATCAGCAGTTCCCAGGTTCGAGTCCCAGCTGGGTCATCGTTCAGATTTATCTCCGCAAAACTCCCACGATCAGTAGAGGACACCGATGGGCTTGGAAAGGCCGTCGTCCGTCGTATGGGACGTTAAGCCGTGACCCCGTGTGCGGGAGAGCCCATACCTTGTGCACGTTAAAGAACACGCTGGATGGTCTTGACGGGAGGCTACCATCTGTCTCCCAACAGCTGTTCTAGTGGGTCCCCTCCCCTAACCTTCTCTGAGCCTTCGGGGTCCATGTGACCTGGCCATTTAGCCCATGGTGTGCAAAAAAAGTGCCGCTCAGAGGTAAAACAACCCATTGTTATGATTCGAATAGCGCGTGCACATTGCTAAAAGAGCAGAACTGAAGAACATTGCTCAATCTGGTGGTTTTCAGCAAAGGATAGAACTCTTTTCGACTCTCTTATATCGCTTTAACCCTGAGGGTTCATTACCCTAGTTTGTGCAGTCGGGGTCTTATTTTGTGGGTTATTTTACTTCTGAGCGGCACTTTTTTGTACACCATGGGCTAAATGGTCAGGTCACAAGGACCCCGAAGGCTCAGAGAAGGTTAGGAGAGAGGACCCACTGGAACAGCTGTTGGGAGACAGATGGTAGCCTCCCGTCAAGGCCATCCAGCGTGTTCTGTAATGTGCACACGCTATGACTCTCTTGCACACGGGTCAAGGCTTAACGTCCCATCCGACGGACGGCACCTTTTTCAAGCCCATCGATGTCCCTATTGACCGTGGGTAGGACGAGGAATTTTGTGGAGAAAATCTCCCTACGCACATGGGATTCGAACTTGGGAACTGCAGATTACGAGTCTGGCGCGCTACCGACTGAGCCACCCCCGCCCCATCAGGGTCTTATAAAGGACAGGCATTATTCTACGCAGCAGGTATCATGTCAGCACTTTGCCAATTATCGAGTCCACTGACAGTTGATAAAATGCTAACTGACATGAAAAACAATAACTACGCATAAGCAAAGTGTTTGCTATTCCATTACATAATAATAATTGCCTTCCAACCCACACATACAACATTACGATTCAGTCTTGTTTCTGATATAGCATTCACGATCGAGCCAACACCTCCCACTTGGAAGTCGTATTTTCATTCACATTACAAAGCCAAGGATATATCTCTGGCTGATTTCCGTCCGATTAGAAACAACGCAAAACTTACATAATGATGCAAACAACGGAGCCAGGCGTTGTAACCCTGAAACTAAAAATAATCGTGAAGCCATTCCAGCGATGCTTGATTAAACTGCATCTCCACGTATCTGGGAGGTCGCAATCAAATAAATAAGATCCCAAACTCCATCTCTCGAGGCAAAAGGAACGGCGAAGGATTCATCAGGATTCTGGACGTTCGTCGGCGTCTGTCTCACTTTGGTGGCTGAGTGCCCACATCCTGACAAGTAAAGGGAATGGCAGTGGCGGCCTTGCCTGAACTGGAGCTGGCAGTTCCGTTGCCAAGGAGTTGGGTTGTTTTACCTCTGATCGGCACTTTTTTGCACACCATGGGCTAAATGGCCAGGTCACATGGACCCCGTAGGCTCAGAGAAGGATGGGGGAGGGGACCCACTGGAACAGCTGTTGGGAGACAGATGGTAGCCTCCCGTGAAGGCCATCCAGCGTGTTTTTTAACGTGCACAAGGTATGGCTCTCCCGCACACGGGCCGCGGCTTGACTTCCCATCCGACGGACGGCGATATTTCCAAGCCCATCGGTGTCCCCTACTGACCGTGGGCAGGGTGGGGAATTTTGCGAAGATAAATCTCAACGCTCACCCAGCTGGGACTCGAACCTGGGAACTGCAGATTACGAGCCTGGAGCGCTACCGACTGAGCCATTCCCCGTCCCCACCCCCAATTCCAATTTTTACAGTCGCTCAAAAAGTATCCGAACACTACGGTTGATTACAGAATTCAGAAAAATATCTGGCAAAGATTTTTTTTTAGAAATTAGTGATCTGGCAACCTTCGTGTAAACACTATGATTGGTTACAGAATTCAGAAAAAATATCTGGAGCGTGTACAGTTGCTGTACACGCTCCAGTTTGCTGTGAACTGTAACTGCACACGCTCAATATTTCTGTAAGTGGGCCAACACGATCCAGGTTTTTGTGAGCTCACACGATCCAGTGTGCTGTGAACATTAACCGCAACCGCTCCAGTTTGCTGTGAACGGTAACTGCACACGCTCAATATTTCTGTGAGTGGGCCCACACGATCCAGGTTTTTGTGAGCTCACACGATCCAATGTGCTGTGAACATTAACCGCAACCGCTCCAGTTTGCTGTGAACGGTAACTGCACACGCTCAATATTTCTGTGCGTGGGCCCACACGATCCAGGTTTTTGTGAGTTCACACGATCCAGATTTTTGTGAACGTTAACCGTAACCGCTCCAGCTTGCTGTGAACGGTAACTGCACACGCTCAATATTTCTGTGAGTGGGCCTACACGATCCAGGTTTTTGTGAGCTCACACGATCCAGTGTGATGTGAACATTAACCGCAACCGCTCCAGTTTGCTGTGAACGGTAACTGCACAAGCTCAATATTTCTGTGAATGGGCCAACACGATTCAGGTTTTTGTGAGCTCACACGATCCAATGTGCTGTGAACATTAACCGCAACCGCTCCAGTTTGCTGTGAACGGTAACTGCACACGCTCAATATGTCTGTGAGTGGGCCCACACGATCCAGGTTTTTGTGAGCTCACACGATCCAATGTGCTGTGAACATTAACCGCAACCGCTCCAGTTTGCTGTGAACGGTAACTGCACACGCTCAATATTCATTGCATTATATATTCATACGCATTATATATATTAAAAAAATATCCGAACACTATGGTTAATTACAGAATTCAGAAAAATATCTGGCAACGATGTTTTTAGAAATTGGTAATCTGGCAACCTTCGTGTCACGTGACATGGGGATGTAGCTGGGACCCACTGGACAGCTGTTAGGAGACAGATAGTAAGCCTCTCGTCAAGGTCATCCAGCGTGTTCTTTAACGTGCATAAGGTATGTCTCTGGTGCTGACAGAGCCACGGTAACCTTCGTGTCACGTGACACGAAGGTTGCCAGATCACTAATTTCTAAAAAAATCGTTGTCAGATATTTTTTCTGAATTCTGTAATCAACCATAGTGTTCGGACATTTTTTTGAGCGACTGTACGCCAGTTACATGCACATTTCTAGGGGGTACGTGAAGCATAAAAGGTTGAGAATCACTGACTTAGAGATTTCTTTCTACTCTTGGATGGTCTTTATTTCTCTTCGATCTGAAAGCTTTTTTTCATTATCTGGATTCTCTGAAATTTATTGAGATCCAAGAAGGTGCTTGAAACGCTTCTCTGTTGCCACTGCACCTTGTAATTTCGATGAACATAAAACGTAGCTTTTCGGAGGGAGTTGGTGGGGCGGGGGTGGCTCAGTCGGTAGCGCGCCAGGCTCGTAATCTGTAGTTCCCAGGTTCGAGTCCCAGCTGGGTCAGCGTTGAGATTTATCTCCGCAAAATTCCCCGCCCTGCCCACGTCAGTAGGGGACACCGATGGGCTTGGAAAGGCCGCCGTCCGTCGGATGGGACGTTAAGCCGTAGCCCCGTGTGTGGAAGAGCCATACTCTGTGCACGTTAAAGAACACGCTGGATGGCCTTGACGGGAGGCTACCATCTGTCTCCCAACAGCTGTTCCAGTGGGTCTCCTCCCCCAACCTTCTCTGAGCCTTCGGGGTCCATGTGACCTGGCCATTTAGCCCATGGTGTGCAAAAAAGTGCCGCTCAGAGGTAAAACAACCCAACGTTAAAGAACACGCTGGATGGCCTTGACGGGAGGCTACCATCTGTCTCCCAACAGCTGTTCCAGTGGGTCCCCTCCCCCAACCTTCTCTGAGCCTTCGGGGTCCATGTGACCTGGCCATTTAGCCCATGGTGTGCAAAAAAAGTGCCGCTCAGAGGTAAAACAACCCAACCCAACTCGGAGGGAGTTGCTGTTCCCGAAGTGGATACCGAGACTCCTCCCGAACAAGAGGTCTACAGAGCCCAAACAACACACTCTGCAGCCCAGGTTGAGGAATTTCCGATAAGTCCTTTGCCACCCAAATTGCTCTAGGTATTGGCATTGTGTACACTTACAGTGGACCGTTCAGGCAAGTGATGATGTGGATGCCACCAGCTGTGTGCAGAGGCTGCGTTCACAGGCAGCAACCACCGACCACAGACTTGCTTCTCTGAAAGCTTCAAAATCCAAAGGGACGGACGCATAGAAAGCAGTTTAGCGATACGAACGTTTGCAAACATTCTGGCGTTTTGAAAGCAAAAGATTTAAGTATAATGGAGGTGCATTTACTGGTCATCTGTGTTGTTGGTAATGGATTTGTTGAAAGACGCTAAAATATTTCGAAACGTTCGGAACGCTAAACAGCTCAAACTTTCTCTGTGGCCGCACCATAACACTGCAACGAATAAATAACGTCAACATAGAGCTGTCATTTAGTTCAGGCACATTTACCCCAAACTCAGTGAAGCTCCACTACAGGAAAGAAACTATATTCTTAAAGAGCCGAAGGAAAAAAAATTCTAATTAAAACGAAAACAAGAAGAAGATTTTTTATTTTCACATATTCACAATACAACAAAAATACTCTTCATACAACGGACATTGCAAAACTGTACATTTTTCAGATTTTCAAAACAAAAAAAAAACATGTTGTATATATCCAGTACATCATAGAAAACCTTGAATTCAGATAAAAAAAAGTTTAAACTGTCGTAATCGTCATTAGTATAGAACAATTTCTCATTTTTCCATTTACAATGATAGTGAAAATAAGTATGAGCCTCCATTAGAGCGAAACGTTCGCGTTTGGAGGAAATTATGCAAATCAATAAGAAATAAGTTAATATCATAAATATCAAAAAGACTTGTAAGTATACAACAGAACAATTTACCCTTGGAGGGGGGGGGGGGAAACTCTGGTACTGTCGCTCAAAAAAGTATCCGAACACTATGGTTGATTACAAAATTCAGAAAAAATATCTGGCAACGATTGTTTAGAAATTAGTGATCTGGCAACCTTCGTGTCACGTGATTACAGAATTCAGGAAAAATATCTGGAGCGTGTACAACAACTGTACACGCTCCAGTTTGCTGTGAACGGTAACTGCACACGCTCAATATTTCCGTGAGTGAGTCCACACGATCTAGTATCAAAATAATATGACCACCTACAGTCGCTCAAAAAAGTATCCGAACACCATGGTTGATTACAGGATTCAGAAAAAATATCTGGCAACGATATCTTTAGAAATGAGTGATCTGGCAACCTTCGTATCGCGTGATTACAGAATTCAGGAAAAATATCTGGAGCGTGTACAGCAACTGTACACGCTCCAGTTACCGTTCACAGCAAACTGGAGCGTGTGCAGTTACTGCTCACGCTCCAGTTTGCTGTGAACGGTAACTGCACACGATCAATATTTCTATGAGTGGGCCCACACGATCCAGGTTTTTGTGAGCTCACACGATCCAATGTGCTGTGAACATTAACCGCAACCGCTCCAGTTTGCTGTGAACGGTAACTGCACACGCTCAATATTTCTGAGTGGGCCCACACGATCCAGGTTTTTGTGAGCTCACACGATCCAATGTGCTGTGAACATTAACCGCAACCTGGATCGTGTGATCTGGCAACCTTCGTGTCACGTGACACGAAGGTTGCCAGATTACTCATTTCTAAAGATATCGTTGCCAGATATTTTTTCTGAATTTTGTAATCAACCATAGTGTTCGGATACTAATTTGAGCGACTGTACATTATCAATAAATTTATGTTGTAAATAGAAGAATTTTAGAACAAAATTATCCCGATTAATTGTTTTAAAACAAAACATTTAGAATCTCCAGATTAAGTAGCCACTTCCTGCTTTTTCCAATGAATTCTCTTTCACTATTAGTTGTTTTGTGGTAAAGCATTGAAAAATTTACTAAATCAGTAAATAAAATATCTCTGCACAAGTGTTTTATGCGCTATTTTTCCTTTTGTCAATATTTCGCTGGCCAAAAAAAAAGGATAGAATAGGTAATTGGTAGATAGGTAATTGACAAAAATTATAAGGTGGATTACAGATATTTATTTAAATTTTCAATTTAAAACTTGATTTTGTTCGCGGGCCACAAAATTCCTTGTGCGAAACGCATGCGGCCCGCGGGCCGCTCGATGGACAGCGCTGGGTCGTTTACCTCTGGTTGGGTTGTTTTACCTCTGAGCGGTACTTTTTTGCACACCATGGGCTAAATGGCCAGGTCACATGGACCCCGAAGGCTGAGAGAAGGTTGGGGGAGGGGACCCACTGGAACAGCTGTTGGGAGACAGATGGTAGCCTCCCGTCAAGGCCATCCAGCGTGTTCTTTAACGTGCACAGGGTATGGCTCTCCCGCACACGGTGCCACGGCTTAACGTCCCATCCGACGGACGGCGGCCTTTCCAAGCCCATCGGTGTCCCCTACTGACCGTGGGCAGGGCGGGGAATTTTGCGGAGAAAAATCTCAACGCTGACCTAGTTGGGACTCGAACCTGGGAACTACAGATTACGAGCCTGGCGCACTACCGACTGAGCCATCCCCGCCCCGCTATACCAGTTGCAACAACTTTTGCATTGCTGAGTCTGAGTATCCATCAACACTTTCTATACCTTGTGATAAACGCGTTAGCTTTGGAAATGTTCGAAAATAAAATTGATTCCAATGGGTTTTAACATATTTTAATATTTGATAAACGTACAATTTCCTAATTTGTAAAATAATTTCTTTGTTGTAAACGTTTATTAGACTATCATATTTTCTCATTTGCAGTATACATCTAACAGTATGATTTTGAGCGTATTGGAGATCTTTTGACCGTGGTCCAACACTCACCTTTATAATCAGCAATGAATTGGGGGAAAAAAACTATATTTTTAAGGAATAAAAAATTTATTATTAAAGCACAAAATACACCTTTTTTTAATGAGTACTGCGTATAGAAGAACTGGGTTGTTTTACCTCTGATCGGCAATTTTTTGCACACAATGGGCTAAATGGCAAAGTCACGAGGACCCCGAGGGCGTGGAGAAGTTGAAGGAAAGGAACTCATTGGGCAGCTGTTGGGAGACAGATGGCATCCTCCCGTCAAGGCCATCCGGCGTATTCTTTAACGTGCACAGGATATGGCTCTTTCCCGAAAACGATGCCACGGCTTAACGTCCCATCCGATGGACGGCAGTCTTACGAAGCCCATCGGTGTTCCCAACTGACTGTGGGCAGAGCGGGGAATTTTGCGGAGATCAATATCTCTATTGGCCTTGCTGGGACTCGAACTGGGAACTCCCCTAATAGGCAGAATTGTTTTAGTAATAAATCGTAAACTATTTGGTGAAAATATTGGAAGAAAGCCGTCCCATGGCCGAGTGGTTAGCGCGCTTGGCTGATGATCTAAGGGACCTGGGTTCGACCCTCGGTAAGGCATGGATGTTTGTGGTGTTTTTCTGCTGAGGTCCTGCCATCCTCACAGAGCTTCTACTATGGCATATAAACTGACAGGCTCCTGTCAGATCTCTGTGGCAAGTAGCTGCTTGAGGGGGTATTTATTTATTATTTATTGGAAGAAGAGAACCAGATTCAGTACATTGATTATTGGTTTTATGAGTTGCGGCTTCAACGAATCTGATTTAAAACTTCAATATTCCTAAATGATTACTGAATGCTAACGTGTGTTTATAATAAATGTGTTCAGATGAATATGAAACACTTTCAGTAGAGAAATTCACTAACAATGACTCAGCTCCATTCTAAAATTTATGATGACATTCATAATTGGACATTTCCGCTTCCCTCAGTGTTTACATTTAATCCTATTCAGTTAATTGGGAAAGCATTCGGTCTCTGCATTCCAGTGCAGGGAATATGATTGCCAAGTCTATTGATTCACCTCCATCAGTTAGTCCAATTCACTTAGCAACTCCAGGCTTATTATTTAAATCGCATTTCAGGCAGAAAGGTCGGACATCTTTATTTCGACGATTCTGCCATCAACAGTTGCAGTTAATGAAAATTTACCAAACTGTATTAGATATTTTAACTTCTAAATAATGATGAGGTTAGATTGTATTATCAGCCGCTTCGAAATGTCTTATAAAGAACTCGGTTGCTTTATCTCTGAATGGCACTTTCTTTTCTTGCATGTAAACTAATAAATAACATAAAAATGTCCAGTATGGAAGGACTTCAAGGATTCAGAGATGGTTAAGAGAAGGGGACCCACTGGGCTGCAGTTAGACCTCCTGTCGTGTTCTTTAACTAGCACAGGGAATGGCTCTCAGTGCCCTTGTTTAATGTAACATTCGCTGGACTATGTATCCGTCATTTCACGTTCCTTCATATGTATCAGTCATTTCAAGATCATGAATCATGATGTTTGATACATCTGTTCCTTCATACGTATCAGTCATTTCACGATCATGAATCGCGATGTTTGGTACATCTGTTCCTTCATATGTATCAGTCATTTCACGATCATGAATCGTGATGTTTGATACACCCGTTCCTTCATACGTATCAGTCATTTCACGATCATGAATCGCGATGTTTGGTACATCTGTTCCTTCATATGTATCAGTCATTTCACGATCATGAATCGTGATGTTTGATACACCCGTTCCTTCATACGTATCAGTCATTTCACGATCATGAATCGCGATGTTTGATTCATCTGTTCCTTCATACGTATCAGTCATTTCACGATCATGAATCGCGATGTTTGGTACATCTGTTCCTTCATATGTATCAGTCATTTCACGATCACGAATCGTGATGTTTGATACATCTGTTCCTTTCACGATCATGAATCGCGATGTTTGATACATCTGTTCCTTCATATGTATCAGTCATTTCGCGATCATGAATCGTGATGTTTGATACATCTGTTCCTTCATATGTATCAGTCATTTCACGATCATGAATCGTGATGTTTGATACATCTGTTCCTTCATACGTATCAGTCATTTCACGATCATGAATCGTGATATTTGATACATCCGTTCCTTCATACGTTTCAGTCATTTCACGATCATGAATCGCGATGTTTGATAATCTGTTCCTTCATACGTGTCAGTCATTTCACGATCATGAATCGCGATGTTTGGTACATCTGTTCCTTCATACGTATCAGTCATTTCACGATCATGAATCGTGATGTTCGATACATCTGTTCCTTCACATGTATCAGTCATTTCACGATCATGAATCGTGATGTTTGATACATCTGTTCCTTTCACGATCATGAATCGCGATGTTTGATACATCTGTTCCTTCATATGTATCAGTCATTTCACGATCATGAATCGTGATGTTTGATACATCTGTTCCTTCATATGTATCAGTCATTTCACGATCATGAATCGTGATGTTTGATACATCTGTTCCTTCATATGTATCAGTCATTTCACGATCATGAATCGTGATGTTTGATACATCCGTTCCTTCATACGTATCAGTCATTTCACGATCATGAATCGCGATGTTTGATACATCTGTTCCTTCATATGTATCAGTCATTTCACGATCATGAATCACGATGTTTGATAGATCTGTTCCTTCATATGTATCAGTCATTTCACGATCATGAATCGTGATGTTTGATACATCCGTTCCTTCATACGTATCAGTCATTTCACGATCATGAATCACGATGTTTGATACATCTGTTCCTTCATATGTATCAGTCATTTCACGATCATGAATCGTGATGTTTGATACACCTGTTCCTTCATATGCATCACGGACGTACTGAATGCGTCCGTCTGGCTGACGATCTCAATTGGGGCTTATTTTTGGGGTAGGGCTTATATCACGAGCATCCTGAAAAATCATACTAGGGCTTATTTTCCGGTTAGGTCTTATTTTTGGGGAAATACGGTAGGTGGGGGCGGCATTGTATAAGGCAAGTATTTGGAGAATTATAGGGGGGCGAGAATTGTTGAAAAGAAGAGAGATCAATCTGTTTGATCATATCACTCGAATGATAATGAAATGCATCTTTTGCTGCCAGCAATAATCCAAGGCACGGTGGGGGGGGGGGGGGGGGCTTAGTCGGTAGCGCGCCAGGCTCGCAATCTGTAGTTCCCAGGTTCGAGTCCCAGCTGGGTCAGTGTTGAGATTTATCTCCGCAAAATTCCTTGCACTGCCCACGGTCGGTAGGGGACACCGATGGGCTTGGAAAGGCCGTCGTCCGTCGGATGAGACGTTAAACCGTGGCCCCGTGTGCGGGAGAGCCATACCCTATGCACGTTAAAGAACACGCTGGATGGCCTTGACGGGAGGCTACCATCTGTCTCCTAACAGCTGTTCCAGTGGGTCCCCTCTCCTAACCTTCTCTCAGCCTTCGGGGACCCTGTGACCTGGCCATTTAGCCCACGGTGTACAAAAAAGTGCCGCTCAGAGGTAAAACAACCCAACGTTATAGAACACGCTGGATGGCCTTGACGGGAGACTACCATCTGTCTCTCAACAGCTGTTCCAGTGGGTCCCCTCCCCCAACCTTCTCTGAGCCTTCGGGGACCATGTGACCTGGCCATTTAGCCCACGGTGTACAAAAAAGTGCCGCTCAGAGGTAAAACAACCCAACGTTAAAGAACACGCTGGATGGCCTTGACGGGAGGCTACCATCTGTCTCTCAACAGCTGTTCCAGTGGGTCCTCTCTCCTAACCTTCTCTCAGCTTTTGGGGACCATGTGACCTGGCCATTTAGCCCACGGTGTACAACAAAGTGCCGCTCAGAGGTAAAACAACCCAACGTTAAAGAACACGCTGGATGGCCTTGACGGGAGGCTACCATCTGTCTCCCAACAGCTGTTTCAGTGGGTCCCCACTCCTAACCTTCTCTCAGCCTTCGGGGACCATGTGACCTAGCCATTTAGCCCACGGTGTACAAAAAAGTGCCGCTCAGAGGTAAAACAACCCAACGTTAAAGAACACGCTGGATGACCTTGACGGGAAGCTACCATCTGTCTCCCAACAGCTGTTCCAGTGGGTCCCCTGTCCTAACCTTCTCTCAGCCTTCGGGGCCCATGTGACCTGGCCATTTAGCCCACGGTGTACAAAAAAGTGCCTCTCAGAGGTAAAACAACCCAACGTTAAAGAACACGCTGGATGGCCTTGACGGGAAGCTACCATCTGTCTCCCAACAGCTGTTCCAGTGGGTCCCCTGTCCTAACCTTCTCTCAGCCTTCGGGGCCCATGTGACCTGGCCATTTAGCCCACGGTGTACAAAAAAGTGCCGCTCAGAGGTAAAACAACCCAACGTTAAAGAACACGCTGGATGACCTTGACGGGAGGCTACCATCTGTCTCCCAACAGCTGTTCCAGTGGGTCCCCCTCTCCTAACCTTCTGTCAGCCTTCGGGGACCATGTGACCTGGCCCCATGTGTTTAGCCCACGGTGTACAAAAAAGTGCCTTTCAGAGGTAAAACAACCCAACCCAAAGCACGGGGAAAAAGAGATCTTAGAGCCGACCATGACATGCTTTCACCACAGATCCTGTTTTCATTTGCTGAAGTTACCTTCAGACGCTGACCAGCACCTAGATTTCCGTGAAAGGTTCCATGAGCTCCACTCCGTCAGACAATATTAGTGTCAGAGATCATTTTCAACGATCAAATGTCCTGATACCTAATATGGGCGAATGAACTGCCAAAACGATTTATTAATCGGTCTACTAACTAACCATTTAAGGAAGAAATACTTCACCAAACTGACACATGACTAACTATGTGATGTGAATTCGTACTCTGTCTTTGAAAGCTGTGAGTGTGTAATTGTGCAAGTTTAATTGGAACTGTTCCAGAGTAACCGAAATTGCGCTGATATGTTCCATTGGTTTTCCCAACAAAAAAAAATGGCAGTTGTATTTTGTTCGTCTAAGAAAGAACTGATTTCACATCGCATCCCGGATCGGGATTAGGTTGGGTTGTTTCACCTCTGAGGGGGCATTTCTATACCCACAATGGGATAAACGGAAAGTTAGAAAGCTCCCAAGGGCTCAGAAAAGGTTTGGTGAAGGAACTTTGCCACTGGACAGCTATTAGGAGACAGATGAAAGCCTCCCGTCCAGGTCATACGATATATTCTTTAATGAGGGTCTAGGCAACGTATACCTCTTGCACAAATACACAGTCGCTCAAAAAAGTGTCCGAACACTATGGTTGTGTACAGTAACTGCACACGCTCCAGTTTGCTGTGAACGGTAACTGCACACGCTCAATAATTCTTTGAATGAGCCCACACGATCCAGGTTTTTGAGAGCTCACACGATCCAATGAGCTGTGAACATTAACCGCAACCGCTCCAGTTTGCCGTGAACGGTAACTGCACACGCTCAATATTTCTGTGAGTGGGCCCACACGATCCAATGTACTGTGAACATTAACCGCAAACGCTCCAGTTTGCTGTGAACGGTAACTGCACACGCTCAATATTTCTGTGAGTGGGCCCACACGATCCAGGTTTTTGTGAGCTCACACGATCCAATGTGTTGTGAACATTAACCGCAACCGCTCCAGTTTGCTGTAAACGGTAACTGCACACGCTCAATATTTCTGTGGGTGGGCCCACACGATCCAGGTTTTTGTGAGCTCACACGATCCAATGTGCTGTGAACATTAACCGCAACCGCTCCAGTTTGCTGTGAACGGTAACTGCACACGCTCAATATTTCTCTGAGGGCCCACACGATCCAGGTTTTTAGAGCTCACACGATCCAATGTGCTGTGAACATTAACCGCAACCGCTCCAGTTTGCTGTGAACGGTAACTGCACACGCTCAATATTTCTGTGAGTGGGCCCACACGATCCAATGTGCTGTGAACATTAACCGCAAACGCTCCAGTTTGCTGTGAACGGTAACTGCACACGCTCAATATTTCTGTGGGTGGGCCCACACGATCCAGGTTTTTGTGAGCTCACACGATCCAATGTGCTGTGAACATTAACCGCAACCGCTCCAGTTTGCTGTGAACGGTAACTGCACACGCTCAATATTTCTCTGAGGGCCCACACGATCCAGGTTTTTGTGAGCTCACACGATCCAATGTGTTGTGAACATTAACCGCAACCGCTCTAGTTTGCTGTGAACGGTAACTGCACACCCTCAATATTTCTATGAGTGGGCCCACACGATTCAGGTTTTTGTGAGCTCACCCAATCCAATGTGCTGTGAACATTAACCGCAACCGCTCCAGTTTGCTGTGAACGGTAACTGCACACGCTCCATATTCATTGCATTATATATTCATACGCATTATATATATTAAAAAAATATCCGAACACTACGGTTGATTACAGGATTCAGAAAAAATATCTGGCAACGATTTTTTTCCTGAATTCTCTAATCAACCATAATGTTCGGATATTTTTTTGAGCGACGGTACCATGGCTTAGCGTTCCGTCGACGGACGGCGGCCTTATCCAAGTCCATCGCTGTCCCTTTCTAACAGAGGACAAGGTGGAGAATTTGCGGAGATTAATCTCGACGCTGGCACAGTTGGGACTCGAACCTAGGAACTGCAGATTACGAGCCTTGCGTGCTACAGACTGAGCCAACTTTTGCCTCTCTCGGTAATGGGATTGAATCGCGTTTTGGTCTACAAGTCCTGGACAGAAAAATGGAAACAGTTCCATGTTTTCTAAATAGAAAATCACATTCAGAGCACAATAACTTCTTTAGTGTGATTTTTAATGAAAAATATGCCTAAAGATAAATTAAAGATCTCAGTGAAATCTATCTAAATCTCGATTTTAAACATTATTTGTAAAAATAGTGCACTTGTAAATGGTGCCCTAATTGAATATCTTAGAAACGGGAACAAATACCAAATGAAAAAATTTCATTTCAGGAATTCGAGAGCAACAGGTTTAATTTTGTGGCCGAATGGTTAGCGTGTTTGGCTGCTTATCAAAGGTACACGGGTTCGAGGCCCGGGGAAGGAATCCGTAACCGTCAGATAAGATCTGATCTCCTGTTTCTTCCTTCCCAGTGATTCGGGGCGGGGGTGACTCAGTCGGTAGCGCGCCAGGCTCGTAATCTGTAGTTCCCAGGTTCGAGTCCCAGCTGGGTCAGCGTTGAGATTTATCTCCGCAAAATTCCCCGCCCTGCCCACGGTTAGTAGGGGACACCGATGAGCTTGGAAAGACCGCCGTCCATTGGATGGGACGTTAAGCCGTGACCCCGTGTGTGGGAGAGCCATACCCAGTGCACGTTAAAGAACACGCTGGATGGCCTTGACGGGAGGCTACCATCTGTCTCCCAACCTTCTCTGAGCCTTCGGGGTCCATGTGACCTGGCCATTTAGCCATGGTGTGCAAAAAAGTGCCGCTCAGAGGTAAAACAACCCAACCCAAATCCCAGTGATTCTACGTAACAAATATTTTTCTCAAATTATTTGTTTTAAGTTCTCTACGTTCCTAAAGATTTTGTTATCTTCTAATCTTTGGCTTCCTTCAATCGGCGTGGCGGAGTGGCTCAACTGGTAGCGCGCTAGGCTCGTAATCTGAATTCTCATGTTCGAGTCCCACCTGTGTCAACTTTGTGATTTAACTCTGCAACTCCTTCCGTCAGTAGGGGACACCAGTGGGCTCCAAAAGACCGCTGTCCGTCGGATGGGGCTTTAAGACGTGGTTCTGTGTGCAGGATAACCATACCCTGTGCACTTTCAATAATGCGCTGGATGACCGGAGGCTACCATCTGTCTCCTAACAGCTGTCTAAGAGGATCTCCTTCCCCTAACCTTCTCTGAACCATCGGGGTCTTTGCGACCTGCACATTTAGCCCATTG